>NW_024121210.1:22599630-22928615 GCF_016745375.1 Pimephales promelas | reverse complement strand
TATGTTAAAACATTACTGGCCCGCCAACAACATTTTAGAAATAAAGCACATAATGCACTCAAGAAAAAAAAACAAAGTACTAAAGACAATAAAAACAATGTTTCTTTGTTTTTAACATCTTTACAAAGTGGTTGAAAGCAGAGCAGCAAGTCACACAGTTTGGTACAGAATTCCTTCCTACTACAGTTCTCTTTAAAATTCTCTTCTTATAAAACTATTCCAAAACCAAACAAGTAACATTAATAAGGCTTTTTTTTTCTTTCCTTTTTTCTTTTCAACAATTGAAAAAACAGTGAAGTATCTATAAAACAGTACTGAACAATTTTCTTTAGAGTTCTCTTAAATGAACACTCCACTGTTTTATTTCATATTAAGGGAATAGTTCACTTTGAAATTAATTTTTGATATGTTGTTTCTTACTTCAAGGGCATCCAAGATGTAGGAGTCTTTGTTTCCGCAGTGGTTTCAATTTTGATATTTTTAGGTCAAAGCGTTCTCGTCTGTCAGTCACATAATGCAGGTCTATGGTCACCACCACAAAGAGCATGCACAGAGAAGTCAAAATTAAACATGATTTAATGACTCGTAAATGTAAGTACACATTGATGGCCTAAGACACGAAACGAGCGGTTTGTGTGAGGAAACGAACAGTATTTATATCGTTTTTACCTCTTGTTAACAGCCATGTCCAGCTGATCTGGATCAGATGTCCAACTGAACCGCATTGAACCATGTCCAACGTTCTGCAAGAAGTGATCTCGCGCGTCTACGTCACGCATTGTTTACACAGAGATTTACCTTTCACTTAACATATTTAGATATAATCGAAATCATTTTTTATTGCGATTTCCTGTATATCTAAATATGTTTAGATCTTCACAGTGAAAGTTAAAACTTCCGAAATCTCCGTGTAAACAATGAGTGACTTAGACGCGCGCGAGATCACTTCCAGCGGAACGTTGGACATGGTTAAGTTCGGTTCAGTTGGACATCTGATCCAGATCAGTTGAACATGGCTGTTAACAAGAGGTAAAAACGATATAAATACTGTTCGTTTTCTCACAAACCACTCGTTTCTTGTCTTAGGCCATCAATGTGTACTTACATTTACAAGTCATTAAATCATGTTTAATTTTGACTTCTCTGTGCATGCTTTTTGACGTGGACCCCCTAAACATCCATTGTATGACTGACAGACAAGAACGGTTTGACCGAAAAATGTAAAAATTGAAAATACTGTGGAAACAAAGACACCTACATCTTGGATTCCCTTGAGGTAAGATAAAACATATCAAAAATTAATTTCAAAGTGAACTATCCTTTAAACTATGTTATTTCCTCACAAAGACGAGTTGATACATACCTCTCACGTCTCAGTGCGTGCACTCAATCGCTTTAGCGCGACGCGACACATTGATAGCACTTAGCTTAGCACAGTTTATTCATTAGGATCCAAAAGAGATGAAGTTAGAAGCGACCAAACACTCCACGTTTTCCCTATTTAAATACAGTTACACGTTGGTAAGTAGTTACATGACCGAGAATGGTGTATGATTACACCAGTGTAAAATGGATAACTATAATGTATGGCGGAATAGCACTTGAGAGACTTCGACTTGGCGCAGTAATATCATCACTCCTAAAAAATCCTCTCATCATCAGTAGTGATGATATTACTGTGCCAAGTCGAAGCGCTCTAAGTGCTATTCCGCCATACATTGTAGTTCTCCACTTTACACGCTTAGAAAAGCGGCACATTTTATTTTGTCACCATACTGGTCGTATAACTACTTGTGTAACTGTATTTAAATAGGGAAAATGTGGAGGTGTTTGGTAGCTTCACTGCTTGGATCCTAATGAATGAACAGGGCTAGTTAAGGGCTATCAAAGTTTCGCTGCACGTCAGAGAAATTAAGTGTACGGCGCACTGAAACGAGAGAGGTATGTAACAACTTGTCTTAGTTAAGGGAATAAAATAGTTTAATATAAAAAAAAAATGGTGGAGTGTTCCTTTAAAGACAGCTCATTGCTTGTGGAAGATTTTCAAGATCATCCACAACCACTGTACCTTCCAGAATGATTGCCGTTGTTGTGGCATCAAGATGCAGGGAGTAGGGTATGGCAGCGGTTGCAGACGATTCGGAAATCACTGTCAGAACTCATTTCAATGTTGGACATATCTTCATTGTCATCACAGTCCTAAAAAATGGAATAGCATATAACAAAAATTAGGTCATAGAACAGACATATTTTAACGGAACACTCCACTATTTTTTCATATTAAACTATGTTACTCTCTTTACTAAGACGAGTTGATACATACCTCTGTCGTCTCAGTGCGTGCACTCAATGCCTCTGGCGTGCGGAGACACTTTTAACACTTAGCTTAGCCCAGTTTATTTAAACAGAGAAGCGACCAAACATCTCCACATTTTCTCTATTCAAATGTGGTTACACGGCCAAGTATGGTGACACAAAATAAAATATGGCGGTGTTTGGTCACTTCTAACTTCATCTCAATTTGCATCCTAATGAATGAACTGGGCTAAGCTAAGTGCTAACAATGTTTCTCCATGCACCAGAGCGATTGAGTGCAGGCACTGAGACGAGAGAGGTATTCATAGAGAGGTATTCATCAACTCGTCTTTGTTAAGGGAATAACATAGTTTAATATGGAACAAAATGGGTGGAGTGTTACTATAAAGGGATAGTCACTCAAAAATTAAAATCTTGTCTTAATTTACTCACCCTCAAGTTGTTATAAACCTGTATGAGTTTTTTTTTTTTTTCATCTGCTGAACTGAAAAGAAGATATTTTGATGAATGTTGGTAACCAGACTGTTGAGAGTAGCCATTGACTTCCATAGTGGGAAAAAAAAACTATGGAAGTCAATGGCTAATCTCAACTGTTTGATTACCGAACTTCTTCAAAATATATTATTTTGTGTTCAATATAAGAAAGAAACTCAAAGAGGTTTGGAATAACATAAGAGTGAGTAAATAACAACATCATTTCATTTTGGGTGATCTATCCCTTTAAGAGCACATAGTCATTAAAATATGAAACTAAATTAATAACCCTTTGTGTCTAAATGTAAAGGCCTTTTCAAAGAGGACACAGCAGTGAATCCAGGGGGAAAAACATTCATCAAACCACTGCATGAAAAGACAAATAAAACTGATGGCCGGTTATATAAATTAAAACTAATATAAAATGTATCTTCTAACTGTCTTTTTTCTTCTAAACTCTTAATTTATCTTTCACTTTCTTTTCTCCAACCCTTACTTTGTTTCACTGTCCTGACAGTTTTTTCATGCCTTTCTTCTTGCCAGATATCAACTGTTTGAAGAACAGTTAGACTGTTAAACAAGAATCACATCAGAGATGAAAATACTTACAAAAGATGTCTTGTAAAAATCATTGTGGTCCTCCTCGAAAAGTAGTGGTAGGCCATGATGAAGAACGCTGTTCGTTCCGCATTGATATTAGATTTCTGCAAAGTTATAAAAATGTATATTGAATAGCACTCGATACTAGCAAAACGTCAGAGCAAAAAACAACAGTAAAAGCAACATATGTTTTGCAATCGAGACATAATTGTGATATGTCGATGAGCTTACGTCATTTTGAATCTGCTGCAGAATCTTAAGTTTGGAGCCAATAGTATCTCCAGATTTAGCCTTGAATTTATTGATGAAACGTTGAGCGAATCTGTCACAAAATAAAGACAAAATAAGGTATTAACTGCTTGTTAGTTAGACTTCTTAATTAATGCGTCATGTAATTAATATTTATGTGAACGACACGTGAGCATTGAACTTTCTAGAAAGAAGGAAAGTTACGTTAGCTGCTATCTAGGCCGCACAGCCAGGGTTTTTACATTTTAGATAAACCCCAAACTTAAACGATTAACACAGCATACAAACTGTAACTAATATAAAACACGTGTTCAGTAAAAATCGTTTTTTAATCTAGTAACTTATGCCGCTTGTCTCAACTGGTCTCATTCGACATAAAACTAACGTTACTTCAGTGTGTCTTTTCCTCTTACTGCACAATGAGCAAAATAAATTCTGTTTTTAAGCTATACAATGACATTAAAGTTGATAAATAGTTGTTCAAGAGGCTAGCATACCTAGTTTTGCTGCCGCATCCATTCCCGAACACGAGCTGAAGTCCCTCGTCGATGTCGTCTCGTCTTGACGTCTTCCTCAAGTTCAACCGTCCAATTGCGCAAATGCGCATGCGCGAGTTGAAAAAAAATTAACCGAGTTGTTTCGTCTTATGCTGAAACTTAATAACCAAAGTAAATGTATAAAGATTTGTTTCTAAAAATATAAAGGACTGTGAAGTAGCAGCCGATGGGCTTGCTTTTTATCTTCCCAGTTATTTTTTTAAGCGTGCAGGAAAAAAAGATTCAGAACCTATTAACTATATATTAACCTATTAACTATTTTCAAACTAATTGTATGGTATTTACTAAAAATGTTGTTAATTTCACTATTATTATTATTATTACTATCCAAATTCTGTGCTCCAGAAATTTTCAACAGTGTGAAAATGCCTTTAGTACAATACACTTACCAAACTTAAGTACAATGTACTAGATTTGTTTAGTTTGACTATTGCATCCACCTAAAAGTTCACAGTACACAGTGTAATCAAGTTAAATCAACTAAGTTTCTAAAGTAAGTTAAATTCACTAGTTTTTCTTAAGTAGAATCAGCAATTACTTTTTACAGTGTACTGGTTTCAATTCAGTTCATTTATAAGTGTATATTTTTAATTATCCTCTTTATTTGAAGCAACATTTAGTCCCATATAGGTCAACTTATGGCCTGAGACTCCTTGATCATCTCTTTTTGCTGTCCAAAATATATCTAAAGAAATCGGAAGACATGCTTTCAAATTGAAAGGATCAGCTTACCTTGTTACCTCGTCCTTTCAGCCCTTCTAACTTACTTGCAATCATGTGACCAATGTAAATGTTTCCCTGGTGTTTGATCTGTGTGTATGTACGTGTTTATAGGTATGTATTTTTGTATTTGTAAGTATGTAGGTTATATATTTGCTTGTTTTGGTGGCTTCGTCAAATATGGTTCTCTCCTGTAATATTATATTATTTTAATATTACCTTAATATCATGCTATATTGTTTATGTGAATATGTTTTGGACATAGGTGGGACATGTTGGGGTGGTTTGGTTGTGAGGAAGAGCTTTAGTATGTATGAGTGTATAAGTTTGGTGTTATCTTTTGGTGAAAATGAGACGTTCCATCTCAAGGGGTTATCCTCTAATAAAATGAAATGAAATATACAACTTTCCAATGATGTAAATTTTTCTTTTACCTATTTATTTGTCTTTGCATTTACATAACTAAGAATAACACAACACATGATTGTTGCACATTTTCTTAAATATCTGAATGCCAAGACACAAGTTAATGTTTGTACTGTCAATTCTTGTTAGATGAATCTGAATCATATATATATATATATATATATAAACACAGATAGACAAAAGTCTGTAAACACATATCCCACAACCTGCATGACTGAAATAGTTTATTTTCAATTGAAGTATCAGCATCTTTTTTGTGTTTGTGAGAAACAAAGTCTTTACTCACCTCAGTGTGTGTCTTTACCACTGTTTTCCTTACAGCACTGAAAATAAAGTCCAGAAAGGGTTTGTGAAAATGTCCAAATGTGATCCATGACACAGATAGGAGATCTGAAACATACCAAAAGCCCATAAAGGTATAGGAAAGCATGAGGAAAAGAAACTTACAATTATTTTTGTTCTGAATATATATTTGAAATCCTCTTTCTTTATATAGTTCTTTATGAAAGCAAAATAGATAAGCTATAGCATTAGTAATTTAATTCTGGAAAACACACAAAGAGGAACAAATATCCTTCAGTCCGATTCCATAATAAAATTGTGATATTTTTGAAAGTGGAAAGTCTGAATAAAACTACTCATCACTGTCAAACAGTGACACATTCTTGCTATTACTAATAACAGAAAGCTCTTCTATTCGTCAGAAGAACACTTACAGAGACACGGGCAAGAATTCCTGAGGAATGTCTCAGGTTTAAAATTTGTTTTGATAGCATGAGATCTTAAGAAGAAAAGAGTTAAACAAAAAGTCTTTAAGAGAAAAAGAGAAAAGTGCTTTTAGAAAAATTAGTTAGACATAAATGAACATTTCTGACTGTTGAAAATTAAGAGTTAGACATTGAGTTTACATACGAAACGAATGAAAAAAACTGTTTTTAAACTCTTATTTTAGTTTATAAGCAGACTACCAAAAGGAAAACATATATTTTAAAATATCAAAATGATGCATTTGATGTGCTATAATATTCAAAGATCTGATGTGGTTTAACCAAAACATACATTATATATGAAAAAGAGGAAAAGCATTTTTAAAACTGAGCTTTAAAAAAAAACAACAACTAACAATTAGCGCTCAGTAAAATCATTTTCCATTAGAAACATTAGTTTCTTTTTTAAACAACGCTTTTTTTAATGCTCATTATTATGACAAATGCTCTTTGCGGAGCAAAAGTAATTTTACAGAGCTCTAAAAATGATTAACGTCTGGTTAATAAATATATGCCAACAGGCAAATAGAAATGAAGTTATGATAATACCAGAGACAAATAAGAGAGTAACAAAAACAGTGATGAGAAATATATTTTGTCATTCAGTTCAACATAATAAACGTTTGATTCGATTAAAGCTTAAATGAAATATATTTTAGGGGTTTAGTAATACATTTAACACTTGTCACATTTCTTTTTTAGTCAATGAATCAGCTTCACCAAAACTCGTCCATAAAAGTGAGACAAATCTGAATAAACTGCTTGATAAAACGATTCTTTCATGCTTTTGTCAAGCATCATTATTTTTTATTTTTGTAATAAAAAAACCCAAAGTCATATCTGAATAGTCTATCAAGTTCTTGATGAAATAATAACCACATTGCAGTGCACAGACATTCTCATTCATTTAATCGTTCCCATTTTAAAATAACTCTAAACACTTGTCTTAAACTGTTTTCGATCTTCAAAAAATAAACCTTTAATTGTTTACTCCACAGTAATTTAAGACTTTTTACGAATCTTATTTTGCAAGTATTCAACTTGATTTGGGAAGGACTCTGTTAACACACACAGGAAAAAATGTTGCCACATATTCAGAGGATATTTTACACAATCATTTAGTTTAAAAACACACTTTTAAAATTGTTTGTGTGCTACAGATAACATAAAAACATCTCAGAATTAACTGATCTTGATGAAACAATTACAACAAATCGTATAACATCTTAAGAATTTAACGAATCAAAGGGAGGATTTAGGAGGATTTTATCCGGCACAAACTGATAAAGCAGGAGAAGAATACATATTTTGGGATGTTTTTAGCATGAAAAGATTTGTAACTTTTCTTTTACAATGATAAGCTCTATTCTCTAAGTATGTTTTTGCATGATATCTCCGAACTAAATTAGATGGGACTTCTACACCATTTGTAGGAAACCAAAGAGAGAGGGAAAGATAAAGTCTGTGTTTATTTAAGAGCGAGAAATTAAACTACACTAATTACATCAACCTAATGTTCTGTAACACACCTAGAAAAAGAACAAGATACCTATATATATATTTTTTTTTATAATTTGGTGCAATACTATTCTAAGAACTACATAATCTTATTCTGCAAATGCATATTTTTTGCAGGACTTGTTCCCAAAATATTAGAAACAGTAAAATGTCTTACCCAACACATTTCATTCTCATGCTCCATTTAATTTTACAAAACAAACATCCAAATGTTTAACCCTTACCAGAAAGATCCATGAACCTTTGAATGACAAATATTAATTTTCACTGAATTGGAAAAGGGGACAAGACCAGACGCCTAGGTGCTTCAGTGAGTCACAGCTTTATCCCCCACAAAGGGCTATTTTACAGAAATGACAAGGATTTTCCTGCAAATACCCTTTCTGGGAAGAGGAGTGGTATATATATATATATATATAATGAAAAAAAAAACTAGGAAAAGATAATGACAGCAGATTTTAAGGAAATTATGCTGCATGTTTAAATGCCTGCATTAATGTTTATCAGACATGAACAAGTAACAAACTAAGAAATATGCAGATTTCAGTTATTTTCATGCATTTATTACAGTTAAATGGCGGGTTTAGATGGACAAGTAACCCACTTTAATCATTTTAAAACAGTAGAATTTGCAGCTGGATTCGTGCTTGCTTTAAACCCTTTTAAAGTTGAATTTATCATACACAGATATATCTCATAATGAAAAGAGCATTTTAGAAAATCTTAATTTGTATTGTACAAATTTAAAATAATGATTAGGCTAATAAATAGACATTTTAACGTGTTAACAAAATGACAACAATTATTCTAAATAATATTTACCTCTTCTTAAATAATTTTATGTAGCCTAATGCTGTTAGAAATGCATTTTATCATAATCATTCTGCAAATATGAAACATTCACCGTTCATCTCAGGATCAAAGCATGCACATGTTTTTCATTTAAATAATGTTCAGTTCAGGGCATACATTTAATGATCTAATTATCTCTAAAAATCGAAAATAAATGTTGAAAATAAAAATGAGCAAAAGCACTGAGAGAATCACAGATAGGTGGCAAATATGATTAATATATTGATGGCATGGGCCAATGAGATCATCTTTAATTCATTTACTGTACACAGGTTGAGAATGCTTTTTGCTGCTAGAGATAAAAGTACATTAGCACTCGATATAATACTCGAAGGGCATGGGAGGGGATTTTTACTGAATCAAACCTAATATGGACATCAAATCGGTCCAAGAAAAGCTGTCTGGGGAGAGAAAGGAGGGGTGAGGGGAAGCAGGCAGAACAGCTGTGTTTTGATTGGACAACCTTGAAAATTCCCGAATTTGTTCTGTCCAATCACAAAGACTGGTTGGACACATAGCAACAGCACATTTCTCTCTCTCTCTCTCTCTCTATAGATTCTTCTGTTCATTTTACAGTAAACCAGACATAAAAATGGCTGTCGAAAATGTCCGGTTGGTGAGAGAGGAATGTCTTTTGTTCAGAGCTTGAGCGCTCTGGATCAGCTCTGAACCGCAGGATGAAAGTGTTTGATTAAAGAGCAACATTCATGCCCATCCCAATTACAAACACATCATTCTGCTCCGAGCGGTGAGTCACATTCAGTCGGGCACAAAAAAAAAACTGCTGAGTAATGTCAAGACTAAATCACTGCATTCAAGTCCAGTCACAAGTCTCTCATCTGTCTTCAAAGGTATCTTTTATCTCCAGACATCTGTATACACTATCACTCGCCGTCCATACCACACACAGAACAGATGCGGCAAAATGGCTTACTCCAATATTAGCAAGAAAACGGACCCCATATGGCGGACAGAGTTATTCTCAGAATGTTTCCCTTAATCATTTTACCCAGAAAACAACGCAGAAAACTGACGAGAGCTAAATCGAGCAGCGCTTTATAGAGCGGTACACATGTAATCATGCCTTTATGTGACGTATTCATAATTCTAGTGGGAAGTTTCCTTCTCTAACCACAACAGTGGCCATCTGACATGATGAATGAATAACCAGACTGGTTGTTCTTTTTTATTTCAATCTATTTCAATCTTTTTCTCATGCACATGGAAAATTACCATTTGGCAAAGCGTTCAGCCACCACAACCTCCCTGCATTTACCAGCTCCGACCCAGCATCCCTCAGGGCAGGGTTTACCAGCAATTACATTTAAGAGATCTTGTCAAAGGTGCGCCTTTAGTAAAACCATGGGAGACAGTTTCAACTCTCTGATATGTTTCCAGCACTATTCAGCAGTTTGTTTCTTTATTATGTTGGTCATGATCACATTATATTTGTTTTCAAGTTCAGAGGGCATATCTTTTTCAGGAAGCAATTTTGGCATTATTTTAATCGTGACATCGATTTACCAGAAAGGCTTTCTTATTATTTCCACCAGTAAAATTAATGCTCTACTTAATATATTTAGCGGAACACCAGTCACAACCTGCTTTTTGTTACCAGAGAAATGACATGGATTGACGCATGTAGACTAAAGACTTCCCTAATCCACATTCACACCTCATGATATTCCTCTTTTCACGCCACATTCTACAGTTACAACTTCCCCTTAAGTCAATAGCGCCTTGGTAACAATAGCAACGCTCCACATACCACATCAACATTTACCTGAACCCGACTTACACTAATAGAGCTCATTTGAAGGGACAGGTCACCCCAAAAATTGAGATTTTTTTTTTTTTTTTTGTGGAGAACAACTTTTTTGTGCATATAATGGAAATCAATGGGGACCAAAACACTGGAGTGTCATTATATATATATATATATATATATATATATATATATATATATAATTCTATATTATATAAAGGAAAAAAAATATCATACTGGTTTTTAGTGAATTTTAATGAAATGAATTTTTATTTTTGGGGGACTAACTAACCCTTAACACCATCTCTTTTGTCTTTTTTTTTTTTTTTTTAGCATTTTTTATTTAATAAAGGCAACTTTTTTTTTTTTTTTTTTTTTTGTGGAGAACAACTTTTTTGTGCATATAATGGAAATCAATGGGGACCAAAACACTGGACTGTCATTATATATATATATATATATATATATATTATCAATTGTCAATATATATATATATTATTCTATATTCTATATTATATAAAGGAAAAAAACCTACAGGTTTTTAGTGAATTTTAATTAAATGAATTTTCATTTTTGAGGGACTAACTAACCCTTAACACCATCTCTTTTGTCTTTTCTTTATTATTTTTTTATTTAATAAAGGCAAATTGCTCACGTAATAGATTTCGGTGAGGTTATTTGGATCGTTTTCCATGTTCATTTGCATGGAATGTTAATTGTTCCGTCTGTGGAGCAAGTGAGTTTGCAAAAGCAAATATTACGGATGATCTAATAAGATCCAGAAAATCAGACCGCCAGCTGGGAGAATCACAGGAAGACCGTAATCAGGTTATAAAGTAAATTGTACACCACCCCACCCCACCCACCACCACCTTTCTCAGATTATTATCCCCTTGTTTTTTTCTTTTTGAATGAAACCCTTTCAGACAGGGACCAAGACAAACGTCTCTGGCACAACATGCCGCCAAATATCAAAGTCCATTATACATGCCTCTCTCTCTCTCTCTCTCTCTCTCTCACACACACACGCGCACACACACACACACTCTCTCTCTCTCTTTCTACGGCGTAGTGCAGGAAGTGATTATGTGTGCCTGACGTAATCGGACCGTTCCAGGGAGGGAGAGACGAAAAAAAAAAAGCAAATCTATATATCACGAGGAGGAAAAAATGTGCACCCTGGAGTCCACGTTGACAAATTCTTTAACAAGCTGTGGTCAAAGGGAAGCTGGTTGAAGACTGACTCAGCCCCTCCTTTCAGCAGTTTACTGGAAACAAGTGGGGAGGCAGGGGGAGGAGGGAGTTTCAGAGAAGTCACATGACGCATAAAGGGCAGGGCTAACCACAGCTCCGGGAGGAGGAGAGGAATCGGGGCGAGGGGGAGGCAGATACACGCCCTTCCCTGAGCAGATGCCTCCGAATCGGGTTACTTACTCGACTGCCTGGGAGTTGGCAGGGGAGAATTCACAGACACGCTAACCCTTTAAGTGCTGGAGACAATGATTCATACAACAAAATTAGCATTTTTAACAGTGCTTGTCCAACTTAAACAAGGAAGTAGACATTTTTTTTAACGGGTTTTTGAAAAACAATGCACTGGTCATGACTATAAACGGATGCAGCTGATGATGTCTCGTCGCTTTGTGTCAGCCTGGCTCGTGTGTGTTCAGTTACACACGTGCGATATGTCTGGTGCACTCTAGAAACCAATCATGACGACACAGACACTTGACATATAATCCCAAGCCCTTGACCTTTGGGCAAAGGATGTCTGGAACCATTCTGTTAGATTTAGAGACATCACACAAACACACATAGAAACAAACAAATGAGTAAAACATGCAAAAACCCATTTAATAATTTCCTGTGAGCTCTCAAGGCTGAGAAAGAAAAAAAAAACGATAAAACAAATGTTTGCAATGCTATTGTGGATATTGTCCTGGACAAGCTAAAAATCAAATCCGTTTTGGAAAAAGAGACCCGCATCGTCTTCGATCGCAACGCTACTGGAGGATGATTTCAGATTCAAAGTGGCAGAAGATTTCGGCAGAAGAAAGCCACAGAAGAAGAAAGCTTGCCATTTTCAGTCACAGAGCAAATGAGGAGAAAATCGAGAGATTTAGGGGGAATCAGGCTTCAGACTGCACAGGGAAACTCTCCTGCAGCCCCAGAAAGAGATGCTGGGATCCAGAAGCGGACGTCAGAATGACCAAACATCGACAGAGAGGGAGTGAAAGATTGAAAAAGGGAGAAAGAGAGAGAGCGAGCGTAGGAGAGAGACAGAGAGGTAGAGGAAGCAATGGAGACACATCACAACTCGACAAAAAATCAGTTGAGAGACCTGAAAAATGAATGTTAGTTTTCTACAAACAACTATATTCTCTATTATATAGTATACATATATATCTATTATATATTATGTACTCTTTCGGTATTGTGGAGAAATGTGAGGATAGAACAACACAAATAGACTCACAGATAAACATTTATAAATAATAAATACACACACTTATTCAAATGTATAGCAGCATCTCTCAACTGGTGGGTTGTGATCTATGCCGAATAGAAATCAATAAAATGCAACTAATCATCAAAAACAGTTAGGATAGCAAAATAAATAGGCTTTTAGGGAGGAGAAAACTCCTCCCAAATCTTATGTTGTTGGCTGTGCGTCCAATCAAATTCTATAGTGCAAATACACCTGTTAAAAGTTAGCCAAATTAAATGCCAAGATGCCCAGAATGTGTTTTGTGCAGCAAAATCTTGCAATATCAACACCAATCAAATGTTCAATCCTTTTTTTTTTTACTGTACTGCATAAGTTCACTTGAAGTATCACATACTGTACATTACTACTAGTTTAAGTTCCAGGTCTGCCTAAATGTAGCAATAATGTAAAATAAATACCAAAGCAAGCACATAACCACACTTGCATATTTGGAAACATGAGCCTAAAAGTCTAAATGATGGTGCATAGTAATTCAGAAACAAAATGACCACGACAAATGAGTCATGATACATACTTCCATCAGTGACGGTTAGAGGTTAACACCAAGATAAAGGTTCCCTGTAAGTCTGACATGACTAGAAACTTACCATTCATGAGAAAGACTGTGGAGAAAGACCTACATCTGTCATAACATTTGTCATAAAACAAACACACTCATTGTGTTCATAGATATGTGTATTAGTTGCTTCAAGAGAACATTTTAAGATGGGGGAAAAACAAAAAAAAAGTTACATTTAATATTTACAAATTCTGAGGAAATATTGCAGAGGAAAAACCCTACTCCATAACACAAGGACAATTCCCAGGGTGGTGCTATGCAGTCGCTAAAGTGTTCTGAATGGTTAGAAAATTGCTTTGCCATTGCTACTATGTTCTGAATGGTTAACAAGTTTTTATGGCATTAAAGTGGCCTGAAAGGTCTCAACGAGCTGTTTCCATTTCTAAAGTGTTTGGAACAAGTTGCTACACCATGTTCTGAATGGTTAGTTAGCCCATTGCTAGGGTGTTCTGAATGGTTATTAGCATATTGCTATGCCATTTTAAGACTGTTCAGAATGGTTAACAAGTTGCTATAACATTTCAAGAGCGTTCATAACAGTTAACAAGAAGTGAAGCCATTTCAAGAGTGTTCAGACTGGTTAACAAGTTGCGATGCCATTTCAAGAGTGTTCAGGATGGTTAACAAGTTGATTTGTCAATTCAAAAGTATTCAGAATAGTTATTAAGTTGCTATGCCATTTCAAGAATGTTCAGACTGGTCAACAAGTTGCGATGCCATTTCAAGACTGTTCAGAATAGATAACAAGTTGCGATGCCATTTTAAAGTTGCGATGCCATTTCAAGAGTGTTCAGAATGGTTAAAAAGTTGTGATGCCATTTTAAAGTTGCGATGCCATTTCAAGAGTGTTCAGAATGGTTAAAAAGTTGCTTTGTCAATTCAAAAGTATTCAAAATAGTTATTAAGTTGTTATGCCATTTCAAGAGTGTTCAGAATGGTTAACAAGTTGCGATGCCATTTTAAAGTTGCAATGCCATTTCAAGAGTGTTCAGAATGGTTAAAAAGTTGCGATGCCATTTTAAAGTTTCGATGCCATGTCAAGAGTGTTCAGAATGGTTAACAAGTTGCGATGCCATTTTAAAGTTTCGATGCCATTTCAAGAGTATACAGAATGGTTAACAAGTTGTGATACCATTTCAAGAGTGTTCAGAATGGTTAACAAGTTGCGATGCCATTTCAAGAGTGTTCAGAATGGTTAACAAGTTGCTTTGTCAATTCAAAAGTATTCAGAATAGTTATTAAGTTGTTATGCCATTTCAAGAGTGTTCAGACTGGTTAATAAGTTGTGATGCCATTTCAAAGTTGTGATGCCATTTCAAGAGTGTTCAGAATGGTTAACAAGTTGTGATACCATTTCAAGAGTGTTCAGAATGGTTAACAAGTTGGGATGCCATTTTAAAGTTGCGATGCCATTTTAAAGTTGCGATGCCATTTCAAGAGTGTTCAGAATGTGGCTGCCATTTCTAAAGTGTTGTAAACAAGTTGCTACACCATTGCTACCATGTTCAGAATGGTTGGTTAACACATTGCTATGCCATAAGGTGGTCTGAATAGTTGATAGCATGTTGCTATGCCATTTCTAGGATGTTCTGAATGGTTATCACGTTGCTATGGCATTGCTACAATGTTTGAATGGTTGTCAACAGATTGCTACAGTATGTGGTTGCCTTAAGCCTTAAGTGTCCAAGTGAAGCGTTTTTTCAGTGGCTATGATACAGAATATCGTAGTTGTACAGAAAGAAAATTGTGACAGTTGGTCAGTGTGGTATTTGGCCCGCCCCTCCTCCACTGTGATTGGTTGGCTGGGTAAAAAGTGACAGTGATGAGGGCAGCCTGTTCGATCAATTCGTGAAATAGAAAGCCATAAGATTGTGGGATTCTTTTATACCAGTTTACAGAACAGTTGGTTGTGTTCACAACTGGATGTGGATGAGGCTATTGTGGTTAAACTCCTCTTAGTCATTATCACAGTTGCCATGGTGACAGGTCAACTATTGGTTGCAGATTAATCAGAGGGATAAACCATGTGATAGGTTTCCTTGGTAATGACTGTAATGCCAAAAAAGCCACCACCTTTTCCTGGAGTATTATGGGATTGTGCTATATGTGAAATTTCATTCATTCATGAGTTGCATTAAATCCCTAACCATAAGTATCAGTTCTAGCAGTGATGCTTGTTTAAACAATCGCCTCTAATGATATTCAAAATACGTTTTTGAGAATAGGAGAACAAGAAACAGGCATTATGTGAAACATGGGGGTGTGGTTGTGGATTGAATGCAGGGGAGAAAAGAGGAATAAAAGATAGCAAAAGAATAAGCAGGTCAAATGAAAAGGTGAGAGAGAGGGAGGCATAAATGTGATATGACCCACCTGACTGCTCTTACCATTGTTAAGTGGAACATTTCAGCAAACTCCTCACATCCTTCATTACACGGGCCCGTCCCTGACAAAACAGAGCTTTGCACTCGTCCCTGCATAAAAAAAAGAGTCGCATGATTTAGGATTATTTCATCTGAAATCAAAAAGCATTGTTCCGTGGCATATCAAATTATGACAGCTAAAGTTCAGACGAGTTTTCTCCTCTCTCGAGCTGTTGTCAGGCTGACATTAATAGGTCTGTTATTTAATCTGGACATCCTGCCTTACATCCTGTCTCTTCAACACAACTGGCTTTGATGGTGGCCGACACTGCATTACTCACAAAGCAGTTGGCCCTAATCTCCTGGGCAGCTGTCCTATTCAATGCCACTCAGTAGGAGGTGTTTGGTTAGTGTGAGTGTGTGTTCCACCTGCCCCTTGGGTGGGGAGTGTGGAAAGCCCACTAATGTCTACAGGGGGTTTGCAGGGTGGCACAGGAACAGATGAGCTCTGCAGGAGAGGAGAGCTCCACTTTCCCTGATAAACCGCCGCCAACATGGGTGGATGGGTGTGTGTGTGAGCGCGTGTTAAAGCAAGTAACCCTTGCCCTGAGAACTCTCACCTTTGAACAGACAGGAACACTTGTTTGTGTGTATATATGCGGCATGAGTACTGCCCCCTTCGCCGTAGAAAGCCCTGAGGGTGATAACACACACACAATAATGCATAGTTAATGTCTCTCCTGCCAATGACAGTGCTAAAAACAAGAGTTATGACATCGTCAGTCTCCTGAGACTGGGCGCAGCCTGGCAGACAGTCTGGCACTGCCAGGTGTTTTGAGACCCTTATTGCCGTCACTCTCGGTTCGCTTTACACAAATTAAACTAACACAGGTTAGGCACAGAATCAGAATGAAAACAAAATGATTTTGAAGGGGGGGGGGGGGGATACAATAAATGCAAACGATAATTTAGGAAACCCAACAAACACAGTCTTTTGAACTTGCCTGAATACTTTTAAATATAATATTAACATCTACATTAATATTTGTATGAAATTCAATCTAATATGAATGTATTCTATTTTTGAATTAATCTCAAAGTGTATCAACTTATGAAAGATTAAAAAAGCCATATTTTTTGTTACTCGCTGAAAAATTACATTTTGTTACATTATTTTTTCATCTGTGGTGATCAAACAGGGAAAATGCTAATTGTATGTTATGAAAATACGTGATTGCACACTAAATTATTGTACAATTTCAAATTGTGGTTTTGAAACGTTATTACTATTTAATTTACTACTATTTAATATTTGACAGCTCATGCAAAAAATGTTATCTGATATTTGATAAATATAATATAATAAAATGTATATTTTATGGGGGAAGAACTACATGTCTATGTTTGTCTGACCAATGGCAGTGTGTGTTGAAACACAGCGTTTGTTACACAGAAATTGCATACTTCACCTTTAATGTTTTTTGTGACAAGCCTTTATAGCGTATATAACGCAGGCCGAACTCAATCCTACATCTAAAAATGCTGGGTTGTTTTAATCCAACTTTGGGTCAAATATGGACAAACTCAGCCATTGGGTTAAAAATGTAATTAAAAATTTTAACCCAATGGTTGGGTTTGCCGTATTTGACCCACAATTGGGTTAAAACAACCCAGCAATTTATAGAGTGCACTACAGCTGCAGATTTCAGCATCCTGAAGAGCACAATGTTTTTTTAAAGTGCAATATATTTATTTTTTACAGAGATTTCTACAAGAGCAGCACAACATTAATCATTTACAATGAGTGTATCATAATCATAATCATAAACACTGAATGTGGTGAAACATTAACTGTGTGGAACAAACATCCTGTTTATTTCTCTGATACATAGTGAGATAGTCTCTCTCTATATATCTTTATCTCTATATCTTAAACTAGCAATTTCTATAAATTCATGATTGGTTAGAGATTTACATACATACATACAGCTCATGATACATGCTTTGGAATATGACTCATCCCTGCTCCTTTTGAACGTCTTAAAACAGTTCAGTCTATTTAGCACATGACGTGTTGATAGACATGAAGTGGTAATGACGTCACAGATATTCGAGTGCACTTCTCATTTCTGAGTGGAAAAATAGCTCAAGAGCATCATTTACTGGAGGCTTCTCAGCATTTCTTCTTACAATTGCAACCAAAGCGCTATTTTTCTCTGTAATCAAAATTCCCCAGAATTGTCTAAGAGGGCAAAACTTGCCTTTGGACTGAAGACAGACCTACGTAGGGTTATAATCAGCCAATCAGTGATTCCCCCATACTAGGCTTATTATCTGCACGCTAGGTTAAGAACTTGTGGTGTTGAAGATTATAGTCTTTCTCCAATTATTTCAACTGTAAAAAAAAATTGTTGGTTTAACTTAAAAAATGAAGTAACCTGGTTCCTTCAAATTTTAAGTTCATTGAACTGGAAAAATTGAGTTTAAACAATGAAGGTATCAGAAAATCAAAATATTATGTTTTCTGAACTACATAAATTAAGTTAAAAAAGTAAAAAAAATTTGTGATTACAAATCATGAAAATGTTTTTTTACAGTGTAAGATTTTTTTGGGGGGACACCTGATGATCTTTATTTTATATTAAAAAAATGTAGCCCTGAGGTTTAAAGCCACAACAATAAATACAACGCAAGCAACAACTCTGCATACGCACATAATAAATGAGGCGAGTGGCAGGAAGATGGTAAGAACATTTCTAGATCAGTCTGTACCAGCTTTGCCTTGTCAATAGAATCACTTCCTCATTAGGTAGCACATTTGCGCGTGTGATTGGACGAGTGTGTGTTTAAAGGAACAGGCTGTACTACTTGTAGTAAAAAAAAAAGGCTAAACCACAGAAGAAGTGTGAGAAGTGTGAAACCACTATAAGCAGCAGAAGGGAAATTCACAAACATTGACAGGTTATTTCCCCACCACACACACTTATCATTCAGAAAAAAATAGACCTCAATGAAATCAGACCTTAGAATTAACAGCATTAAACTGGGCCATAATTCACAAGCAGGCCCAGACAGAATCTGCAACCTTTTGGGCCATGTTAAAAAAAGCTTATTGGTAGCTAAACGCATTCTCGAACCAGCCAACATATACCGTGGTTCGAAAGTCTGAGATTACATATGGAATATGTGGGGTTTCTGACAAATTCAAAACAAGGAAACTTTATGACATAAAATATCAGAGATATGAGAACAGAGCCGTCGCAAGGGCTGTGCGAACTGTGCAAGCGCACAGGGCCTCCCGCCACTAGGGGGCCTCGCAATCCAGCTGGGTTTCCCACAAACTGAATTTACACTCTATTCAACAGATTTCAATGCAATACCTTTTAAACATTTAAAGACATCTATTCGTGTCTCTCGAGCCTCTCTCTGTGCGAGGACATGGCTGAAATGACAACGCATTCTCATCCCAAAGCGCCATATAGGACGCTTTTGCAAAAGCGTAAATATCCAACGCACATGGCACCCTTTCACGTCTAATGAGACGCTTCGGTTATGGTTAAGTTTAGGTATGGTGTAGGGTAAGGGTTAGACCACTAGGGGGCGCCTTCTGCCCAAATATATCTGCGTCTCATTTTACGTTAAAGGGTGCCATGTGCGTTGGATATTTACGCTTTTGCAAAAGCGTCCTATATGGCGCTTTGGGATGAGAACGGGCTCGAAATGATAGTGTCTGTTAGTTCAGCCTGTTCTCACGTAAATGTGTCTCTATAACACACATTGTGTATTTTCATACAATTTATACGCGAAAATGAGTTTTTACGTGCATGTGATACGCAGTTTTCGCGTGTATTTGATACGTAGTTCATTTGTGTGTAATACACACCTCAAACCACTTATTCTAGGCAAACGTATAATACACACGCGCTACTAAACCTTCCCTGACGCCGTGTCCTAACTACACGCGACGCGATAAAATTCCAGCGACAGCAAGACGCGGACGCAACTGTGAGACGCCACACGTCAATATATATGACACGCAGAACTTCCATCCAATGAGATCTCTATGTGGGCAGATCTGTCAGCCGCGACGTCGCGGAAATAGTAACCGTGTCTAAAACAGTAACTTCGCGTGTCGCCGTCTTGTCTGGTTAGGACAAAAACTCTGATTAACATGGAAAAGATACCTTTTATCTCGTGTTGCGGCGTCGTGTGTAGTTAGGACACGGTGTAACCAAGCCATGAGTAGCCTATCCTATGCACGTAAAAACTCACTTTAGCGTATAAATTGCACGATAAACACACTGCGTGCTATAAAAACGCATTTAGTGTGATCGGGGTGGTCAGTTATTATAACATATGACAAAAACAATTGTTTAAATTATGTTGCATATATCTCCACAGTTCTTGGGCTGATATCACTTGTTGACACAGTACTATTTTCGGAAATCATAGGCTATATTGCGCAGGTGCACGTGATGCAACGCAGTCAGAGCCGACAGAGAGTGTCATTTCAGTGCCAAATAATTAGGTCAAAAACGATTTAATATACTGCAACTGCAATTTGAATTTTCTCGCATTTCAGGTTTGCACAGGGCCTCGCACCCCACCTACGACGGCACTGTATAAGAAATAATACACTAATACTCTGGCAAACTTGAGGATTTCCTTGCCTCCAGGCAGCTGTGTGACTCTTCTGCTGTTCAGATCTGCTCAGTGTAGGTTGGTTTGGGGATGAGTTACACTCATGAGGAGGTAGCATCACGTGGGCTAGGTGACGACACTGCAAGACAAAAAAAGGGAAAATAAGGTTCTGGATAGGCATTCACAAAATAAAAAGAAAAACTATACCAAAAAAATAAAAATTATAAAAAAAACTTTAAACAGTGGAACATTAAAAGAGAATCAGACTGTTTGAGCTGTTATCGTCCACACTGAAAGTGAATGGGAATCAGGGGCTGTGAATCTACAAAAGTCTGATGAAGTTTTTATATTTATATTTTATTTTTAAAAAGTCTGAAAGTTGCTTTGAAAATCTTGCCTGACAGTTGTGGTCACCATTCACTTTCATTGTACGAAAAAGAGAAGCTTGAACTTCTTTTGTGTTTCACATGAAAAAGAGTCACATGGGTTTCCAAAGAATTTTGGGCGAACTGGTCCCTAGCTAAATCATTTGAATATTAATATTAACATTATATAAATGTTTAAATAAATTATATATATAAATAATATAAATGTTTTTTAATATGCAATTTTTTTTTTACTTTTTCTCTCAACATTCTGGTGGCTAAAAAAGTGGTGGTTTTAAACACACCCGCTTTTTATTTTTTTTTTAAGAAATCTAATATTTGTATTCATGTATAATTTGTTTAATGTTATTTTATAATATTTTGTTCGAAAAAATACTGAAAATGATATATATAAATAATATAAATGTTTTTTAATATGCATTTTTTTTTTTTTTACTTTTTCTCTCAACATTCTGGTGGCTAAAAAAGTGGTGGTTTTAAACACACCGGCTTTTTTTTTTTTTAAGAAATCTAATATTTGTATTCATGTATAATTTGTTTTAATGTTATTTTATAATATTTTGTTCGAAAAATTACTGAAAATGATATACAATTTTTTTTTTTTTCAACTATTCAGCCTTTAAATGAAACCACAAAACAGTATTTCATTCAGAAATTAAAAACATATCAGACCATAGAGGTGGTGTAATGCTGTAATGTTTCGCACGAATTGCATTTGAGTAACTTTTTAGATCGAGACAAAAATGAGCGTCACGTCTTTAACCCTCGTAACACATGAGTGGGAGACAGAAACGGAGGGAGGTGATAATTGGAAACCCAGGGGGGCAGAAACGAGCCCCGGATCAAAGGAAGAAAAGAAACTCTGGGGAAGAAACGGCCGTTATAAGGGTGAGTGTCCTGCACCTGTGCCAAAAAGCCACAGAAGCATGAATGAGCATCAGAGAACTTTCCGTTATACAAAGCGCAGAAACACACACATTCTCTGCTTCTCTGCAATTCATTCATATCACAAATACAGAAATGATGTGTCACCATGTAAGTTATGCATGGTGAGTGGGAGGGGGGATGATGCAGAGTGACCCCGTGACCTTCATCAGAGGTGAAGCTCTCATTACCCTACCTAGTTCCCCAAGTTGTGAATCCGGGCACTAGCAATGGCCTTCATTGTCAAAACTGGGACACTGGTGCACCTTTGTCGACATTAAACATATTTAAAAAATCAATTTCAATTAGAGCCGGGCAACGATTAATCACGATAAATCGCATCCAAAATAAAAGTTTGTGTTTACATAATATATGTGTGTGGTGTGTACTGTGTATAACAATTTTGTATATATAAATACACTCTTGCATGTATATACTTTATATATATTTATACAGAATTAATATTATATGTAAATATAAATATTTGATATATTAACACATTTTTCTTAAATATATACATGCATGTGTGTGTATTTATATATACAAAATATTTATACACACCACACACACATATATTATGTAAACACAAACTTTTATTTTAGATGCGATTAACCGCGATTAATCGTTGCCCAGCCCTAACACAAGCTAACTAAAAAGAGGGGCTCTTGTTAATCTTCTAATAATCTTATTGCTGCATAATACTTTTTAATACTTAATCTTATAAGTTTTTTTTTCCGTTTCATGGATTACTACATAACTGAATGATTAATACATTTTCATACAGGGTATTTTTATGGTACTTTGAGGCAAGATGGTACTTTTATGATACTTTCAAACTGATAACCAACAATGGGTTCCCTGAAGAAGAAAAAAAATACATAAAAGTTTTTCCTACATAATATCATTTACAAAAGTTGGCAGGCAAACTTATATTAATGCAGGCCGAATAACAATTTTTTACATAAATTAATTTCTCTGTTTTCTGAAAATTGTTCAATTGTTTTCAGAAACTCTGACAACCTAATTGAATTTTTTTTCCATGTAATATTTTAGCAATTTGCATTATAATTGTGATTTTATTCTATTTCCTTTTCAATATCACAGTATGTTTTTTTTTTTCCATACAGCAGATGTAATTGGGTATCATGCTAATATATGTACAGATAAGACGCCAAAGAGTTACAGTGAGGGTTAAATATATTTTAAAATAAAAAATATTATTACTTTTACATGAGCACAGCTGCAGTTGGCCATGTTTGTTTTGATTCTGCTCTTTTTTCCCTTAAGAGAGTCAGGAAAAAAAAAACTCTGAATGGCTTAGCACATGAAGAACGGAATTCTGATGATAAATCCTGAGCTTGTTTCAACACATCTTTACACACACACGCACAGCTGATGACCAACATCCAGCCTGTCCCGACAAATCGCGAACGTTTGAATTGACGACGATACATTCTCCGACACAGAACTCGCATGCTCCAGCACGGCTCAACGCCATTGGCCTTTTTATTGTGTAAACATCGTGGCTCTTTCAGGTAGTTTGTTTAGGACTGATTGGTTATTTACCAGGATGAAAGAGAGGAGTGCTCTCTGACGCACGTTTTACAAACAAGCCAGAGGAGGATTATGCAATTGAATGCTAAAAAGGCCTTTTGCAACAGGGCGGGGGATCTGACTTCCGGTACAAAGTAGGGCAAAACAATCAAGGACAGAGAAATAATGGCCTTTAATAATGGCATTCACACCGACGGGCATATTCCTTTCGATCATCTGAGAAATCATACCAAACTGTCACTTGTTTTCCAGTGTTTTCATATAGGCCTTAGTGAGTCAGAGAATTCCTGATATTGAGCAAAGGCGAGAGCTTCCTCAAATCTAATGAGTTTGTGAGCTTTACGCAACAACGCGAGTGATTCTGCGGTTCAGTTTCCACCTCAGAGAGGATTTGTCGCAATGGCCATTACGCCAAATGGAAGGAAGATGTTGTAATTGTTTAACAATGAAGATTTCACTTTTTAAAAAGGAGGGAAACGTGATAATGAGAGAAAAAGAAAAAAGCCTAATTCAGTATTACTATCAAAACGCACCGAATGACTTTCACTTATAGCCCCTGTAAATGTGTGAGACAGCTCCAAAAAATGTTTAAGTGATTAAATGTGAGACATTATGAGAATTTCTGACTGTATTGCGTGCATTAGAAGTGTTCACCTCTGACCTGGTGTTCTTTTCAACTTCACGTTCAGAGGTCTCATTGTCTTGAAATGCCATCTGTGTGTAGAAATAATATAGTGGGGAGATGAACAAATAGAGCAGAACATGTGTTAAATGAAAGTCTTAACTTTTCAGAGTTGTGAATAGAAGATAGGTGTGTTTACTTGAATGATTGCATAAACTGAAGTTATAATAATTCATTTCCTTACTCTGTATACCTCCTTAAAGATTAGATTCTCCTTTTTGTCAGAACCTTTTTTTAATATCAAAAATTGAAGTTCAAATTTATACACAGTGGGTTCTAAAGAGACCACAAGAATCTTTTTGCTAATTAAACCAAGAAATAAATGGTTTTAAAAGTTTTAGAATTTTAAACGATATAAAACTAAGAAAAAGGAAATATTTGATTATATATAAATGTACTATATGATTACTTCAGGTCAGCAAATTCTATTGATAACATGATCTTCAGGTTAAATAAAAAGGGAAAAACCAAATACTAAAACATTCTGAAATTCAAGTGCATTTTTTTACTCAAATTTTTAAACTGATCATTTAATTAGCATTTTTTTTAACAATGCAAAACAGAAGCATTTTCACTAATTAACCATTTACACCCCACAAAATATATTAATATATTGCAGGTTCAGTAAATTGCACCAATTTTTTATTTTATTTTATTTTTTAATATTTATTTTATTTTATTTAGCCTGACAAATGATATACATTTTCTCAATTACCATATATGACATTAAAACTGCATGCATAATTATACAAGAATTAAATTAGAATTGTTTTTGTACAAATAACTATGTAGTACACCAACACTGAAATCGTATTAAACAATTATGAAAGTACATCTTGATTATCAAGGAGATTTAAATTATATATATATATATATATTGTGGTTTGACTTAAAAAATTAAGTAACCTTGTTGCCTTAAAATTGTAAGTTCATTGAAATGGAAAAATTGAGTTAATACAATGAATGAGATTGATTTAATCATCAGAAACTCAAAATATTATGTTATCTGAACCACATAAAATATTTTAAGTTGATTTGACAAAAAAAAATGTGATTACAAATCATGAACATTGTATATATAATGTATTATACATTTTTAAATGAAGTTTTCTAAATAAAATGCAGGTCTAAATAATTATTCTTATTAGTTATTCAGTACATTTATAAGTAACAGATTCAATTGGACTGAGTAATTGAGAACCAGGCACTTGGCTCTTAATCTGAGTGGGAGTTTGCAATCATCTAGCAATAACAAGACAAGACTAGGGGATGAGTGGAGAAAAGGGGAGTGAATGTGAGAAGAGGTGAGGAAAACAAAAAGACGAGAGGGGCGTTCGGATAACGGTTTACCCGCCCTGACGTTCCACAGGGGGAAAATTGTGGAATTATGTCAGCAACATATGCAGTCTATAAAATGGCCTGATACTTGTCTTTTATTCCACAATAGCCCATCTGCACCAAACACCGGTCCAGAAGTCTAAGCCATGGGATAATGGAAAGAAAATAGCGGACATTCTTGTGGCAGCCCACAGAAACCCGGGCCGTGCAATAAAGACAGGCGAGATCACTAGTAAAGTGTACACGTTCAAACAGGGGAAAGATGCAGACAACTCAGCCACATGGGAGGGAGGGACGGACGTGGGGTCTGGCAGCCCTCCCTTATCATCTGTGAACTGACTGCACTCCAACTGCTGGCCGCAACTGATGTGGAGCATTGATAAATGGAAGTGATGTATCATTGCTAATCTGAGAAACATTTTCTTTATTAAGCCCATCAGACTTTTATCAATGTTTGTTTTTAATCTTAAAGGAAACAGGAGAAAAAAAGCCTGACCACAAGTGCAATTTGTAGCACGTGCATAATAGGAAAAACAAACATAGGATAACTTATCATATCAAGTCAAAATGTGACGTATGTGGAAACGCGAATGTATATATAAGATTTGTTTATTTGAATTGCATACAAATTTTCAGTTGTTTTGGATTGCACTGTCAACATAGTTAACAAACTAATGAACGTGATGCTTGTGAAACAATGTTTTTAAATGCACACTAACCAGATTTAGATTTTCTCCTCAATAAATCCAATTTGTTTCAATATCATACATTCTCACTAACTCAATACTGCTTGTTCCAAAGCTAGCCTACTTATAAACTGAATACATTGTTTTCTCATTTTAAAGGTTTCTGATGATCCAAAGCTATTTGAATAAATGCATTTTGAAAGTATGATTTAAAGATTTAAGTAAAATCAAATAGATGCAAATCATTAATAATAAACCATGCCATTTTTTTCTGTTTTTTTTTTTTTTTTTTTTTTTTTTTTACAAAAATCTCACCCATTTCATTTATAATATTATCACATTAAGTTTATTAAAACTCTGTCATTTGTTATGGTGTTTTTCTTATTTTATGTATTACTTATTACATATTTACTATAACTGAAGCAGATTGTTTAACCATCTAAAACGTGTATTAGGTGGATAATACATGTAATAATATAACATTTAGACAATACACAACTGACAAACAGTCTTGTTTTACTTCACTGGAAAATGTATTGATTACTTTGAATTCTCTCTCTGTCTCTACACACACACACACACACACACACAAAGACACACTAAAAATGCAAAGTTAAGGTAAAAAATAACTTAAAAGTCTATATCAAGTTTAAACAGTGAGGTCATCTGTGACACCAACAAAGCTTCTGTGAAATTCACAACTTGATTTGTGTAGGAAACATCCAAATCACATTGGACGGCATGATCAATCGCTGATGACAGAGAATGTTCGGATTGCAATCTGGACAGTGTATGTGTGTGTTTCAGGGACTATGAGACAGCCTCCCCTGGGTTGAAATAATGTGTGGTTGTGTGTGTGTGTGTGTGTGGGGGTTAGTCCATGATTTATCAATGTGGGATTTTCAACCACATGAGCTCATTCTGTTTCCTCCACCCACTGCAATGCCACCGGAACACACACACATGCTGTCCGGCCCAAGGACAATTAGGTGAGGTCGTCGACGAGACAGACCTCAAACGATTCTTATGACTATACTTGGCATTAAAACAAACACAATGCGCATTGATTGACTGGTTACATTCACATTTGGTCTTTCATGCATCACAAGATTTCAAGACAATTAAAAGTCCAGCCATTTATGCCCTAATTTGTTTTGAACTGTCTCGAGGGAAGGGAGTGTCCTGCTCTAGAAAGACATCAAGCGGCACAAACGCCTTTGTAATTCATAATTTATTGGCCTCATCATTAACAGAACTGAAAAACTATCCTATTCAGAACGGCAAAGAACCAGATTCTCTCGCTACTGGAGTGTGTTCTTACAAATATTTAGAGACAATGGTCTGCAGGTGACATCAGAATTTGACAAAGAACAGGAACTACAATTGAAAAGTGAAGTCATTGTACAAACAGAGGTATCATTACTCAAGGCATTACAATATCTAACATAAACAATGAGCAATAAATATATATATATATAAGGGCTGTCAAACTATTAATCGCGATTAATCGCATCCATAATAAATGTTTGCGTTTACATAATATATGTGAGTGCACTGTGTATAATTATTTTATATATATATAAATACACACACATGCTTGTATATATTTAAGAAAATATTGTATGTATATACTGTATATAGATGTATATTTATATAGATGTATATATATATATAAATATTTTATATATAAATAATATTTTTTTCTTAAAAATACATGCATGTGTGTGTATTTATACATATATATACAAAAAATTATACACAGTGTACCCACATATATTATGTAAACGCAAACTTTTATTTTGGAAGTGATTAATCGCGATTAATTGTTTGACAGTCCTAATATATAGGTTTAAAAATTGACAATTTTTTAAAAAAAATTTAATTTTTATTTTTTATTTAAATTTGTGAAAATTTTTATTTTTATTTATTTATTTATTTTTTTTAATTTTTGAAATTTTAATTTTTAAAATAAAAAATAAAAAATGGACCATTTGGAAGATTAAAATTGATATAGGTTTTGATTTAAAATTGATTTAATTAAAATTAAAAAGGCTATAGAAGTATTGTTCGTTGTTAGTTCATGATAACTCATTTAGTTATCTAATGTCCACAAATGAAACCTTAAAATGTAAATTGTTACTGAATAATGTTTTAAAGGGCTACATGATCTAAACAAGATTACAACCTAAAATTCAGATGATCCAGATGATTCTAGCATACAGTATTTCTAACTAAACCCTCACCATAAAAAACATCTTATATTTCTAGTGAGTGTTGCCGATGTTTGATGTCATTTAAGACATCCCCTTCCAGATCTTATCACCTTTAATCAATCAAAAATGTTGTAAATTATCTTGTTCTAGATAATCAAAAGAACTTTTCCTAAAATGATAATGCTAAGTTCATAAACCAAGCTGAAAACACACACAAAAAAAAGTTTAATTTGAACATTTTTAGCTGTGGTAGTATGTCACATAAATATAAAATATATTAAACAACACTATTAAGATTTACAATAAATACACTGTAAAGCAATTAAGACCTAATAAGCTCCAATACATGCAAATGAGCAGCTACTTCCAACGGGATTCGCCCCCAATTCATTTGCATACAGTGGCACAAAAAGAACGCCTACTAGAAACCTACAATCTTGCACAACAGTTCAACATACTCAAACAACATCAACACAGAGGCTATTGACAAATTTCCCTTTGTTTCATCCGGCAGCAAGTCAGACGTGGGATGTGTGTCATGTCATAGTCCTGGTGAATGAGAAAAAGAATCAATGAAAGCGCCTGTTTCATTCATCCCAATTCATATATAAAAGGAGCTTTTGTCTGAGTTTAAGCACAAACAGAAAAAAAAACAAAAATTTAGTTTAAAACAAATTGAGAGGAAAAGATGTCGGGATCTCGTGCCGAACATCAGTACTGCTTCACCTTTAACACATAATCAGGCACGTCTGCACACATTTACACCTGTCACATCACCCATATGAATTGTCTGTTTCTTTTCATGTGTCTCAAATGCGGTTTCACTGCCCTGAGCAGGTACAAATCTGACTCACAGCTCAAACCCACCCACAACCGTGAATGACACGCTCGATTACAATGCCGTTGTGAGCCGATTGAGGGGACAGGGAGGGGTGAGGTATCGGGAGTGTGTATTTGTGTGCACCTGGACAATAGTTTTCACGTTTACGACTGCAAGTGGATTTGGGATAGTTTAGTAAAGTTCATGTTAGACAAAAAAATTATTTTCCAAAACAGTGAGATGGGCTTCAGAATCTGGATTGTGGTAAATAGTGTGTTTGTGTGTGTGTGTGTGTGTGTACAGGTTAGCTAGCTACACTTGAGAAAATTGCAAAAGCCAAATGTCTTCATTTATATAGTGAAATATCATGACAAGCAACTAGTGAGGACATTTTACTCACTAGTAAGCATTTTTTATTTAAATCTAGTGTTTTTCACATTGTTGTTTAGGGTTAGATGATATAAAATATATTTTACTTGATATAAAAGTCAATAAAAGTCTATGCAATGTCTTCACTAATATAGTGAAACAAACATCAATTTGTGTGAGTGAGTGTGTGTGTGTGTGTGTGTGTGTGTGTGTGTGCCTAGCCTGAACAAATTTATATGAACGTATGCCAACAATTTAGGAAACTCACAAAAAATGTTTGTTTTGTTTTGTTTTTGGGGGGGGGGGGGGGGGGGGATTACCTCAAAATAAAAAATAAATAAATAAATCTGACATTAAAAAAATAGTTTTTTCCTTAATTTAAAAAAAAAATCCATTCTTTTTATTTAAGGTTTAGAGATTATTTAAAATGTGTCTAGTCATTTGAAACCAATTAAAAGTCTTTTATGGCGCATCCACATGAACAGTTAAACTAAAAGTTTACAAACAAATAGTTAATCATTTTTAAATGTTTTGTTCAAAAGTATATTAATCATATTATTTATGTTTTAATAATATTTCAATTTGAAGAATAAAATAAAATAAAACTTTTTATCAGGTAAACAACAAATCTAAGAAAAAAAAGCACCAAACATAAAACATTGAAGAAACTATAGTCTCCTATATCAAAGCAAGATAAACATAGTCATATTTTCCCTAACTGCAATTAATACATGAATACATTAAGTGGAAAAGGTATGCGCTATTCTTTTTTAAAAGATTGTGAATAAACAGCTACCAAATCTATTGGAAGACGATATGAAATATAATATCACCACAATGACCCAACCCTGATATTTTTATTGTCATAGTTGGTTACAGCTACAGGGCACTTACTGCAATTTTATTTTAGAGTTTTTTTAATTTGTGAACACGTAAACACATTTTTCACTTTCTATAGCCGATATAAAACTTTATATAGAGAAATGCAGTGTACTTCCCTTTTTGATGGATGCCAGCTGTGTTATTTCAAATGGACTAATAGCCCTTTTCCTCACATCCTACAAAAAAAAAAAAAAAAAAAAAAAAAAAAAAACATGTTTCAAATGCTGATAATGGCAAAATTACATTGTAGGAACACTCTGGCTATGTGGAGGAAAACTACCGCACACACACACACACTCTTTTATGAGAGATTGCCTAAATGATGGCTTACATTCAAGTGTAAATGGTGAAATACAATGCCATGTTTTATAGTCAAATTTATTGATTTAATTGTGGTAATTTCCGAACGGACAATAAAAATGCAATGACAAAAGCCATTACTGACAGCAATAAGATCACAAAAATTACCACTACTGTTTTTTTTTTTTTTTTAAATAGTACCATGATAATGCCATGTTTATTAAAGCACCAAGGTGTCATATAAACACTATGGTATGTGATATATATATATATATATATATATATATATATATATATATTTGCTTATTTTATACTATTAGATCACACACACACATATATTTTATTTTTAACACACATCACATGTGATTTAAAGATGAGTTAATATCTCTAAAATAGAAAGTAAGAGGAATAAGGAATGATATTTTTCAACTTGAATAAAAAATTGTGGTCTGTAGACCACTTCCAAGGTCCATAAAAGTGCTCGCTGGTTGAAGTTATAACAACTGACTTTCCTGCGAGGGGGTAGAGTACACGTGGTCCTGCCTCCCACTGAGAGACACAAAGGGAGATCGAATTGTGACTCACACCAGTCTCTGAGATACAAGACAAAACAGCCGTCAGAAACAAATCACGAGAACTTCATAAAGACCTTTATCACTGCGCTCGTCCAGTAAGTAACGGTATTTAGCAGCTTCGAATGGTCTTGCGATATAGGTCATCTGTCATTCATTTGAGACAAGTAAAAACTTACAGCTCCATAAATTTATATTGAACATTTTCATCACGGTTTTATGTATCCTTTCCATATTTCTGATGGACTGACAGCTCCATAAGGAAAGGGTGACTGCACAAGAGTTGGATTGATTTAACATCAGGTCCTCTTTAAATAGTTATACCCTTCACCCTCTGCTGGACAACAGAGAGAACTGAATGTGTGGTGTTCTTTATCATTTAATCAAAACTTCAGAAAACGTACAAATTTATCAAAACAAATTTGGTTAAACACAGTAAATGATGATGAATGGGGAAAATGTTCAGGTTATATTTCACCTTAAAAAGGAGAAAAAATAAGACTTTATATTTTATATTAACAAAGTAGTCGTAGTTTTTTGTGAGATTATTTTCACAACATTTAAGCTAATTTTCCTCCTCACACTGAATATTGTGTAAAACAAATGAAAACCACCCCGTCCAGACCTTTAAAAAAACATCAGGAGTAAATAAATTTAATACAACTAATGCCACCATACTTGTTTACATACAATTTAAATTATATCATTGTCATTTTTCTTTGTACATTGCTGCCGATATCAAACTTGTTTCATGGATTTTTTTTTAATGTTCATTAAACAAAAAATAAGATGAAAAAGTTCAATGTGACCACAAGTCACATTCAACTGTAAAATTATTATGATAATAAATTTGCAATGTAAGCATCAAAGGTTTTTAACGATCATGAAAATGACATTTCTTTATGTAAAGTGTAATCTGGATGACCCAGATTTTTCTGAGTTTTCTTAAGATTCACCTCGTCCTCGATATATCAGAATCTGCACTAAAACTGTATTTACTTCCAGCAATGTATGTGTTCACACTTAATTAACTACTATAGTGTTCAAAAGTATAGAGAGCGATGGGATATATCATATAAGCAGAGCGTATTATATAAATAGATATGAGCATTTGCTTTGTCACAAAAGACGAACAGGAAAACATGACAACAGCTTCACAGGCTAAAAAGAAAGAATTATTTCTTTAGATAAGAGAAATCCATGTTGAAAATCCAAAAATGCCTCCTCTAGTAGTTTCAGGCCACAACAGGTAACAAGTCTATTCATTTCTTAAACACAATGTGGAATAAAAACGTGTAGGTCTCACGTCTCAGATGACATCTGGACTATTTAGTAACAACGCAGGGCAAAAAAAAACTCACAGTGGTCTATGGCGCCATCTTCTGGACATTGTGTAGAGTCAAAACGTTCTATATCTTAAAATCTAATTTTGTTTATTTTCAGATTTAATATGTAATAAATACATAACCAGCAACTAATAATATATTTGTAATGTTAAATGAATTTAGAGGGAATTCATTTAAATGAATCAACAGTATAATAAATAATATAAAATATGCATTCATTTTTTATATACAAAACAAACACACATATTAATATTAATACATGTACATAACACAAAACATAATCCACCATTATCCATAAAATGAGTGCTAGATTATCGCAATTTTAAAATAAGTAGAAAAATCTTCAATACCGGACAACAACAAAACAAATGTCCAACAACAGTGTTGACGTAATGAATATCCCTAATGTAGATAGATAATAAATATAAAACTTTACCTCACAGTTAAAGTCTATGCATGACTAGCGTCATTTATCAGTTCCTAGCAAACCTCAATGAATCCGAAGGGGTCACTGGGTTCGTCAGTCTGTTACATAACCAACCACACGGTGTCGCTTCAGTTCTAGCAGATAACAAGAAACACAACATGCCAACCCGTAAAGTCACTAAACCTTCTCAGATTACATTTAGGACAGGAAAGTTATTTTTCCAGAGGAAGTTTCTAGTACATTCTTTTCAGCACTTGAGTCCAGAGACGGTGCCAACTGAAACAGCAACTGTAGCGTAGCGCGCGTGTGACGCAGAGGGATATTCACAGTTAGTGAGCCCTCCCTAAAACCCACCAGATGTTTGAAGCGTCTGTCTGTGGCCGTTCCAACACCTGTATGTCAGACAGAAGCTGAACGTAAACATTTTTGCGATAGAAGACGAAAAAAGCGGCGACGGAGTAACGCGAAGGGAAAAACACAAGGTCCTGAGTGAGAAGAGAACAACAACAACAACAAGACGTCAGCGAGAGGGGCGTGTCCTCAGCTAAACCGCTGGTCAACGGGTTCATTCACTCCAATAGCCTCGTAAAATGACAACCGACCCTAAACACGAATGCCATTCTGACAGACGCACACACACACAACAACGAAACGAAACGAAACGAAACATCACCCGTTATCGACTCTGCACACACACTCTTTGACCCCAAGCATTGCTGTGAAACCATCACGCACGTGGATTCTCTTTCAGCCTGAACAACATAGACAGGCGCATATGCAACAAGGAGGAAGCAATGGGTTACACAATCACTTGCACAAGAAAAACACCTTTAGAAAGCCTTTAGGAGGATTGCAACCTGAAAATCATGCATGCAGCAGCTCTCATTAAATAAAATAAAACTATTATAAAACAAATAGACATGTTGCAGGTGGTTCTTACCAGATGAAGAAGCTGTGCACACTGGTTCCCAGTCCATCAGGTCAGAAAACACAAACTTTCTTCATATGTGAAGGGTACACCGACACATCTGAAGCAGGCAACTGCATGTGGGAGAGAGTGAAAGAGAAATGAGAACAGAGCAGAGAGGTACATGGGAAGAGAAAGAGAAGTGCGACACAGCAGAAAAGGGGAGAGGGAAATAGAGTGAGAGAGAGAGGTAGGTAGAGAGTGAGAGAGAGAGAGAGAGAGAGGAGCACCTCAGTGTGAGTTCTTGCTGGTGGTCGGAGCTGTAGGGTACCAGAGTTCAAAGCACTGAGAGAATAAGAGTGTTATTCTGCTACAGCCAGCCAAGTCTTACACAACACCAACCAGGGGCAGCAAGTTCCTTCTGCCTATCTCTCCCTCCCTCGCTCTCATTCACCAAGTCGCTCACAGATTCCCTATTCTTTCCATTTCATCTATTTCTGTTTCACTTATGTGGTTGCTCTTTCCCGCAGCTTTTTCTTCATCACTTCCCAACAAAAATGCGATTTCTTTTTTGTATCTGCAGATTAAATACATTACAAATTGTGTATAGGGATGGTTTGACCCCAAAATGAAAATTCTGTCATCGTTTGCTCCACCTCAAACCCCTGCATGCATTTCTTTCGTTTGCAAAACACACAAAAATGATATTTTGAAGAGCATTGGGAACCAAACAACATCAGAGCCCATTGACTTGAATCAGGAAATCAGTTGAAACTGGAATATCTTCAGTTTGACCAACTGGTAGCTGGTTATAACCAGCTTGAACCAACTAATGACCAGCAAGAGACCATCTTAAGCTAGAGTTCAAAATATAGGCTATCATTAAAACAGACATGTCCTGATATTAAACCAAACAAAGACCCATGTTTCTCAAACCATCTTTTATGTTCCACAGAAAAATAAAATCATACAGTTTTGGAAATGACATTAGGAAGGTGAGTAAATTATGACAGGATTTTCATTTTGCTTCTTTGGAGTTTCAGAAGAGAATAATTTCTTAAATTGTGGTCAGACTTGCCATGACACCAAATATATTTCTCCCAATATATATATTGTTTGAATCCCATTCATTTTATACATGTACTCTTGCTGCATGTCACTACTAAGGAATTTTAGGAGAAACATCTGAGACGAATCCAGTAATTGGCTATGAAAGAGCAAGTAAAATGTTCCTCTGGGTCTCTCCATCTCCTGCTGGTGAAGAGGGCAGGTTGTTTTGCAGTTCTAGAGAAACTTGCAGGTTTATATTATGGAAGTATTAAAGGGTTTCTGGAAAAGGGCAAGAGATCTGCATCACTGGAATTCCAGGAAAGTAAAACCAAACGGTCTCATTCCCCACTTCATGTGACATTAAGTTGTAAATGTAGACCTTTCAAAGCCATTACAGCGTGCTGGTTTGCTTTTATGGCTATTGTAAATGTAAAGGATTAAACACAGCATGCACAGTAGGATTTTGGTGAAGATTTGGTTTGGATTTAAGGTCACAGCTGGGTTAAGGTGTTTGGCCGCTGCTGAATTTGTATTTAAAGGGATGGTCCAGCCAAAAATGAACACTGTAATCATTTCCTTACTCTCCTGTTGTTTCAAACCCGTGTGACTTTCTTCTGTGGAACACAATATTGTTTTGGACCCCACTGACTTTCATTATATGGACAAAACAGTTCTTTAGAATATCTTGTTTTGTGTTCAACAGAAGAAAGGAAGTAATACATGAATAACATAAGGGTGAGTAAAAGATGCTTTTATCCATTTAAAGATTTGAAAACATATAGTTTTATTTTTTTTATGTGTGATGTTTTGCCATATGCAGGTAGAAACTGTTTATACAAGTATGATATAAAATCTGCAAAGTCATCTTTCATAAATCACTGGTGTCAGGTTTAGCAATAATTAGAGTTTACGTGGAAGAGATGGAGATGTCAAGGCATGTTTTTGTGCTGAGCTAGAGAGGGCATTACGCAACCAAACTAAAAAAACAAGAAAACAAATAAAAATCTTTCAAATAACTGCATCATAAATTAGGGTTTTAAAGCAAATCGGTGCATCCAAGAACCCAGCTCATCTTCGTTTCTGAAAGACTTGACAAGATTGAAGTCTAAAAATAGATAGAAAGATTTTATAATTGTTACATAACAGTAGGCTCAGCTTCAACTTCTGATGTGCTGCCTGAAGAGAGACGGCAGTAAAGAGGAGAAAACAAGGCCGTAACCACGGTACACATTTTGGCAAAGTCAATGGGGCCCGTCAACTGTTTGGTTACTGACATTCTCCAAAATATCTCTTGTGTTCAGCAAGAAAACAAAAAAAAATCATACAGGTTTGGAACAACTTGAGAGTGAGTCAATGATTTTTGGCTGAACTATCCCTTTAACTCCATTAGGTTACCAACAAAAGTCAATGATCACTTTTGAAAAATGTTGGCCAACATTGGCACTATTTCATTGTATAACTATCCCTTTTCATATTAAAAATGAGCTGTGGACAAATGGGAACTTGCTCAGGGGAGTGGAGCATCCGTTGGCCTATTTTGCAGCAGTCATTTGCGTCAATTGGGTGCTGCAGTTTTGGAAAAGCCAAACTCAGACGCCTGGTCCGGGAATGTCAGACTTAGTCATATTAGAATCATTTCCACGTCAGTCTTACGAGTCACAGCATTTCGCTTAGATTAAACGCTCCCACACATGCTGAGAGGCGACTTGAGTTTCTCGTATGAAAAAAGATGGGTTTTTCCATGTAAACTTGCCAGTTAAAGCACAATTAAAGCTGCACATTATCAGCCCCTGAGCAAAAAAGTAGTCAGTCAGTTTGACGGTGGGGCTCAAAGAAGCCATTTATTAGTTAACGCAAAAATAATTCAATATTTAAAAAAATGTCATGCTCATCGCACTATGTAAACATTAAAGTGGCGAACTTGAACATTATGTCCTCTTGAAGTGCACGTAGAGCACACACTCTATCACATTCAGCTGTGTGGGAGGAAACCGCTCAGAGGCCCCTAGTTCTAAGTGTTTAACTACTGGTATTACATACCCGAGGCTGTTTCGCAAGAGCAGCCTTACTCTAACCTAAGCTTTTTCAAGCCTCTTCTGCAGAACTGAAACTGAATCTATTAAAATAATGTCAGGGGGTTTTAATAAACCCAGACCATATTGGCAAAGACTCTGACTTACAGTTAGATGTCATTCTTAATTTGCGAGAACCTTGCAAGTGTTTTTATTGGATTAAGATGTGCCTTTAAGATGTAAATGACACTGTTAATGGTTATTCTTAAATCTTTTGGAGGCAGAAAGAATCAAGTTTTTTTTATCTAATTCATATATACTGTATATATATATATATATATATATATTTTTTTTTTTTTTTTTTTTTTGACCTCTTGAACAACTTCATCAACATAAATGTCCGTAGCAGGATTTACTGCAGCAGGAGGTATCCATGGTTTCTACTGCTTCTACCATTCAAAAGTGACAATACATACTATTCTATTGCAAAAAAAAATGCTGTTCTTTTTGAACTTTCTATTAATCAAAGAAATCCTGAAAAAATGTATCGCGTGTCTCTACAAAAATATCAAGCAGTTTTCAACATTGATACTAATAAGAAATGTTCCTTGAGCACTAAATCAGCATATTATAATGATTTCTGAACAATCGACACTGAAGACATGACAGACATTTTAAAATAAATTAAAATTTTATTTTTAATTTATATTCTAATAATCAAATAAATGCAACTTAGCATGATCCTTCTTTCATTAACAAGCGATAGATAGATTAGATGCGTTATATGTTATTTGTATAATTATCCAGCACAATCATATCAGAATCATTTCCTACTTATGTAGTTGCCTTACTTTTTAGATAATAATTTAATGCTTTTATTATAGATTATGCTCCATTAATTGTTTATGTACCGACATTGTCTATTCTATTGTCCAGAAAATGTTGTATTTTAGTTTAAAATGTTATTTCTTATGTATTTAAAGTGTAATTTCTATAATTTAATGTGTAACTATTTGTGTCACGCACCTTCGCTTTATCTTGGCCAGGTTGCCGTTTCAAGTGAGAAAGTGTTCTATACGTGCTTACCTGGTTAAATAAAGGTTAAGAAAAAAAAAAATCGGAAGTATATTTTTACAGACTGCTATAGAAAGAGGAGCAAATGGATCGCTGCAATTCACAGAAACAACTGGACTCCAGTCAGCGAAAGGTGGATTTGCAGTTATCATTTTGTGTCAATATGCTGAATTTAGGCAAATTTGCTTTATGTTTAGGTCTATATTGCTTTTATTTCCCCAGGCAAACATACAAGTCAGGCAACACGATTCCTGGCTGCATGTCAATATCCATGGATCACTGGATCTTTAGTAAGTTGTAAGGAACACTATATTGAGTCCAACATTAAGTTTGAATTGATAAAATTGTTCATTTTAGTCACATTTTTGCAGTTTCCCCTATTAAAACCAGTCACGCAGCAGATCTTTTGCCACTCAGTCAGGCTGAGGGGGGTTGTTCCGGTAGGAAAGTGACGTCAATGCATTCCCTCTATAATATAATGGATTTACAATGAAAATTGCATTATAAAAGGAAAAGTGTGCACATTTCTGTTAAAGTGAGGTCAATGAGTGCATTAGAAGAAAGCCTGCAAGGCTGACCTGTCTTTCCAGAGCTCTGATTATGTTGGTCCCACAGTCCCACTCTTCTTCAATGAATCTTTAACTCTGTCCCATTTTCAGACATCTCATTATAGGCATTCATGCACCTGAGGGACAGAAAATCACAATATTTAAAATGTCTTTAGGCCCACACAAAGAAAGGCAGAAAAGGAAAGTATCTGCATTCACAGTCTTGTCTGTTCTCTCTTTTCTTTCTCTGATCATTTTGGTGGCCGAGTTTCTTTTCTGTGTTTTGCAAATTACTGTAACCCAATCAGACCTGTGCATGACCCAGTGACACAACCATCTGCACCTCCAGAATCATCATGGATGCCAAGTAAAGAGTGCAACCCAAGCTAAAAAAACAACAAATGCCAGTTTATTTAATTTTTTTTTTAATCTGGAACCTAAACATCCCATCCTTATCATATAAATGACAGTTCACCTAAAAATGAATAATCTGCCATCCTGTGACTTAAGTCCAGTGATTATAGTTTATAAAGTTATGGATTTTTCTTACAAAAACACATCGCTTCAGAAGGCCTTTATTAACCCGATTACTTTCATGATGAATTGATGCGCTTTTTTTGGGATTCAAAATCCAAGACAACATTCACTCCCAGTATAAAGCTTGGAAGAGCCAGGATATTTTTTTATATATAAATCTGATTGTCTTTCGCTGAAAGAAGTCATATACACAGATGGCTTGAGGGTAAGTAAATTATGGGATAATTTTCATTTTTGGGAACTAATCCTTTAAGTTTGAAAGATTGCATGTGACAAACTCACATGAAGGATGAGTATTTGTGCACCTACCGATACCCTAGTCTAGTGAGATTTCACAAGCACTAAATAGGCCAGTGGCATGACAGTCTATATAAAGACTCTCATTTCAGTTACCAACCACACAAAAAACCCTGAGGCCCACCACAAAAGCACTGAAAATAACTCAAGTACTGCAGGGTGCTGACATCACTCAAACAATAAGTTTGTATTGCCATCACAGCAGAAGGTACTGCACCTTGCTGTGAAAACGCTTGATGCTGGTTTTCTTCTTGGACCAGATCTTTTCACACCTCCTTCTTTTGTCTGTCACAAACATTCAGTACTCGCTTCTCAAATTTCAAAATGCGGCAACACAAAAACACACAAAAAAACAGACCCATCCTACAAATTCCCTGCTTAAATGCATGCCTAACATAATGTAATGCGCATTTGTAATTGTATTCAGTTTTGGATTCTTTAAAATTACAGATTTCACATGCTGCCTTCACCCAGGATGGATAACCTTCACAGCTGGTGTCAAACCATCCAGATGAATAGCAACCTGGATAAACAACAACAAAAAGAGCCAGCAGGTGTATAAGACGATCTTAAATGTCAGAATCAAGAACATTTTGTTTATAATGTCTTACACAATACTAAGCACACCTGCTCTCCCAATGCTACAGAGGCTAGGCCACAAACGTGTCTGGTTTCAAAGCTTCTTTACACTGTCTTAAATTAGGTTGGGCCTCTAGGGTTCAAAAGAGGAAAGAATTGTAAGTACCCGGATGAGAGATTGGGACCCAATTGTGGGAGTACGGCTGTTACAGCATCTACCTGCCTTTAAATGGCCTATATAGCTAACCCATGATGCTCAAAAATGCTGTCTAGGTAGGCAGGTTCCAAGATTTTGTGACATAATCACTCTTACAAATGTCAAATTTCATTGGCATAAATAAGCATCAAGGCAATAAAGTTAAATTATGGGATAATGTTCATTTTTGGGAACTAACTGTTAATCCTTTAGTTGGAAAGATTGCATGTGACAAACTCACTTGAAGGATGAGTATTTGTGCACCTACCGATACCCTAGTCTAGTGAGATATCACAAGCAATAAATAGGCCAGTGGCATAACAGTCAGACTAATTTTTAGTATTTTTCTTTTCTTTTTTACACATTTAACGTTAGCCTAGTCAGTAAAATTATGGACTATTTCCGTTCTAAAATCAAAGGTCCCTGAAAAAGTTGTGTGGAACTAAGGTTCCCGCATTATAATTTTCATGAATAATGATAAAATACACATTATACAAACCTGACTGAATATTTCTCGGCTTTCCGCGGTTTCTTTAAATTCCAACTCGTGACGTCATCAATAAGCGTCGGCTTGAAAGAAGCGGCCCGTGTAGTTTGCTGGAAACTTCAGGTTGCTGAATCATTTTATTGCTGGTGAGTCCAGATTTCAAGTGGTCTTAAATAAAAATTTTCTGAATAGGTTCAACAACACTTGTTAGTTAAATTTAGATCTCGTTTAAATGAACACTTTTTAAATACATGATTCCAGCCGACTAGATTGCCAGCATGGTTTGCCATGGACGAATGGCATTAGCTAGAGACATTGACTTGTACACAGGGATTTATTTGTGTTATAGAATATTAGAAACACTAAATATTAATGTTAATTTGATTCAGTGGGTGTTATAACAAATATTTTATCAGAATTACTATCGTTACAATAGTTTCTTCTAAAATGCCTCAACAGTTATTGTTACTAAACAAAAACTCCAATTGATTTTCCTTACTCTGTTTTCAGAATCTCTCTCATATAGTATCATTTATATACTCTTTGTGCTTTTTCAATTGCACCTTAATGCTAATATAATCGATTCATACTGATGTCATACTAGCTTCTTATTACGTCAGATGTGAATTAGTATTAGAATTATTTATAATATGATCAGCCATGAATTGTATTGATTCTGTGCATTTTATAACCTTAAAATGGCTAACAGCTAAAAAAAAATCGATCTGTCTTTTAAAGTAATTGTATATGCCATTTGGTTAATAACTGCTTTACCTAGTAACATTAACCCTAAAATGGTTACCATGATAATTTGGTGTAAGGGTTGAGCAGTTTCCTGTCTGTCCTTGTATTGTTCAACTGATCAGGCTTGATATGGGATTTAGAAAGTAATGCTTTTAATGAGGGAGTAATCAGTACAGTAATTTCATCACGTCCCCAACACCGCTAATCACTTTATTTCATCAGGTATGATGATGGATTCTCTGTATGGGCCTGTCGCTCTGGGTTTACTGGCAGGTGTGGGCTGTGGGCTCTGCCTCGGATGGCACCTCAGTGGGCGTTTTGGCAGATCGTCCCGCAGCATGATGGCGGCTTTAGGAAACGGCGCCGGTGCTGGCAGCGAGGCCAGTGTGATGGGCGAGAGTGGAGAGTTCAAAATGATCCTGGTGGTCCGAACTGATCTGAAGATGGGCAAAGGTAAAGCGGCAGCACAGTGCTCTCACGCTGCTGTGTCCGCCTACAAACAGGTCCAGCGCAGGAACCCAGAGCTCCTGAAACAGTGGGAGTACTGCGGCCAGCCCAAAGTGGTGGTCAAGGCTCCAGACGAGGACTGTCTGCTGGAGCTGCTGACCCACGCCAAAGAGGTCAGACTTCCCGTCAGTTTAATCCAAGATGCTGGAAGAACCCAAATTGCACCGGGGTCTCGGACAGTCCTTGGCGTGGGACCTGGGCCGGCTGATCTTGTTGACAAAGTGACAGGACACTTGAAACTATACTGAATAACACTGTTCAAGATAAGATGGGACAAAATTGGGGCAGTTCTTAGACATAATAGTATTTATATGATCAGATTGAGTGGAGAACTTCACTTAAAAGGGTTAAAATGACACATTGATTTATAGGTTTAACCATTTATTTTAAGTAAACAGTTTACCCATTCCATCATTGAACATATGAGTACATTTGTTTCGTCATAAGTTTATGTACAGAAAATTAGTTATGTGGGAATCTCATTTTTTATCATATTAATCACCCCCCTCATACCCAATGGAATAAAGGACTTTTGTTTGTTAAACTTTGGTGCAAAAATTACCCATTCCTTTTTCAGTTGCACAATGCTAATATGACCTGCGGGGATTTCGATTTAAAACACTGGATTTTTGACAAACTGGCTGCTTATTTAATCAGTCGTATTAACATTTTTATTTACATGTGTGATCAAGCCATGAATTGAATTCCCACTTTAAAGCTTCATTTATGTTATGCATGTCTGAATCAAACTGTCCAGTGAGTATGAAGGGGGAGGAATTGCAAAAACAAAAAAAACATGGCACATGAAACTGTGGTTAGACCATATTTTTCTTGATGAACAAGAAGCCTTTATTTATATGGTAATCTGGAGGGGGGAAAGAAGGGGGGGTCTCATTCTCTGTGCACAATCAGATCTCTACAATTTACGCGTCTATGTACGATTAATCTCAACTCAGTGAAAACTGAGCACAGGACACACAGGGAGTTTAAATCTTTCTTAAACCAAATGACCATTTGTGAGTTCTCTTCTGTACAAATAAAGGGTAAATTGAGTTTCGGAATAACTGGCAGGATAAACTGGCTTTCAAGTCTCACGTCGCTGCCTTACAGTGACCTAAACATCACAACAATAGCATACGCACACACACACTGCAGCACAGAGAGGTAAGGTTAGTAAAATACACACAGGTGTGAAGAGCCGCATATATATTTATATATATATTTTAATCATTACCCCTCCTCAAACAGATGGTCCCACACAATGAGCACGATACTGCACAACAAAAGTTTGTTTTTCATATGGAAAACCTGCATAGGTCAGAGAAAAAGTTTGAAGTTGCCATATGAATGCGTCTTCATACATTTAAAACAACCTTTTTTTTTAATATATATATTTAATCGAGCGCTACACACCCGCATTGAATTACTGGTGTTGAGTAGTGTTTGTTTGTGGAGGCGGTAGTCATTTTCCTCGATTTTATTTTCTTTCCTGGAATATACAAGTTAAATGCAGACAGACTGAACAAGCTGCTCACACACATCAAAATGATACATTAGTTGTTTTTCCTCTGACTACGGAGTGCAAATCAGATTTTCTGTCTTATTTTAATTAAACTGACTTGCTTCTCCCACAAGTCTCCTCATTGTAGACACCCCCTTTAAGTTGACAGATAAAATTGACAGGAAATTAAATCTAGTAGATATTTGGAATGTGAAAAAAAAAATAATTCTCAATGAAATCTTTGACAATATAGAAATAAAGTCCTTCATGATGGTATAAAGAAAACACAATAAACAAAAACAATCATTTAAAAAAAAAAAAAAAAGGTAAAGTAAAAGAATAACATTTGCTCAAATCCCCCTCGTGAGCACAAAGTAAGAGTCGGACCGGTGGAGGACTGAGGGAGAGAGATCCACGAGGATTGCTGGACCGAACCAAGCGGCAGCAGGAAGAGGGACGAGCGGGAAACAGGGAGGTCCTTACATGCCGTAACCGAAACCTGGCTGGGCCTGAGGAGCCTGTGGGTAGCCAGGCGCTGCTGTGTACCCGTAGCCGTAAGCCTGCTGCGGGGGGACGGCCACACTGGGGCCTGCTGTCAGCATGAGCTGAGGTGTGCCTGAGGAATGGGAGGTAGTGAGAAAATGTATTAAAAATCAATAAAAAAAATAAAAAAAAGTTTCCATTGCAATGTGCTTTCATTGTTTTACCATAAACAATGGGTTGAGTTTCCGTCGCCTGCTCCTCCTCTTTCCTCAAAGACTCGCAGGTCTCCAGCTTGTCCACCTAAAAACATGAGAGAAATAAGTCTTTAGTCTGTGTGTGCTCATTTCTGTTGAGGAATAACTCATCAAAAATCTATGAGATTGTTGGCCTGATCGTGCGTCACGCAGAAAACAACAGGCCAATCAGTCGAGAGGCTCGTGAATATTTATTAGGCAGGCCAAAATCAATCTGTTCTTATCAGAGCTCCTGAGAAAGAAGCTGTAACAATACAATTTATTGAGATGGTTTTTGGTACTTATACCGCACATATATATTAAGGACATCAAAACCTAAAATTAATAATTATATAATACATTTAAATAAAATGTATTAAATATATTTAATAATTATACTAATATAAAGTATGTAAATGTTAATAAATTACTTTCAAAGTGAAAAATGGATATTCTTTTGAGTTTAAGATTAAAATAAAAACCATTCACATTTTTACTTTTTATACATTGATAACTGATGTCTGCTAATAATTATACTTATATAATTTATTGCATGTAAATGTTAATAAATCACTTTTCAAAATGACAAACAGATATTTAAAATGGTTTGTGTTTGAAAATGTTAGTCAAATTTATTTACAAGAATTGATCATTTTAGTTAAAGGAGTAGTTCCCTTTTAAAAAAACTTTTGCTGATAATTTACTTACCTCCATGTCATCCAATATGTCCATGTCTTTCTTTTTTCAGTCGAAAAGAAATTAAGGTTTTTGATGAAAACATTCCAGGATTTTCTCCATGTAATGGACTTCAATGGGAACCAAACAGTTCAAGGTCCAAATGAGAGTTTCAGTGCAGCTTTAAAGGGCTTTACACGACACCAGACGATGAATAAGGGTCTTATCAAGCGAAACGATTGCTCATTTCAAAAATAAAAAAGTTCAAGTTTTATAAGCTCAAATAGTCGCCTTGCTCTGATCTGTGACTCTGAGTGTTCGTGACTCTCCTGTTCGAACTCATTCATCAAAATGAACAAATCTTTTTTTGAGTCATTACTCGAAGGGTCCTAGATAAGACCTTTATTCATCGTCTGGTGTCGTTTGGACCTTTTGAACCGTTTGGTCCCCACTGAAGTCCATTATATGGAGAAAATCCAAGAATGTTTTTATCAAAAACCTTAATTTCTTGGCGTGGACCGGACGTGGACATCTTGGATGACATGGGGGTGAGTAAATTATCAGCAAAAGTTTTTTTTTTTAAAGTGAACTACTCCTTTAAGTGGCACTTGTAGTCCTCCACACATTTATACCCTGTTTTAGAGTAGAAGCCTGTCCTTACCTTGCTGAGGTATTCCCTCATCACCTGGATGAAGTAAGGCATGGAAAAGTCCATGATGTTGTGCCTCCACGCCGTCTCCAGCACCACGTCAGGCCTGAGCAGGTCGTAGCAGGTAAAGAGGCAGGCAGCGAAACACTCCTTCTTATCCTCCTGAAGGAACCACTGCAGAAGCTCCTCGGCCAGCTCGATGTCCTTTGACTCGGATGCATACTGCATGGCATCCTGGGTAGAACAACAAATCAGATTAGCAACACATTTACAAACAGCATAACTGAGATAACAACCCTGTCGTCCGCCTCACCTTGTAGAGTTTGTCTTTCTTGCACAGCTCCACGCTCTGCTTCCATCTGTTGTTGCCTTTGAAGAGGTAAGCAGCGATTCTCCTGAACTCAATCAGCTCGTGCTTCTCCAGACGCTGGGCCAGCGAGATGTTGTCGAAGTTATCGTATGCATCTATAGATGTCCTGAGCGCCTGCGGACGGGATAGTTCAACAGCAAATGAGGTGGTGGACATGAGCTACAGCAACAAGCTACTAACGGTTCAATGTTTTTTTTATTTTGTTTGAAAGTGTTGTTTGTACCTGATAGTCTTCCTCTGAGATGAAGAGGTTGTTAAGTGCTTCATTGACAGACTTGTTGTTGTGGTTTTGTACTGATCGCAGGTAAGGCTTAACGAGAGGAAGCTGCTTAACCTGGAGAAATGGAAAAACTCTCGTTTTACATGATCTTAAAGAGGGAAATTAGCTAAAGTTGGAAAAGGTGGCCTTGTGCTTGCTTGCTTTACCTTGCTGAAGAAGTTGACGGCTCGTGAGTGATCCAGTCTTGGGGAAAGAACTATGAGCAGGTCGTTTAGTAACAAGGGCCTGAACTCCAGATAAAACTGGATTGCTTTGTAGTACAGTTCCACGTTGGCCACCTAAACAACATAAGAAACACAGCCACTATTATTGAATGCATTTATAATATACTAGTATAGTATTTATTGATTAGCTTGTATTTGAACTTTAAATTTGTTGTCATTTTATTAGTTTGTTTGTTTTTCTAATTTATTTAGCTTTAATTCATTTTTATTTTTTATTTTTTTTACTTTTTTTTGTCCCCAAATCTTTTACACCCTTTATTGACGCTGGTAATTTATTCAATGCAATAGCACTAGTGTATAAAACATTTTTCCCCCCACTACACCATTAAAAATGTATAAATTAAATGTTAATATTTATTTTTTTTTCAGCTTTATTTCAGTTAACTCCTAAATATAAAGCTATTAAAATAGTTTTAGTTATTATTATTACTGGGAAAGTTTGAACTCAAGAAGTTAATTGAATGTATCTATTTATGAAAGCAGTTGAACTTTACCTTGGTGATGATGTCCTTAAACTGTCCCTCTTTCCAGGCATCTGTGGGATGGCTCATCATGGTGATGATGGCATTGTCAAACTCTTCATACTTGTCATAGAGGAAAACAAGCTCCGCCCACAGGTGAGCCTGCTCTGCAGCCCTCAAGACCTGAAAGAGAAAGATGTCAAGAAATGAACGAGACAGACTTTGTAACATCTGTGCATGGCAGATGATGACACCAAGATCACAAGAGAATATCTGATTACACGCTGAATTAAATTATAGCTGGAGGGGGATAATGGGAGAAGAAATCAATGAACTCCTGCTGTTTAACAGAACTGAGTGAGGGACACTAAAAGAGGAGTGTTACAAACCAACATCTGCAATAACAATCATCGTTTGTACTGCTGTGTACCTTGGGGATGTTGACTCTGGACCAGAAGAGCTCCAGGTGCTCCCTCATCTTCTGAGGTTTGAATTTAGAGTAGAGGATGGCCAGCTCTGTGAACATGCCCATGTGAGCGCGCTCCAACCCCAGCGCCGCCTCCAGCATGGTGATCAGCTCCTCGAAGTAGCCACGGTCCTAGAGAGCGCATTTGAAAACGATATCATTCAATTTGATCAGCTCTGTTAGTTGCAGAATTTTCTTTTGTAGGACCAAAACTTGCCTGGTAATAGTTGATGAGCTCTTCTAGTTCGTCGGCATGGACCACGATGTGAAGACCACACATCTGAGCCAATCTGAACTCCTTCCCATCCACACAAGCAAAGCACACCTCCTTCCAAGTGCGAGTGCTGTTAGCCTTACGGGCACCGTCCACGGCGGCCTGATACTCGCCCAAGTGGACCAGTGTAGAAGCCAAGCGGCCGAAATTGGAGACATTATTGTACAAGAGTTTGGCCGCCTCGTACATCTTCTCGTCGTAGCAGCGATCTCCAACCTGTGAGCGATAATAAAAACAAATGAACTTCAAATGTCTTGGGTAAAAAATAGACAAGCTCGGTCAATCATCTTAACAAAAAAATGTAAAATTTCGAAAAACTATTGAAAAAAACTTTATGCAGATTAGAAATGCTACCCTGGCAACTAACTGAAATAAGTTCAAATACTAAAATAACCGAATCTGAAGAAAAAAATTAAATAGAAAATATATAAATATATATATATATATATAGAGATAGTAACAAAACTGAATACTAAAATGAAAACTAAAAATAAAAGCTAATTCAAATGATTAACAAATATTATAATAGTATACAAATACAGTAACACTATTTTAGTGTCCTTATAATAATGCATAATTTACTATTACTATAGTAAGTACATGTAAAATGTGTAACAAGCACCAACCATAAACCTAACCCTACAGTGTAACAAGGGCACATTCAAATAAAGTGTAACCAATAATATTAATATATGTAATAACACTGTTATTACACGCTAAATTAATTAGCCATTCATAAAAAGCAATTGTACATTACCTGCTGGATGTGTGCATTATTGGGTCCATTTATAAACTCCTCCAGTTCAGCAAGGCGGTTGGTTTTGGCCAATGCGAAGATCAGCTCTGTCTCCACGTATGACTCTCTGGCCTTCTTTCTGGCCATCTGCAAAAACTTCACCAGGTCCTCCCAGTTACCTTAGCCAGGAAAAATAGATGTGAATATAGAATCAAAGAAAAAAGTCCATAAGCAAAATGATTTATTATCTAGGACTAGAAACGAAGAGGCCGTACCACTCTGATCAGCAGCCTGAACAACCTCCATGTAAGCCGAGGGGTCATCAGCCTTGATGTAGGAGTCAATGGACTCTTTGACGAGACCCTTTTGCAGCTGAGCCTTAGCCAGCTGACTCCACACCGCAGGTTCATTACAGCGCTCCGCAAACTCATACGCCCGGTCCAGATTACTGATGTGCTCAATCAGAACCTGAGGACGACAGGAAACATCAGCTCTTTACTTATCTGCTATTCAATAAATCACATTAGCAGGCCTACTTGAAAGCGAAGGGCGAGGGCTGCTGAGAGATGTACTGATTATGGCTCAACCATATACCTGCACCGCAGAGGTGTTGACATCAAACTTCTTAAAGATAGCAAAGGCCTCCTCAAACAGCTCGCTGCTGATGGCAATGTTAGCAATGTCTGGGGCGTCATAATTGTCCAAGCGGTTGATGTATTCCATGACGCGGGTGCGGTCTGCTTTGATGGCTGTTAGGATGAGCAGGTTCTGCAGGTTTCTAGGAAAGAGATGATGATTGATGAGGATTATATAAGGATTTAATATTCATTTAAATTAAAAAGTTGCGCAAGACTGTTTGGGCAAGAAATTGAATGTCTGTACAAGTCAGAAAATACACAAAAATGCCCTGTTCCGGCTGTTTATGTTTGGGCTTATGCACCTGTGTTCACTGAAGACCGAGTTGTCCAGGACGATCTTTTCCAGCAGCTCAATGAGTTCATTGGGCAGGTCAGCAGTCATGAAGGCCTTCACTGTGACAGACACTTCCTCTGGGTCCTGAGTCTCTGACAGGGCTGTCTGCACCACCTAAAGACACAAATAACAACTTGAACACCAGCACATTCCCAAACCATACAAGAGAATCAGCTTCTAATACGAGTTAATGACAAGTGCAGAGTATAAAACACATCTAAAACATTATCTACACTAAGTTTATGGTCGGTAATATACGTTTTAAATGTTTTTGAAAGTCTCCTATGCTCACCAAGGTCACAAAACAGTAAAACTGGTAATATTGTGAAATATTACAATCAATATTTGAATATATTTTAAAATGTAATTTATTCCTGTGATGGCTAAGCTGAATCTTTATCATCATTACTTTCAGAAATAATGTTGAGTTTTTTTTTTTTACTACGCTTCCCAAAGTAAAGACAAACAGAAGGTAGCATAATTACATTTAGGGATCCCAGAATGCATTGCAACAAACTTAGAGGGGAAAAAAAAAACTCATCGTAGATGGAGGAGTTGAATGGTGATTATGTATACAATGTATTCAATACAGCAAAAGTTGATAACATTAATTTGATCTAGTGCTGTCAAACGATTAAAATATTTAATTGCGATTAAACGCATTAATGTCATAGTTAACTCATGATTAATCGCACATTTTTATCTATTTTAAATGTCTCGATTTCTTTTTGTCCCATTATTTTTTTCTCATTTTAATGCTCTTATGAACATGGAAAAGTGGATCGGCTTGCTTGCTTTGTGCAATGTGTTTTTTTAAATTTTTTTATTGAAAACAACATTGGCATACCGTGTTCAATTTCACTCTAACATTCTCACTCGGAGCAAATAATCTCTCACACAATGTAACACTGTCTATCAATAAAAGGGCAACAAAATTGCCCTTTTGCAAAAGCATGTGAAAAAAAATGACAAAGAGGCCAAAAAGACCATTAATCACGCGATAAAAAAATTAACGCCGTTAAAATGGGCTTGCGTTAACACCATTAATAACGCGTTTAACTGACAGCCCAAATTTGATCTATTTAAAATAGACTTTTTCACCCAATATAAAAGTGAAATTAATAAAATATAACAATCATGCACTTCCATTTCCTGTAAGGGCCATGTTTATGCATTGTGAGCGATGAGTGCAACACGTATACATTTACCTGGTCAATAAGAGGCCTCCTAAAGGGGTTGGTCTCCAGAAGCACACTGGCCCAGAGCTCCGGGTCTCTGCGGCGCACCAAGTACCGGGACAAACTCTTGAACAGCGAGTTCTCATTGCAGACCTATGTAGAAAAACATAAAGATACACAGTTTAGATTTCATGCTGTTTGGTTGAAATGTAATGGTATAAACAGGCTCAAAACGTATTTATGGTTTATGGTTGAGCATTACTAACACTTATGAGCTCCTGGTCGCACTGTCCTCTCTCATAGGCCACACAGGCCAAGTGAGGGTCTCTTTTCTCGCAGTATTTCCCCACCACACGGCTGTCGTAGTACGGGTTCTCTCGCAGGAATCGTTCTGGGTTGTTGTTGCTGTCAATATAGATCTTGGCCAGGGCATTGTGGGTAGCTGGCTCCTCACAGCCCTCGTGGATACGAGACTCCAGCCAAGGCAACAGCAGCTTCAGTCTGCAAAAGAAACTCATTTAAGCTATCATATAATTGTTTTTCTCCCCCAGACATCCTGAAAAAGTCATTTTTCGCCCTCACAAAATGATTACAAACACCATATTGCAAATGTAAGCGCCATTGTTAAACAATCAGAACAGCTACTGCTGTTTGTTTTCTGTGTTTACTTGTGCAATCAAAATTTCATCTGGAAACTCTTATGCTGTACACAAACAAACGATTAAACGTCACCAAAAATAAACAGAAGCATCCTGGAACAGTTCTGAATCCAAGATAGCTTAGCATCATGATTTCAATTGCTTTGTTTTGATAACTTTACATTCGATATTGTTCATACCGGTTTCTCTTCTCAACCTCCGCCACCAGCTCGTCGGTGGAAAATTGGCCCCGCACAACCAGGATCAGGTTCTTGATGACGTCCTCGGAGCAGTCAACATCGAGGAGCCCTCCAATCACCACAGGCAGACGGCTTGGGTTCACCTACATGTACAAATTTTCATTTCATTTTTGTTCATTGCTTGGCCACAGAGGCTACGCAAGTAATTAAAGGTTCCTTACCTTCTGCACGTAGATTTCGATGTACTTCTGCAGGCTGTTTCGGTACAGGTAGAGTACCAGGTCATGGACAAAGTCGAAACGATCGCACACAATGATGAGAGGCAGCTGGTCAGTGAGTTTAGCTTCCTGTCAGTCAAACACGATGGGGAAACGATAAGAGAACATCAGATATTCAGACAGACAAAAGGCACGTGTTCAGTAATACAGTCAAATCTGCAAATAACTCCAGGCGAAGTTTAAGAGCGACTTTTTAGCAATAGAACGAAATGCAAAACATTTCATTAATTATTCAGTATAAAGGGGGCGGTCACACTGCACTTTTCGTTCCATTGACTTCCAGTCAAACGCATGCAAATGGGTCAGACTGGAAATGCAAGCTCATGCGATTTCACTGCGTTCCAATCCAAAGTTCAAGTTTGGCGAATTCGCATCGCAATCACGTGAAGACGTGCGACCAGTAGAAGATCGATACTTCACAGCCTGACTTTGTTTGTTGATTCTATATTTTTTTACATTTTGAGTGTATTAATTTTCATTATATGTTGAATTCATGATTATAAATAAGATGCTGCAGTGCATGATGTCATATGACGTTGAAGAAATCTCGCATACTCAAAGTCTAGTGTGACCGCGGCTTAAAGAAGTTAAGAAAAAAAAACAACATATGCTGATAATTTACCCACCCCCATGTCATCCAAGATGTCCACGTCTTTCTTTCTTCAGTCGATAAGAAATTAGTATAACATAAGGGTATAACATAACAATATGGGTCTTATCTAGCGAAACGATCGGTCATTTAAAAAAAAAAAAAAAAGTTTAAGTTTTACATGCACAAATGCTCACCTTGCTCTGTTCTGGAATGCGTGTTCATGACTCTCCTGTTCAAACTCGTTTCTCAAAACGAACGAATCATTTTTCGAGTCATTTGGTTCATTCAACGAAGGCGAGGCGAGCATTTGAGCTTATAAAACTTAAGCTTTTTTATTTATTTTTTAAATGACCGATCGTTTCGCTAGATAAGACACTTATTCATCATCTGGTGTCATTTAAAGCCCTTTGAAGCTGCACTGAAACACTCATTTGGACCATCAACCGTTTGGTTCCCAATGAAGTCCATTATATGGAGAAAAATCCTGGAATGTTTTCATCAAACTCCTTAATTTCTTATTGACTGAAGAAAGAAAGACGTGGACATCTTGGATGACATGGGGCTGAGTAAATTATCAGCTAAATTTTTTTAAAAGTGAACTAATCCTTTAAGACTCAATTTTACATAACTACAAAATATATATGGATGCTTATGAAACAGATTTGACTGTATTTGTAAAAAGTAAATACTAAAATTACAAAAAATTATTAGTTCTACAAAAACCTACCAAGTAAAATTTGATTTTAGTGAAGAAAAAAAAGCAAAAGTCTAGTTCTAACAAATGTGTATATATATATATATATATATATATAAATAATATATATTATATTACAGCTATAAAAACTAACTCTATAAAAACCTACCATATGGTTCATAATTTAAAATGTTATATTTAATAAAAACACAGCTCTATAAAAACCTACAAAATAATTTACAATTTAAATATATAATAAAACAATAAAATGTTTAAGCAATAAAAACATTTAGAGGGTAAGACAAGAATTAAGAAGTTAGTGGTAAAAAGGAAGGTCTATAACTGAAAACAAGGCTTGAATCGTCTCAGGTTGATGTGGCAGCTTTGCTCCCCCTGCTGGCTATAGCATGTAAATTCTTCTGCCACACAGTGCAGTTTACAACACACACAGGATTAATGAACTGGGATTGTACAATTCACTCCACAGAGACACCACAGACCGACCTCCACAACCTTCAAAACATGAAGCTTGTCTACAAACATTTACAGAGGCTGAACGTTTGCAGTGAAGCCTTTTAAACTTAAGTAAGTCTCAAAAAATCCCAGATCCACCCTCTGAAGCTGGCACGCCAGAGTCCGACTGTGAGGTCAACTTTATATAGTCTGACTCTGGTGGAATAGATTCTGAAAAAGACCCAAGGCTTCCATTTCTGCAGAACATGTTCACCACAAATCAACCACAGTCAAACACACATCAACACACTACCACAAAACCACAAGCTCAATCTCAGCCCGGTCACTCGCTACGATCATCAAGCTCAGGCCGAGAGAGAGTTGTTCCCAGCAGTCAATGCTTTACGAAACCTCCCTGTATGTGCATTGCACACACCAATCCCAGTATTAATCCTTCAACTGACCGTTGGGAGAAAAGAAGGGATGATAAAAGAAAAGAGAAGGGAATAAAGTAAAAGGAGTCTTAGGATGAATTTACCTTATACAAGTCCTGACCATCCAAAAAGTACAGGGTAAAGCACAGGAGATAACAACAGCCACCGTGAGGATTAAATAGTGAGATCATCTCCCTAAAACTAGAAAACTACAGGAACATGGCTGCTGTATTGGATCCCCCCCATTAAAACAATACACTAAATCCAAATTAAATTAAGCTTTTCTCAACAGCATTTGTGGCATAATGCTGATTAACACAGAATAATTTCAAATCATCCTTATAATTCATTTTTATTTTAACTTATATTTTGTAATATTAATTTCACTTTATTTTATTTTCACAGTCATAGTAAAATAAATCAAGAGCTTAGAAGCAAAAATCTTGTATTTTTGTTGAAACAATTTACTGAATTATTCACAATACTGAATTATTACTTATCTTGTCTGCACAATAATAAAAAAAATTATAGGAAAAAAAAAAAAGTATAATTAATTAATAATTAAATTAGTATAAAAATATTATAACCGGGATGATTTAACGTTATGGTATCAGTTTACAACAAGGTTTAATTTGTTAACATAAGTTAATGGATTAGTTAAGCTTATTATAAGGCTTAATCAATATTTTTTTTTTTACAGAATTTACTAGTTGTTCATTGTTTGTTCATGCTAGTTCATTATCTAATGTTAACTAGTAAATGTAGACATTAAGATTAATAAATGTTTTAGAAGAATTTTTCATTGTTAGTTCTCTAATTTTAACAAATAAAAAAAGTGTTATTTTATGTTAATTAACATTATTCCACAAATGCTATTGAGAGAGCGTCATTTTTAATCATTAAGGTTTAAATCTTGTGGCTTGATTTAAAAATTATGTATCTAATAATTTACTTTAATAATATTTGCATTATATGCTCTTACTGTAACCACAATTTGTTTAATTCTGTGGTAATTGACTTTATGCCACAAATGCGGTTAATACAATACAACATTACTTTACCATAAAATGCCAGATCAAACACATTAATAAAAAAAAAAGTTCACTTTGTCCACTTGCATCTGAAATTGCAAATGACTTGCACGTAAATGATAAAAGACAGATCAGTAGAAGAGAACAAAACAGGAAATGTAATGAGGGACAAAGATGGAAAGAGTTTTAGCAGATGAGAAACTAAAGAATATAATGTGTTTTTTGCGGTCGGCAATGGATCATTATTAGACAGGCTTTACTGACAAAGTCTTGGCAGTACCTTGAGAAAGTTCTTGACACGTTCAGGGTCGTAGCAGTTGCTTTCCCGACAGATCCGCTCCACCTCTTTGATTTGGCCCGTCTTGCATGCGGCCTGGATGTACTTGAAATGCACCTCTGGGTCCTGGCTGAAGTTCACAATTGAGCCAAGGAAGTAGAACAGACCTGCATCCAGCACAGAACAATAAATGACGCTTGACTTTTCCTGGACAGACTTCTGGTTGCGGTTTGATTTTTTTTTTTACACATTTTGTATATGCATTTTGTGTGTGATATTTTTATTGTCCTTATAAAATACTTTATATTCCACAGAGGAAAGTCAAACGGGTTTGGAACGACACGAGGGCAAGTAAATGATGACAGGGTGCACAGACCTTTTAAATTACCGATCAGACCGCTACATTTGCATGAGCATTGCATTTCCATTAAAATCTAGCTTCTTGTCAAAAGCACTCTTACTCTTGCTGTCATTTAAAAAGCCTGAGGGATTGTGGGTGGCCGCAGGCCCTGTACTGCTGCCTGCTTATTGCCAAACCTTTTGTCCTACTTAGCCCAGAACGGAAGGCTACATGCTGCTTCACACACAGAACAGAGACATTATACGGCCAAGATACCAGTCAAATTGTGTCTGCACTATGAAAGCCAACCAGCAGAGTGACCACAAGTGTTTAGATACAAGTTCCAAGTCTTTTAAGAGTGATTTTCTGCAACAGAAGTGTTAGGCCAGCCAGATGTATCAAATGAAACTACATGGGCAATGTAAACTCTAGGTGGATTCATATTTGCAGGAAAAATGTTGACTATTGCTTTTGAATGAACTTTATGAACCTTACAGTTGTTTCTGATTATTTTTTTAGATATCCTTCACCAACCAATTTGAGCAATCAAAATTTTAAACAAACCGACTCAAAAGGTCTTGTTTTTGCTTTCAAAATTAGCCCCAAAATGCATTTAACATGACAAGCGCACAACGGGCAAATAATGTGCATTGCTATAGGAGCAGTGCTTTAAAGTCACGATGGAGAATTTGCGATATTTTGGTATTAATAAGGTATTTTGTTACATTTATGATGGATGAATTGAGCTTTTTGGAGCTTCAAAAACTGCAGATGCACTATTCAATGCCATTACAAAGTTGGGAAGAGCTTATTTAATAGAGATCAGATTGTGTTCAGCTGAAAGAAAGTCGTATACACCGAGGATGGCTTGAGGGTGAGTCAATAAGATCATTTCTGGGTGAACTATTCCTTTAGGTACAACAGATAAAAGAATCATTTCATAAACTCCATTTAAGTCTTATATTGATCTTGTGTGACATTTCCAGGTTTTCCATGACTGTTGACGCGCTCGTGATACACTAGATAATAAAACAGAAGGAATGAAAGGACGTTCTTACCCTCAAAACTCTTGAAAGACTCGAAAAGCTCCGTGAGGGACTGGGTAGACAGCTGCTCGTGATACTTGGAAGCCACCTGGACACAGATCTGAAGGTTCTGCCTGATGTTAGCAGATAGCATGGCTCTCAGACACTCCACGGAGTCCTCCACTGACAGAGAGCCAAAGTAGTTCACCAGCCACTGCAGACATTAACAGAGCAAAATGAAGAGAGACGGATTCAATTCGGCCTGAATAAAAAGGTAAGAGAAGTCAACACTTGTTGGGTACCTCCGGGTTGAGCAGGTGCGTGTGTACGACAGCTCGTTTGATGTCGTACAGGTCAGTATAGTGCTCCAGAGCTCTCTGCAGAAGCCCCGCCTTCTCACACAGCTGGGCAATATGGGCACGATCGTAGTTCGTGAACATCTGGTTTCCTAGGATGGCGTCCGCAACCTGCAAGAAACCATTTTGCTTGGAAAGAGTCTGACTATAAGTGTGTCAAGATGCTATTTTTCTGCATCGTGTACCTGCGGCGCATGCATCAGGTTCATCTCCAGGAGACGGGTCTGCAGTGGTCCTTCTGATGGGCGGTTGTTTTTCAGAGCATCCAAAAGGAAGGACGTGCACTGCTGGACCAGGTTGTACTCCATAAACACATCAACGATCTGGGAGAAAAAACACAATTTAATGAACTCAGTCATAACAAAAAGGGAGGTCACATAGTTTCTCTCTAAATCATTTCAAATTCTCCTTTCGTTCCTTTCTTCTCAACCTCCCAATTCACTTTCATCTCCTCTCCTCCTTCATTCCTGACCTGTGTGATGTCAGCCAGAGGTTCCTCATCCTGAACAAGCATCTGAGCAAACTGCAGACCCTGATCCGGACTGATCCGCATCACATTCCTCAGCAGGAAGATCCAGTCTGGAGTGTAGCCCACCTATAACCAACAAATGAGTGTTTTCAAACTGCTTTAATTCAAGCCCAAATTTAGCTTTAAATCTGATCGGTCATCATACCTTTTTGGCGTACAGGACGATCTTGGGGAACTGGCCGGTTTCTGCGAAACACTGAATGACTTTGTTGGGCACGTTGGCCCTCAGATAAACGCTGAGAGCAAGAGTGGGGTCCACAGACTTCACCAGGTCACCCAACTCCTCTGAGCATTCAAGCTGAAGACACAATTTCACAATTAAAGGTTAAAAACACATCAAAAGCACACTTTTAGAGTGCAGTGTTTGAGTCACCTGCATTTGATTCATATGAACCGATTCATTTTTATGAATAACACAAAACTCATTATTTAGCGTGTTCAACTCGCTTAGTCATTCATTCAAAAGTTGTTTCTAAACTTACTGAACAGTGAATCCTTTTTCAGTTATGTCAGAATGAAATTAACCTATGGTGTATATTTTATGTTTTTAACACTTCTGACATTTAATGATTGCTAGATTATATGACAATGTAAATGTGAGAAATATGCATTCATTAATAAAGGTGCTCTATATAAGAAATAAAATATTGGTTCTTGTTTAGCATACACTTCTGTTTAGGAATTTGGGGTTGGTAAGATTTTAACGTTAAAAATACAGTAAAAACATAGGTTCTGTATATATATTATATTAGTATATACATTTTGATATATTTTAAAATGTAATTTATTCCTGTGATGGCAAAGCTGAATTTTCAGCATCATTACTCCAGTCTTCAGTGTTTAATATGCTGATTTGCTTCTCCAGCAACATTTTTTATTATTATCAGCATTGAAAATAGTTGTGTTGCTTAATATTTTTGTGAAAACTGTGATACAGTTTTTATATCACTTGCTGAATGGGCAGTTCAAAAGCACAGCATTTCAAATATAAATCATTTGTAACATTCTAAAGTCTTTTCGGGTCAATTTAATGCGTCCTTGGTGAATAAAATGCATTAACTTCCTTTTAAAAAAATTTTACCGACCCCAAATTTTTAAACAGTGGTGTGTACGGTTTAACTGTAAGGCTGCATTGAATGCAAGGAAATCTTTATTTGGTATAGTGTTCTTTGTGTGTATTTATTTAATTCAAATGTATTTCAGGAATAAGCAAAGGATCATGGTCCTCAACTCTCAAATAAATCACGGTCGTGAAACAACAAATCACGTCAGTACAATCAATAAACCGAGAGATGTTACTTGTTGAGACTATGAGAAAGAACATTTTTAGTTATTTTGAGTGTGGATTGTAAAAAACAAGCTGGAAAAATATCCCAAGACTTTCCTCTTCTGTGCTCCAGAAGGAAAGAACCCAAACACCCCTCGCCCCACATAACAAACACATGACATCACATCTAAAGCAAACATCTTAGATAACAGACACACACATGCACATACAGTCATTCTCACAATCAACACAGTCTGTTTTCACACAGACCCCTTCTTTGTCACAAAAATATGGAGGCATTCTTTCTTTTTGTGAAAAAAAAACAAAACATGTGAAGAGCACACTCTGTTCCCTGTGCCTCTCACACAAACACATGCGTACAGAGGAAGGGGCTCTTGTGGGTGTGTGTGGAGATAACCCATCTCCCCTGTGACCTCCTCCACATACCTTGTCCTCCTTCAGCCATTTCTCCAGCAGTTGTTTGCGGCCCTGCTGAAGGACAGGTCTGCACAGCTCCAGAGACTCAAACTTGTTGAGTTGACCCTGGTCCAGCAGGATTCCGAAATACTGCAGCAGTGGGGATGTCTGACCAGGCTGGGCCGGGACGCTCTGGAACCGGCGGATGGTGTCAGGGGTGCGCAGGATACCCTGATATAAAGTTGATGTGAAGAGAAGTGGGTCAGCAAGCAAATATGACAAACACATGCATATACTAGAGCCGAAACATTATTTATTTATAAAAAAATTATAATAATAATAAATCAAATAATATATATATAATATATATATATATTATTATTATTTTTTTTATAAATAAATAATATTAATTATTTATAAATAATAAAAATATCAAATAATAAAAATAAAAATAATAATAATATTCATTCATAAGAATATTCATTCTCCTCACCTTCGGAGCATTAGCGGCCACTTTAGCTGCCTCTGAGTAGCTCCCTGCGGCAAAAAGGTTATTAAACTTGCGTCCGAACAGCTCTTCTGCTCCTGCCAGATTATTCCGGACCGCCATCCGTAAAGCCAGGTCTGGATTCTGCAGCACATTGGTGATGTACTGGATGATGTTCTCCTCCTCAACACACACCGACAACACCTAAGAAAACACACATACACACAATAAAGTAACAGAGTTTGCGATTTATATGCACAATTAGTTATTTTCATTCGCACTGATGTACAGTAAGGTGAGGCATTTTATCTTTCTGACCACATTTCTGGTACATAAAGAAAACCAGACCAGGAGAATGAACAACTCCAACACACGCAATACTGAGAAACATTCTCATTTCTCATTCATTGTTCTTAGTTTTAGTTTTATTACTATTATGATGCTGTAATTTATCAGTTTGTTAATAAAAGATAATTTAATAATAAAATTATTTTTTGTATTTGATGTTATTTATCCATTTGTTTATGCCAAAAGTCTGAAATCAACTTTTTATTTCTTAATAATAGTAAAACATGAAATGTTTTTATTTGTTCCATTTAAACAGAGCTTGTAATTCAGCACCAGGAAGGAAGGAAGAACAAACAGGAAGCTCAGGGACATTCCCAGTGCCCAAACCTCATTTAACTAAGCATTTAATTAACAAATGTTATATTTTGAGACTTTGAATTACAAGGTTTCTTTCTATAATTAACTGATTTTGATGTGCATAAAAGCAGCAGGAAAAGCCATCACACACAGAGCACAACTGATCTATTGTATAATATCCCCTTTCAATGACCCTTAATGAGAAAACATAACACCTCGTATCAGCTGACCTCCTCACACTGAAGCTAAGGTGCATACTAATGCTCGTCTCTCGTAAGTAACATGATCAGATGCAGGAGTGCAGTGAGATGTGGAGGGAGTCCTCTTTCAAGTCAAGCATCTTATCTTTATTTCCAATAAAATGTGCTCCTAATAAAACATCTAAAAATGAGACGCTTATAAAGTTTGGTATTATTACTGTAGATATTTGGCCAAGAGATGAGTTGCCAAAAGCCCATATAAGCACAAATGTTCAGCATATTTCTCAGGAAGTTCAGCACATTTTAAAGCCTAGAAGGACAATTTCAACTACTGTACTAGGTTGAAACAGTGACACACACAATCAAGTAAAGCAGATGTATAATATTTAATGCACTTAACTTGTATGAACGATGATTAGACAAATGAGAGCAAGTCATTTTAAATGAATCAAGATAAAAAAAGATTGTTTACCCCAGTCCAAGACTATTTTAATTTCTTGCAACCAAAAAGGTGCAGTGTAAGAGTGCACTGTATCTCTGCTGCATGTCGCAAGTGTTTGTAAGCTACTGTGTGTTCTAGATCGGCATCAGCAGGTCAAAGTCACAGCCGTTATTCTGCATGGATGCACATCACTCTCCGTTAAACCCGCACGGCCTCCCCCCAACAATATGGGTCATCTCACCCAGAGATGGAGGGAGGCAGAGACACTAAAGAGAGGAGTAAAAATAGAGCAGCTCATTGTGTCAATTAGCTTTCCTCCACAAAGAGGCAGTGAGAGAGAAAGAAAAGGAGAGGGCAAGTGAATGAGAGATTACAGTACATTTGTGTCTGTGTGTGTGATAGACAGGGGCTGCAGTGGCCAACAGGGAAGAACGCTGCATTGACGTCAATAAAAGCCCAAGGCCTGAGGAGATGATGATAGTAATAATGAGTCATTCCTGATGAGGACCACAAATTCAAACATCTGCACCGAGCACACATCCCAGTATCTCTGTTCTCAAATGGACAAGATATCGATTCCAGTTTCCTTAATAAATGTAAACAAAGCCGTTTTGAATAATTTAATATAGATTTGAACTGTATAATAACTATTCATTTTCAAACGAGAAATGTATACATTTAAGCAGTTCGACTAATCTCAAAATAAAAACAAATTGCAACCATTTAGATTGAAGAGTACACAAAAACGATTTTGTATATTGCTATTATTAACAACCACAATAATAATAGTAATAATAACAAACCAAATTATTATAGTTCATTCATCTATGACAAATTGCATATGTTCCTCTATTTTAAGCTGCTTTTAAATGCATTAAAAAAAAATGTATTTGTCAAAAAGCTGAAAAAAATTTATAATTATTGATAATGACAATAGTAATCAATATAACAATCATAATATAGTTGTTTTAATACCATTACTATGACGATGATTATTATTGTTGATTTAATATTATTAATAAAAATTGGCTTTTTATTTTACCAAAATGCAAAAACCCATTTTACTCATTATTATTCATGCTATAATTAACAAATAAATATTACTTTTTAAATTGTATTATGCCATAATGCAGTGGGGGATAGAAACAGAAATATTTTTTTGCGACCACTACACTATCACATAACAAAATTCTATTTTCCAGTCATAATAGCTGTCTAGGGTCTGATATACTAACAGACCAGACATTTGACTTACTGAGAGTCATGTTACAATAGTCCAATTGAGTATTACAGTGTAGTAGGCACGATCGAGGGAAAAAGGGAGGGCAAAGTGTGATGTCACAGAAGCTGATGATGTATTCTCCCTACGCACGCTGTGATTGGCACTCGGGTTCCGCCTCTGTTAACGTGAAAGGATTTAGGACGCCAGTCAATGCCTCCCACGGCAAGATCACATGATAACTGCCACTTTTTTTCTCTCTCTCTCAGCCGTTCTCCCTCTTGCATTCTCTGCAGCTATTTTCAGTGAAGGCTCTCTCTCAAGGTCACTCTGCTCACGAGTGCAGACGCAGCTGGTTAGAACCTGACTTTTCATCACCCACCAGTGCTGAGTGGTGCAGAGCACAGGAAGATGGAGAATGCCAGTATGTGAAGGGGAAACAGGGGCAGGAAGAGAGATCTGCATACCTTTTCCTTTACCTAAACTTCAATAAATCATACTCCGAAAATGATTCCATTTTGAAATTTCCTAGATAACGAATCCATCCATTATGTACTAGATTTTCCTACCACGTTAAATAATCGATAAACTAATTGTCACCCAATTACGCAACGCTCTACAAAATAGCAACCGCAAGCCAAAACACACAGAACCCCTTCAGTCTATTAGTCGAACAATGCATTAACGCTATGCCGTTCACCTTTGTTATGTTGTTCATGGTATTGTTGGTCGACCCAGGCGGAGGTTCTGTATAATTGACAAAGGTAACAGTGCTCTTCAGGTTCAGCGTGACACGGATCGGATTGGCTTTCTGTCACCTGTTGCATAATTTAAGACTTTCTCCAGCATGGCTGGAAAATTATTTACCCGCTCGCGGGATCCATTAACAAGCTCATAAAGGAGCATTGTGAACAAGGAGAGCTTTTGGAAAGGAGTGTTGACTCACCCAAGATACTGTGAGCACCCAAGTATTTATTTTATATATCTAACGCTTTGGGATTCAGCATGCTGAACCGGGGTGAAATGTATCCTTTTGACCTCATTTATGACATCATGATGCTTAAGAACTATGGTGTCTTCAATATACAAGTTAAGAGGACATTTCAAGATGAGAAATCCTTCAAACTAGGATTTGAAGGGAAATATGTGGAGGGAGGGATGGGTGGCTTCCGTGTCTCAGTAAGACGAGGTATTAAACGTTTGGTCTCTGGGGTAATCAGCTGAGTTGTGTCCTCCTTAGATTCCGTCTGACGGAGCGGATATCCGACCAAACGCACACATAGAGTTCCACAGTGCAGGATCAAAGTGACACAGCTGCTAGAAATTTGAAATACTGACACTAATTACAGCTGAAGCGTTAATATCCTTCCTCCTAACCCAGCTCAATATGCAGACAACTTTAAGTAAGCCATTTGAAGGTCGATTTCCCTGAAAATTGTAAACATTTGGAGCCCTTTTCAACACGTACCTGTCCTTTCCTGTTGACACCGATGATTCCAGCTGTGGCTTCATGGGGTGCCGTCACAAAAATGGTCTCTCCGCTGATTCGGTTCATATAGATGCAGGTGCCCGTTTCCAGGTCGTACAGATGAATGTAACCATATTTAGTGATGAGAAATACGACGTCCTGTTTGGAACTGATCTGTGTGATGAGAAATATGATCTCTTATGATCACCATATGATACAAGATGCAAAATTTAGGCTGAAAATTGGAACAGTCACGTCCTTTGATCAAACAGGATCAGGTTATTTTATGTTTAAGATAGATAGATAGATAGATAGATAGATAGATAGATAGATAGATAGATAGATAGATAGATAGATAGATAGATAGATAGATAGATAGATAGATAGATAGATAGATAGATAGATAGATAGATAGATAGATAGATAGATAGATAGATAGATAGATAGATAGATAGATAGATAGATAGATAGATAGATAGATAGATAGATAGACAGATAGACAGATAAAAGACAATTGGAGGGAGGGAGGCAGGAAGGAAGGCAGGAAGGCAGGAAGGAAGGAAGGAAGGCAGGAAGGAAGGAAGGCAGGAAGGAAGGAAGGCAGGAAGGAAGGAAGGAAGGAAGGGTCTAATTTAACTGGAACAGACCAAGAAACCTCATACCTGCATGGCCACGGGGAAGTCATTTTGCGCTTCTGGAGGGAAGAATACATCCACAGCTTTCTTTGGGAATGGCTGGTTGCCAGTCGGTGGTGTCCCCACTTCAATAATATGAAGCTGCATAGAGAATCATTTAGTAAATTTCATGTTCTGACGCAATACACGCATCTCAAAGTGCTTCAAAAATGATGCAATTGGCGTAAAAGACAACTTAAGTGATAATCAATAATTAGCTCTAGAAAGTAATTAAATTAGGTGGATGTTGTTCAATAATATTTGAAGTGATATGAACATCTGTTAATATTCGTATCATGAACATCTGAAACTAAAACTAGCAAGCTGCATGACCTCTTCCTCAAAAACGGCAGTTAACACCCAAAAAACTGTCCAGACAACTTCCTATTTTTCTTAGACAACCATGTTAGGAATACTGGTAAATTTGGTCATTTATGCATCATTGCGGAGTAAAATGTTTCTAGCTAATGCAATTAAATACGATAAAGACATCTGGCAATGCACCTTTCCTCCGGCCTGACCCCGCACAGCAAAACAGAAGAGAGTGGATTCTTCTGTATTCCCCTCCATTTTGAACTGGCCAAAGGCTGCGGCATGACCCTCGATAGGCTGCGACACCTTCCTGTCAACCGAGTAGAGCTGCATGGCACCAACAACTCTGTTTTGCTATAACAAAAAATTGAGAGATTGGGAAAAATGCCTTTGATTTAATATCCAACATCTGACTGAAATTATTAACTAAAATAATAAATAAATCACAGAAAATTATTATTTAAATAATTTATATGAAAAGGAAATAATGAACGCAAGAAAAAGAAAACAATATCTCAATGTGAGCGTGTGTATGTCTAGAATAGTGTGCATAACTCTAGAACAGAAATCCTGAGTGATGAATTAAAATGATTATGACACCTGAGCAGAAATGCCAATGAGCAGCAGCCACTTCTGCTTGGCATCGGTGCGGTAGTTGATGATCTGACAGCCTGCCAGGCTGGAATGTCTGTCAAACACTTTGACTGGCTGAGAGTCCCCCTCCATGCTCCAATGATAGACCGCGTTATCGGTCACCAGGGCGACCGTGTTAAGAGAGATCCACTTCCAGAAAGTGACATCATCGGTCATGGTGTGGGCTTTCATCTTACTCTTCATCTCGATGTTAAAGATCTGAAGGGTTTTGGCAGCTGAGAGGAACAAAGGAGAAATGTCATTGTAGAAAACATTTGGACTTTTATACACATAAAACAATTTCATTAGATTGTAAAGAAATCAGGGTAGAAATATTGTCAGCCATGGCTGGAAGTGCATCAGGCAAGCCCACCATGACAGCTCATTCAGCAGTTAGACAAATGAAGCCAAGCAATCAAAAAGCGAGTGTGGAGAGATTTTGTGAACGGAACATCTCAAATTAAACACCGGAGACTGATTTCATCTTAGCACAAGACTGCACATACATTGTGACTGGCGAATAATGTGCGTTATGGGAAAGGAAAACTTGACGGGAACTCACCTGATTAACTTCCAACCGATTATTAATAAAACAAACACTAATCTATGAGGTAAATTAATTAGCTCAGGTTCTAGTTAATCTGATCTTTGTGTACTGATACAATTAGGACAAGGATTGCAGTATAACGTAAAGATTTTTAAAGTCAACATGAAATGTTTTACTTTTGAAATGTGGTTTCGCTGGCAGCTTTTGAGGCAGCCATGGAGGCTGAAGGTGAAGTTCACCAAAAAAAATGTTTTTAAACAATGTAAAATGATTGCATTGACTACAAGTAAACTTTGAGGAAGTTTATGCACAACAGTAACCCAAAATTATGCCTTAATATTTGGGACATTTCCCCAGTCTCGGTGACTTAGATGTCAATAGAATAATAATGTTTCTAAGATAGAAGTTTTAATTACTTCTTAAAAAAAAAATAGGAACAGGAATGTGTATTAAGAAGGTAATGGTAATTTTTTTTACTTCAAACAGCTTGCTGGTCAGATCTATTTTTTCTGTGCTGGCATTACTATAAATGGCACATTTCCACTGCACAGTACCAGCTCAACTCGACTCGGCTCGCCTTTGCTTGGTTTTCCACTGTGTAAATGTTGTACCTGTTCCTGCTTTTGGGTACTTTTTTTGTATTACCTCCGACGAGGTTCTGAGCGAGCTAAGGCGAGCTGAGCCGGTACTAAAATGTGACGTGAAAACAATGCCTGCTGATTGGTCAGAGAGAATCGTCACCATTCACTGCGTTATCATTGCATGTGCCAGATGGAGTAGACAGAATATCACCGCTATTTTAAAAAAGTTAGGCCAGAGATATTTACTAAACTTTAGAGACGACCGATAAAGGATTTAAGGCCGATACGATACAAATATTTTTGGGTTTTAAAATCCGATATTCTGATATATCGGCCGATATTTTTTTTTATTAAATAATGTTGGATTTCACACACGTGTAAAAGAAAAGCTAACTTTTCAGCACAAGATACGATTGATACTTTTTCTCTATGTCTAAATGTTCACTCCTCGCAAGTGTAACATCATTTTACAATGCAGGGATTGAAACTAGAGATATGCTAGTTATAAATACAGTAATCATTACTTTATTTAGGCAGAAAAAGTTCATTGTGGTTTCCAAGCTCATTAATGTTAACGTTAGCAGTCTTCCACTGATGATAGTGGCATTAGCTAGCTTTGTGGTTAGCTAGTCTATGATGAGCCATAATTTAGCAATAGATAACATCATACTGCAAATTGTAAAACATACATTTTCAACAGGCCAAGGAGAGATGATTGAAGCGTGTTTCGTCCATTTTTATTTTATTTTTTAAATCTTAAATTATCAGCCATTATAATATTATATATTTTGGAAAATGCCTAATATCGGCCGATATATCGGTCTGGCTCTACTAAACTTACTACTATTATTATGGCAACACGAAAGAATACGCCGTGGTCAAACGAGGAGGTGCAGACTTTCCTTTGTTTGGTGGCCGAAGAGAGGATCCTGCGAGAGCTTGATAGGGCAACGAGGAACGAAAGGCGTCGCTATAACGACCGGGTACTATTTGTGGCGGTACTGTCTGCAATGGAGCGAAAAGCGAGCCGAGTCGAGCTGGTACTGGAAAAGTGCCATAAGTTGCGATGAAATGGAAGTAGTGTACTAGTAACAGATCTTTCCTTCCACATCCAAGTGAAACAGATTATCGAAAAAGATAAATTGGGCTTGGTTCTATCCATCGGTTGATTGGATTTTGAGATGTCAGTGTTACACTAAACAATGCAAGCTTGCAAGGACAGGGTTTAGACAACCTATGATTAGAAAAATCTAGCTTACATCATCAGAAGGACGTCTTATTTTCACAGAAAAGATCTAATTCAATCAACATTAAATATGCACTATGAATCATTCATACCAAAATCAATGCATTTTGAAAAAAGATTGATTTCATGTCGACTTTAAATTTTCATTAGAATTTGTGTGAGATTGCAGGCTGCTGTGAAGCTGATTGCTGGAGAGGTCAGAATTTACACTATATGCATCGACGGAAGCAAATTAACATGTTTCAGGCCTGTGTAGATGTGATTCCTATAATACAACCTAACATTCGTCACATAGCAAGGGTGGTAGCGTGAGAATTACAGAGTGAGAAAGGGATAGAAGGGATTTAACACATTTAAGATTGTCTCAACATAATAAGAGAGCAGAAAACAGCACTACAGTCCTAAACACCCAAAACAGAAGAAAACAACAACAACGTCGCAACATATTAATAAATAGGCCTTCATGTCAAAGAGCTCAAATCCTGCTTTTGGACATTTAACTTAATACAGAGTGTGGTTCTAACCTAGCTCTAAACTGGAAAACTTAATTGGTTCATATGTTTGATAAACAAATCGGATATAGAAAAAAATCAAAATTTGGAGACAGTCCAGAAGATCAGCAAATTAGGTTGATATGCAATGTGAAAAAAGTAAACTGTGCAAGTATAGATCATTTCAATTTAAATATTGCTCAGGAAATGTGCTGATTGATTCATACAGGATATTGTGAACCCAAAATAGGCTAATAAAATGGTTTGCAGCCACAAACAAGCAATCAATTTAAAGTTAATCTAATTTGAAAAGGCAACTGACTGTTTTGGCTCTCAAATGGCAGCCATTCACTGCTCTTTTTTCCTCTATTGTAAAGTCAAAGCAAAGTTTGATGCTACAAAAAAAAAATTTAAGCAAAACATTTTATTTATTATGCCGTTTTACCAATTAACTTCACTTAATTTATCAGTTACAGTTAATAACACGCTAAGAAACAAAAGAGATGACTATGAAATAGCCATTTGCACAGCATGGCAACTCTCAACTCTAAAGAGGCTCTAAGCTTAGTGCTAAAAGCTATATTTATTCATAGCTATAGATATAACATCAACCATGACACTGATACAGTGTTAGTCACACTAATGCTACCTAAACATAAGCTGCATAGTGTGATTAAAACCTAATGGACTATGAACTACCACAAGAACCATAAAACTAGGAGGCTACCTTTACCCCGGTTCATTATATGGACTTAAGACATTTGATGTTAAGATTACATAGTGAGGGTGGAGGAAAGGACTCAATATGGCAAGCATTTAAAAAAAAAAAATGTAATAATCGAAATTAAACAAACAGAAAAGCACATTTATGCCCAACAATATTTCAGACCCCAGGAAGAGAAGCTGGATTATGTATGTCTACAGAAATCAACATGATGTGAAAATTTAAGCTAGGAATTTTGTGAAAGTCAAATCCTGTTTAGCCGAATTGGGTTAATTATGGTGTATATTGTTGGCTAAACAGTCTTTATCTATGTAAACATTATCAGAGAGATGCCAAGACATGTTTGCTTTCCACACGGCTTGAATTTGCATGTAGCCCAAGTCCGAACTTTGATGCATACCTCTCCTATTAACAACGGCAATATTGTTGATTTTCAAACTGCTGTTGCTCTCATAACACATTAACTACAAAAAAATATTTTAATTTCTAAAGTGTCATGATAATAATGTAAGAGGATGAACAGGAACAATGTGTATATGCATATCCTAAAATATTATTTAATACATTTTCTGGCTTGAAGTGGAGGCTCTAGAAACACCTACACAAGGTTAAGCAATGAGGCCAAACAACTCTACATGATGTTCATTTTAGAAACAGGATTAGAACTTTCACAAATCATTGTACTAAAATATTAACTCACCGTCTGCATACACATGAGAAAGCAGCAACAAAAAAGGAAACAAAACAAAAAGACAAAGCAATTATGGCTGCATGACAAAAAAATACACAACATATCATGTTACTGTAGGCTAAGATGTAGACTACAATGAGGAAAATGCAAAAACATTTGCTCCAGAAATTGATCCAATATAATTTTAACTAAAAAGAAATTCTGTTAATGAATGAAACTAAGAAAACACAGCTAAGTTCTAGTTTAAAAAAACACAATTGGTTTGGATCAGTTCTATGATTCAGTTTAGCTAAAAATGCAATAGTCATTACAATTAGATCAATATGTGGCTCTAATAATCTATATCTCCTACCTTTAAGTGCAATGACTTTGCTCGCAGGGTTCATGATGGCGCTGTCTGCAGAGATGGGCCTGCGAATGGGGGTGTTTGGGTCCGCCATGTCGATGATCACCACCTGTGCCTGTTCTCCGACCTTCTCCCGGATACAGATGAATTTATCCGATTCCATCGTCAGGGTGCTGAACCCGATGTTGGCCGGGTTGATCCCCAAATTTTGGAGCTAGGAAAATACATTTTTTATTTGTTTAAATTTGATTGAAAACAACACAAACAGGTATAATCATACAATATATATAAATTGTGATTAGTGATTACAACTCCCATTTTAAAAGTGTATATAAACAAGACAAGAGCCATGCGTGAAATCCTCACACATTGGGATTATCTCACATTATATCATGTTTCACTCTGACCCTGTGAATTATTATAAGAATTGATCTTTACGGAAAAATCAATGACTGTGTACTCAACATTACTGTTTGAAATGGAATCCAGGCATCATTTACAAGGAGCACAACCACACCAACGTGTCACAACAAAGAAATGTCTTCCAAATGTAAAAGTGCTTTTGTAATCACAAAATTTCAGCAGTAGTGGTGTCTTTTGTAGCTTATGAGAGGTACAATAATTTCTCACACACAAAAAAAGGCATAAGACCAGAAAAACCTCCCTTTCCCCACTCCACTAAGCCAAACACATGGATTCACTGTCTGAAAAGGCCTTGAGGAATTTATCTCAGGAACACACAAAGAACAGATACAAGAAACGAGATATTGGATAACCAAGTTACCTTACCATTGCAGTGACATTTTTAAATTTGACTGTAAAATCGTCCAAACATAAAAGCTTTGAATGAATGTATAATTTACAGAGAAAAACAGTAAAGGGACATTCACAGAAGTCCCTTAATTTCTTGGAAAATTGTTCCAATTTGCGGGCTAACCTTTTTACAAACACACAGCTACGCATCTGGGAAGATCAGAAGAGAGACAAAAATACTTTAATAGAGCACTTAAACATCCACAGTTCTCCTCAATTACCTCAGATACAAAAACAGCAGGTCAGACTTTTTCTCAGCACAAGCCGCTCAACAGATAAAGCAAGACAACATCAAATGGTAACGCTTCCTTTTACAGTCCAGTTAACCATTTAAATACTATGTACTTATTTTAGTAACTACAATTACTGGGTAATAACTACTAGTACTAACGCTGAACCTACCCCTGTTCCATGTACTTACCTTATATTATCCAGTACTTTCTAGGCAAGTACACTGTAAGTACTGTACTGTAAAAGGAAGCGTTACCCATCAAATAACATCGAACACTGGCATATCTTGATGATTATAGACCTTTCACCAAATAACCGTTTTAATTTCAGCTTTTCAAGGCTTACAGCCAATGGTTTTAATTTGATCAGATATCAAGTAATTAATATCAGTGGCATGTCTACCCAATAACTTTTCCTGTAGGGCCACATAGGGAACATACCAGGTAATACTCAACATTGATAACTCATTGGAACTCATTTCCACTAACGAAACATGTTTCAAAGAGGGTTTCAAGCCATTAAAGAGACTATCTCAGGTCTTAACTAATAGAACTAAACGAGAATCTATGCATCAGTCAATTAGAGACAAAAATAAAATAAAAAAGTCAGTGGGATGCCACCACACCAGCTGCCTTAGAAGTCTGAGTCACCAAAGTCTCGGTCAGAAAGACTGACCCTGAAATCGATGGAAAATAAGATCTGCACTTGCACATAGAGAAGCAGTGTGATTCTGCACTCTAATAAATGCTGATCTTTTTTTGTAAATTAGTCTAATTCTAACTTGTCTGTCTTAGACTTAGACAGCATGATTCACACCATGTGACTAAGCACCACATGTAGACGAGAAAATGCAGACATCAAATCTGAAGAGACTTACGTTTGAAATGGGTTCAGAGAGGAGCAGAGGAGGAGGATTTAGTGTAGGAGACATCTTGACTTCAGGCATTTTCAACCAAACTGACAGCTGGTTCTGAACCGACTCTTCTAATACCAAGTCAGATGGCCAAAAAGGTGAAGTTGTAACTATTTCTGATGAGCAGCCAAAACCCAGCCTTGGTTTTTATCAGCCGCCAGACACATCTCGAATACCAGTGAGCTCAAACAGTTGAGTTTGAGACAGACGTATCGCCGGCCAATCACGATTCTAATGTCCGCAACCGTGCACCAGCTGCCGGCACATTGAATTAAAGAGATCAGAGCTGACAGCTGGACACACAGGGATGAGAATCCGTGGTCTTATGTAACATCACTTACAGCATTCAGTGAGAAACTGTGACACAAATGAACCGTGACGCTGTACAGGAGAGTCCTCGGTGACATTAAAAAAAGCTTTCAATGGTTGATGTTTGGCAGTTATTTGCCAATTGTGCCTGTATGCTCCCAAGACTATTTGTTTTGTCTAAAATCCATTTACGTGTTTGCTTTGCATTTTGAGCTGATAACAGTCTCAAAGAATTCTTAAAGATGACTTGACAGTACAAAGACAAATTATTATTAATGCAATATTATTTAGTAGTTATTCGACTACAAAGTCTATTACTTTGAAAAACTTGGAATATAGTGCCCGATTTGGTTGAACTACATTTAAGGAGGCTTTTGGGAGCTTTGACAGCCCCTTATCCCAGCCAACTTTTGAACTATATGGAATAAAACAGAGTGAACATAAACCAGAACTTCTCCTTTTGTGTTCTACAGAAGAACGAACGTCATAAGGGTTTAAGAAATCATGAGGGCGAGTAAACATTATTTTTCATTTTTGTCTTAACAAACCTCAATTACAAGGACCTTGGCTTGGATATCAAATACAGAGGTTGTACACAAAACAATAAACCTTACTGACTGATAATTATTGAGAAGGGCAGCAAAGACTTGGAGTTTTGTTCTTTAAATTGCCAAATACTACAAATTAATAAATTACTAAGTAAATATGAACAAATACTAGTGTCAGTTCCCTTTAGCCAGCACTGAAATGCTGCGTCTATGTCTCATACTGCAGTTCTTAGGCCTAATCAAAAAACAGGAAATACATTTTCTAGGAAGAGCCCAACGGAATTAGCAGCAACATTTATCAATGGGTAACGGATGCCGACACACCCGAAGCAACACCCACATTCCTTTGTCATGTGGCACAGAAAGCCACATCATCACAAGCTACTAAGCAAGGAAAAATTAAATGAAAAGCATGAAATAAATTAAATAAATAAAACCAATATATATATTTTTTTTTAAATATTTTAAATAAGCTATTTCCATGGCAGTTACAAAATTAGGTACAAATGATTATTACATATATTTAAAAAGGAGATAAACAGACATAATTTAAAGAAATATAAAAGAGTTTACATGCTAAAATAATAAAATACATTATATTGTTACTGTGAAAACTGTAGCCTGCTCACGAACATTTCTGTGACCTTTCAAAGATGACGTCAAACATTATGACATCACTGCTGAGCAGGCGGTGCTGATTGGCTGAGGGGAAACTCTGATATTCTAAGCTCTCATAACGCAATGAGAAACTGTGAAGCAAACGTAAGTGAAAGAGCACTCTCTGCTGTAGCGTCAGCCTTAGGCCAAGTGTGATTCATCCACAGCGTGTACCTGCTGTTTGCTTCAGTGTCGTCACAGACATGCCCAGAAACTAACCCTCTTTCCCATTAGGTATTTCATCACTGTCCAGCCTCCAAGAACATGCTGCGTAGCTCGAGAAACGGCTATTCGAAAATAGCTGGCCAGTCTCATCCACAGAAATCTCTGTTTTGTGCAAAGGGATGCGATATTGATTTTATCCTGGCAAGGAATTTAAATCAATAATTGCTAAGTGGTACAAGGAAAGCTGCTCTTTTTGCACCAGAAATAGATTTTGAAGGTGACTTTATTTTAAAACATTAAGTCAGATATGCACAGGATCTGATATACACTACACTGTAAAAATGAATATGCTTTATCTAATCAATAGAATTGTAGCAACAGATTACAAGCAATATTACTAATTAATTTTAACAAATTAGAATTTTGAAATGAGTAAAGTTCACACCAAAAAAAATTAACAAAAATATCTCACTAACAGACAGACGTCAAAGATTAATTAAGAACTATTTATTTGATATTGCCAACATTGAAGACACCTGATGTTAACAAGCAGAATCACACAAGGAGAAAACCGTAATTTTAAAACAAACCTAAAACCAACACCGATCACCATAATGGTGACTTAAATGTATGTTTTTTTGGTTGCTGTTGTAAGTTTTACTCATTTTAAATGGTTAACTTTTAAGGAATTCATTTGATTAATTATTACTCAATTCTAATTTGTTACATTTAATTAATAATATTGCTTGTAATCTGTTGCCACATGTTTTGTTTTTTTTATTATATAAAGCATATTCATTTTTACAGTGTACAGGTCAAAAGTGTGGACATGCATTCTCATGGTTTATTAATTCCTAGAATAACAGAATTCTTTGTTCTTGTATCCAACTTGACAAAGAAAAATAAAGCATTAGAGCATAAACTTTTCAAATGATTAGATGAAATTTCAATCAATTGTCAAGGTGGCATGTGTTCATTAATTGCAAACTAAATGGAATTATCAAGCGTTTTTTTTTTTTTTAAAGCATTGAGAATCTCTTCCCTCTCTGCTGGTGGATACTTGCTTCCCGTTTTAGACTGTTTATTTTACAGTGGTTAGATAAAGATCAGTACTGTGAACTTCACTAGTGAGTTAGCAATCTAAAGACAACAGACGTTAGCCGAATCATGCTTACTAAGAAAGCTTGTATATCGAGATTTCTTCAAACAAAAAATTCAAATGCAAAGTGAGACACTTTTCCATTTTTCTACGTGAACAATATTTTTTGGCCTAAGTAACACGCATCCAGCTACACCTACATTGAGCTAACTTACATAACATGGTCCCATTAGGACATTAAACTTGCCTCCCTGCTGGCACTTTCACTGGCTATCACCAGTGTGGCATTCCACATTAAACCTTAAAGGGATAGTTCACCCAGAAATGAAACTTCTGTCATAATTTACTCACTCTCATGTTGTTCCAAACCTGTATGAATTTCTTTCTTCTGCTGAACACAAATGAAGATATTTTGAGGAATATGGGTAACCAGACAGGCCCAAGCCCCCATTGACTTCCATAGTAGGAAAAAAAAATACTATGGATGTCAATGGGGCCCATCAACTGTTTGCTTACAGACATTCTATTTGTGTTCAAAAGAAAAAAAAGAAATTCATACAGGTTTGAAACAACTTGAGGTTGAGAAAATTATGACTTTCCCTTTAAGAACAAGCATAGACACTTGACTTGACAAGGTTAACTTGAGCGGTCGCTCTGTTAAGCTGACCTAGAGTACTTTTGAAGTGTTCATGCTTTTAGCACATTTTAATGGCCGAGCTTTGCTTTCACAAATCAGGGCAAGTAAGAAACGTGTAAAACTTGAAGTGTCAAGACGAGCTTCTTTGGGTCTCAGCACGCCGTTTAAAATAATGACTTTTTAAAGCTGTCAGCACATTTTTTCCTCCAACCTCCTGTACCAATTTAACCCCTTCCTTCACCATCCAGGGAAATATGGCACCTTGCTCAGCACAAACCCCTTGTGCCTTATGATAGCAGGAGGCTCGGGGAAGGATACACAATATGCTGAGGCTTGCACAACACTGCCATCGTCCTCCATAACAGGAAGCTGGGACCCATTGTGTAGAAAGCTAAATCAACATATTAAGAGCTGTGACCGTATGACCAAAGGTGACATGTGACCAGCCTAGCAGGTTCAGTGTGAACAGCAGAGCGGGAAGTGAATGGGAAAAGTAATAGAAGGGATGAATCCTCTCTCCGCTAAGAAATCCGAGTTCAGCCAGTGCTGAGCAGTTCAAAATGGATAATGGCTCTCCAGCTACATGAGACAGTCATGTGTGATATCAGCAGGGTAGAGATCAAAGATCAAATGCATTCACAAGGCTTTAAGGTAACGTATTAAACAGCATCACATAAAACACACGAAATCCCTGTGAAGATCACCTGACTGGCCCCAGTATAATGCTTATATTACTCTTAAAACCAGAGTAATTCACTCAAATGATCTGTATTAAAATCAATACACTACAGGTTATGAAAAACAACTATGGGCTAACTTTCAGTGCAAATGTGCAAGGCCATGCATCAAGCATTCAATGAATTAAGGATTTTATACATTGCATTCGATTGAAACGGTCATTGGCTTGGTTCGTTTGCATTGCTTAAGTAAGCCAATTGCAAAGAGATAAGTCTAAGAACATCTAACTTATAGAGCTACTGCCCTTGTATTCATGAAATCATCTGGTAGTAAACTAAGTTCGCATTTAAACTAGAGCCCGTCCGATATATCGGCGTGCCGATATTATCGTCCGATATTTGGCATTTTCCGAACTATCGGTATCGGCATTTATAATGGCCGATAAATTTAATATTTTTAAATATGCGGATGCAGTGATTCATGTAAGGGTGGCACAGCTGGCACTGCCAATAAAGCACCTGAAAGCTGTCACAAAGAGCTGGCAAACGTAATGATTTTTAGAACCAGACCGATATATCGGCAGACCGATATTAACGGCCGATATTAGGCATTTTCCAAACTATCGGTATCGGCAGTTATAATGGCTGATAAATTAATATTTCAAAAATAGAAAAAAATGGACGAAACACGCTTGACCCATGTCATGAGTGTTGGTCAGTTGTATAGTTTGTCCACCAGAGGGTACTCTACGAGTTGGTCACGAGACATACATTGCTTGAATAACAAGTAAAAGAACATCCCTCATTAGTTCACTTAACTCAAATAAGCATGACAAAATTTGTGACCATCATGTCCAGTTTAAAATAAATAAATAAATAAATAAAATAAAATAAAATATCGGCTGATATATCAGAATATCGGATTTTAAAACCCCAAAATATTTGTATCGGTATTGGTCTTTAAAATCCTTTATCAGTCGGGCTCTAACGATTATTACAGGGACACTATTGATATATTTATCGAGTTATGTTTTATATAACGTGACTAAATTAATATAAAAAAAGTTTTTAGTGAAGTTTAAGCAACAGTATTTAGAAGTTATTATAACGTGCAATGCAAACTAGTTTGGTTACATCTCAAATGTATTCTCATACTATCATTCACCCTGTCCTCCATTACATCTTTGTCACAGATACACAAGTGTTTGATCACCATTTGAGTGATCATAGCAAACCATTTATATATTTTTTCTGTTTATACTGTGTGTTCTATACAGTATCCATCAAAAGTTTGTACACACCAATAGGAACGTGTCCAAAGTTTCGACTGGTACTATAATACACATAAATAATCTTTCTACTGTATTATAATATATACACAAATAATATCGGTATTTTACTCCCAAATATCGGTATCGGCCCCCAAAAATCCATATCGGTCGGGATCTAAATTTAAACTGCAGGTCTTGAAGCCCAATTCCGATTTGTTGTCTATATCTGAATTTTTTGAAGACCAGCTTCCATCTTTAAAATTGTCAAGTCAAGTCACATTTATTTATATAGCGCTTTTCACAATACAGATTGTATCAAAGCAGCTTCACAGTGATAACATGAAAGTAGCACAACACAGATCAACAACATTGATAAACACTAAATAACCCCAACTGAGCAAGCTCAAAGCAAGCCAAAAGCAAGGCGACAGTGGCAAGGAACCAAACTCCATCAGATTGGATGGAGAAAAAACCTTGGGAGAACCCAGGCTCAGTCGGGGGCCAGTTCTCCTCTGGCTTACATTCATATTGTTTAAATATAAATATTAAATATAAATATTGTTTATGAATCAAACGGCGCCATAACATATCGCAGGCGTTGAGTCGTCTCTTCACAGGCGTTGAGTCGTCTTTGTGAGCAGACACATTCGATATCTTCATTTATATGCACTTGGCGAAACAACCCAAGGTAGACATGCGAACCCAAAAAAGCTTAGGCCAGAAAGGAAGTAAAAATGGCACAATTTGCAATGGACGCAGACGAAATAATACAAGCTTTTGCTTTTCACACCATCTTAAAAGGTGACACAAATGCACGTGTCCGATTCATATCAGATTGATTTTTAGTGCTGGGCAATAATTACTTCGTGCATTATATATATATATATATATATATATATATATATATATATATATATATATATATATGAAAAATGAATGTGTTATTTATATAATATTTGTATATGATATAAATTATGTATAAATATATTTACAGTATATTCATTAAAATATTGCTTAAATACATGCATGTCTGTGTATTTATACATGTACAAAATAATTATATGCAGTACACACACACATATTTATGGAAACAAAAACTTTCATTTTGGATGCAATTAAACATTAGCCAGCACTAATTTTCACATATGGATGAGGCTTGAAGCCGATTGGAAGATGTCAGAATACTACTGCTTTTTCCTGCTTACCATTTGTCATATGCGATCCGTGCCACATTGGAGGAAAACAAATTTTGGAATTGGGTCACTTGAATCATGCAATGTAAATGAGGCCTCAATGATAATTTATACGGAAATTTTCAATGACTAGACATCATTTCTGCATCATTATACTATTAATCATTATACTATTAATTGGCATCTAACTTATGCACCTCAGATTTCCCCAAAATAAGCAGCTCTACGATTCGGGATTACACGAGCACGCTTTGTCTTTTTGAAACTGATCATATTACTACTGACTCCTGTTGTACTCTTACCATTTGCTGGCACTTCACTGGAAAAGTGCAATGCCACATTTGCATTTCATGAAGTGAAAATACCACCTGAGGACTTCAGGCTCTTTTTGATCCATTATGCTCTTTGCCTTTTTTTACACTACTCACCTTGCAATCAGCCTCCCAAAATCTGACAAAATTTGACAAGATCTATAGAATGGCATGTATTTAAATCTGTCAGCCCGGAATCAAAATCCTGTTTAGTGCCAGTTGGATTCTACAATTGCATTTGAGAACTAAATAATCAGTCAATAAGCAAAGTTTGCCACATTAATGACATCTAATCATATCTAAACGGCGGTTCTCATCCAAAATAAGCTTTGATGTGGGCCAGACCTACACAAAACTATGACAAATGTCACACACTGACTGTTACAGGCCTGACACTGTGCAAGTATGATGTTAAATAATATCTAATTGATGTAGGAGTAGTACTGTTGGTCATATGACCTATGTCAAGGACACAGAAGCAACAATACCAAAAAAATACCAAAATACTGTTCACCCAAAACGAGACAATGGGGTAAGTTGCATTACTAGTATAATTTGTGACCAAAATTAGTTACACCAATTAACTGACTGAGACTAAGGGACTGACAGCCTCAACGGAGATAGTATAAACAGATAAGAAGTGACAGCAATGCAATATATTCCAAATAATGGCCGGTTGCAGAGGCATCATGGGACCACACACACGTCTATAGGTGGGGCCTTTAACACCTGCTACCAGGTAATCTCAAAACCTCAAACAAAAACCTGTCATATTACATTATAATAGGCCAGAGAACCGTGTATAAAACAAGACGGAATCTCTTCGATCATATACAGTGATTGGTTTCAACAAATACAAGAATCTGTTTATTCTAACTTTTCCTCGGTAAATTATATATCTTATATATATTTCACACATACACACACAAATGAGGACACAACCAGAGGCCAAAACAACTGAGACTGCATATCTCAATATAAGTAATTCTCAATACAATCACTTTTTAATCTTCCTGCCATAAATCATTTCCAAGATACGTTTTAGTTTCAATACAATACATTCGAAAAATTTGGCCAAACCCCTCTGAATGTTCGAAGAATTATTACCATAAAGGCTGTCTGGGAAGGCAGATCACTAGATTGATTGTGTGTGTGTGTGTGTGTGTGTCACAACCAGCATTTAATATTCAGCTGGATAACACCGACCGGAGCTAAGCTAACGTTAACTCCCCTGCTACTTACTACAGCTACTGGTGGGAGGTCATATTCATCAGGGAATGGGTTACTACGTCTGTTTATAAAAATAAAAAACACTGACGTGTTCACTACAATCGCATAGTAAGATAAATGAGACCCTCATTTGAAGATATTTCAACTGAAGTCCTTACCTGCAGGTGCTCCTGGAATCTGATGGGTAGGATTTGAGCCATGATGATGGTGGTTTCTCTTCGCTTGCCTCTCTAATTCCTGCTATTATCTATGCCTAATCTAAACTACTCCAGAGCCGAGAATGAATGGAAGTGGTCTTGTGTATTTTGGGGGGGCAGATGAACCCGGAATGTGTTAGGTTTCTCAAGTCGCCCGTTGAATGTAAATGAGGCGCTTCAACTCCAGAATGTCAACCGCCGCTGAGAGGAACTCTAGAAACCTGCAATGGCGGCGGAACCCGTCCGGTGGAGAAACGCACCGGAAAGAGACGTAGATCTCAATGGAGGCGGAGGGATACGAGCACTGCGGAGAACAGAGATTTTAGTTTGTTTGACAATAAAATGTCAGTAAGATACGCGAAGGGATATTGTGATTGTGTTTTAATTATTTTCCTTAACATAGGAGAACTTAATAAGATAAGTTAGAGCGTAAAGGCTGAGGGTACTAGTTCTTTGCGAATCGCCCTTTGCTTTTTTGCCACATCATTCGTCCTCGTGAATTGACGTCAGTTCCGATATTATTTCTTATGTTTTATTTGTATATTACAGTCAGGGGCGTTTCTAGGCTTTCATCAGTTGTACTGGGGAACGGTAGCCTACTAAAAGTGCTTGCGTGTATTTTCGTTATGTTTTGGTAGGAAAATTCAGAACAGAATCGTTTTCAAAGCGGGTGTTGAACTGTATAAAGATATTCTTCATCGCAGGCCATTTAACAGTATGGTTTATTTGCAGGTTTGTAAATAAATTGCTATTTGTGTTCAACGTATCTCATATTTTGCTGGGTGAAAAACCCACTTCGAACGATTCAGTGTACGAATCATTCAAACTGAATATCGCGCTGTTTATGTTTGCCGAACGATTTGACCGAATAATAGAAAAGAACCGACTCAATAGAATTTGCTAATCGGGTGGCGCTAGTTTTAGAAAATACGGTTGTAGAACATGTTTTATTTACTTGACTGCCAAGATTATATTTATTATGTGTAATATTTGTTTTTGCAAGTGTACGCATATAAAAGCATTTTATTAGTTCAAATACTGAATCAATTATTTGAAAAATGACAAAAAGACTCACAATTGTTCATTAATCTACCATAAATGTGCATATGTAATGTACTTATAATATAACTAACAAATATGATCACAAATGATTATGAACCATACACTGTGACAGTAAACTGTTTTCCCAAGCACCTGGTGTATATTGGATGCACACTATTGTAATGTGTAACATACAAGGGTGTGAGGAAAAAAAACGAAATTAATTTGATGGTCAATTCCACTCGAGTCTGTAATGGGCAGGGGCTGATAGCCATGAATTATTGTCATTTCCTCTTAAACTTGGCCAGAGTTTGTGAAGTTAGCTCTGCTCAGAGGAAGGTGTGGCCAGCATAGTGAACTTGTTGATCTGAGTTGTTTAACGCATATGTGTTACTTGTGTCCATGTAAAATTCCATAGACCACATAATAAAGAAGTAATGCTTGATAAAACAAGCTTAAAATAGCCAAGTACTATAAAACTATAAGTACTATAATACTATAAAAATACCGTAATTCTATGCTACTAGAAAACAAGTTAAAGATTGTACACCTCGACCTTGCTGCCTGTTCCCTATTTAAAGATAAAGTTAAATTCTATTTCGTACTGCCCCCTAGTGTTTTTCTAACAAAACTACAAAAACAACAGTTACATCAAATAACAAAAACCATTTTATATTACTTGAAAATGTTTTTTAATGTTATACATAATTTAAGTGGTCTATGCAATACATAATACTTAACTGTGAATAAATAAAACATTTGGTCACTGAAACTATCACAAAAAAACATGATTTAAAGTGTTATCAAATGATCCCATATAACAAATACAGCACATATTTCATTATTAAAATTGAAATACTAGAAATATTACTAATCCAATATGTGCGAAGTTTACCTTATACAAGTTTTATTACAAATAATCTAAAGTGCAAACAGTTACAGTTATCTTTCTTTAAAAAATAGACCAGTCACAAATTCAAAAAACAGTGACAGAACTACAAAAATACACTTAATAAAATTTGGTCAGTCATCTTAGTGGTAACTTCAAAAAACACTTTTAAATGGAACATCCCTCACATTGACACCGATGAACTAACATACTGTAGTAACAGTGGTCACTGAAGCTGATGTACAAAGTTGGAAGGGCTGCCCCAGTAGCCATGCTTGCTGCGGTAACCCTGTTGGACCCAGCTGTGCGGTTTAAAGGAATGGTTGGGTCTGCAAGGGGGGCGGATCATGTAGTGTGGCCGCTGAGGGTAATGCCCTTTCCCTAGGCCGAATTTCTTTCTTGGTAGGGGATTCCATTCTGGGGCACTGGCATATACAAGCTTTACAAAAGAAAGAGAAGACAATAAATTGATAGAAACAATGGATACAGACATTTGCAATGATAAAAGTGAAATTTTCCTTCAAAAGAATACTACAATTCATCCAAATAGCTCTATTTTTAATTTGGTAAAATCCTTCAGATCTAATATTTGCCTCAAAGTGATGAGCCATTACCAATCTTTCCTTGCCAAGACTGAGATGCTCCCTTTATACCCAAAAAACAATACCCTCAACTATTACCAATTCACCAACTGCTTCAAAAACAGTTTAACTTGGATATTCTATAAGCTTTTCAATTTTATTTTGCATCTTGTCCCAACGTTTTTGGAGTGTGTTGCAGCCATCAAAATTAGTTTATATTTACAAAATACGATTAAGTTGTTCAGTGAAAACATTAGAAATCTTTACTTTGAACTTTTATCAGTTAAATAAAGTTGAAAAAGAACCAACAAAAATCACAAATTCTTGTTTTTATTGCATTTTACAAAATAACCTTACTTTAGGTTTGTAGAACCTAACTGTGCCTATGGCAATCAAGGCAATACAAATACATTTAAGACATTGTACCTGGTATGGAGAGTGGTTGTAGAGAGGTGGGTTGTACTGGAGCTCTCTGCAGGTGGTGTCCTCATCCGAGGAAGATCCGGAGTGGTAATCCGACGTTACCCTCTCCACAGCGCTCGTCACTTTCTTTGTCACATCCTCTTTATCATCATCGTAATCACTCGAGAAGGTGGCCACAGTGAAACCATGATTCCTCTCGCCATACCTGCAGCCATTTCAGAAGTAAAGATTTATTTCATATTTCAGCAACATATAGTGCAGTTGTAAATAAGTAAGTAGAAAAAAAAAAACTCACCTACAGCACACCTCTCCAGGGTCGACCCAAAGCGTGAGTTCCTTAGGCACGCCAAGGTCTTTATACTGGACTCCACTCTCAGCACATGCTCTGAGCAATTCAGCATCCTCTTTATGTAAGCGGTTCACTCTGATGCACCTGCACAGAATACATTTATAGCTCATTTTAACATGTGAAGCATCACATGCATCCTGAACTCCTGACTAGATGAGAACAGACTGCTGTACCTGAATGCTTGGCCCTTGCTGGGGTTGTCTGGATACCAATGACCCTTGTACTTCTCCTGTAGTGCTACAGTTAACCGCTCCACAAACAGATCCAACTTGTCTGCTTCCAACTTCTCAGCCTTCTTTATCAACCGCTTCAAGAAAAACACCACCGCGGCTATTTCTTTCTTCATCGTTAGCTATTCAGCTGAAATTCAGGACCAACTTCTGTGAATGTAAATACAGACTTAATTATTAAATAAATATTTACACACCAACACCCTGTGATAAGGCATTTTATTCATTACATTATTCATTAAATAATAAAACAATTAAAAAATCAACACGAACCATTTTAGTATTATTAGTATTACTACTAATGATAATACATAAAAACATTTAAAAAATGAATGAATAATTAAGATGAGATTTTTCCCCCCCAATAGCAGACTTCTTATTACTGTTAGGTCACGTTTCTTTCTAAACCATCAACATCAATCTACGCATGTACCTAAAACATAAGTTCCTAAGATGTTGGCTGTATATTGTTAAACCAAGAGAGAGAGAGAAAGCAAGAGATTAACACAAAGCTGGGCGGTCAGACGGCGGGACACAACAGCAGGATGGCGCGCTAATACATCACGGCCGTTTGAAAAACAAACCATGACAGAAATGACTCAATAGCATCACCTCAATCTTATTTTTTAGACTGCATTACATTTTCATAATTATTCTATATACTTTAAATTCCAGAGTTGTAGTTTCAGTTACCAAATATTTCTAGACTCTAGAAATAACAAACGTCATATTTATAAAAAATATATATAAAAAATGTTTTAAAAATAACGTATTTTAAAATACTAATGCTTTTAACGGCAGTTTCCCAACTGGACTTCAAAAGTAACACGAGCTAACGGAAGCGGCTTTTTTTAAATGTCATATTAAAACTATACTTATTCCATTTTTAATAATTACTACAAACTGAATCCAGCTGACGTTATCTGTAGCCTAGCCGAGGTTAACGTGGCCTCGATTCCATTTTCAGTTGGCTTTCCAGACAGTTTCCTTTTAAAACATTCATTTCCAGTTATGTTATGTAATATTTGGAGGTAATAACGATTTTACTTTCATGCAAGTTCGCAACAAACAGATATACTGACCGTGTTTTCCTTTCATCCACATGTGGCCAACTCCTGCGTAGTACCCCAGAGTGCACTCTGGACGATGGGGCGGGGCGACACTTTTGGGCGGAGCGACACGTGTCGCCCCGCCCACCTTAACGTTTATTGGTTTATAATAAAGATGATCTTATTGGTGCAGAGAAGTGTGACGCTATTACAGATTATTGGTGCAGAGAAGTGTGACGCTTCGGGCCGGCTGGGAATGCGGAAGAACACAACAGACGAATAAACTTGTTGATTTGGCGGACATTAATACGATTCCACATTATTCCATTGAAGTAGAAATACAAAGAGAATAGAAATAATGGTCTAATTCACAATCACTCCCTCAACAGCTGTAGTAAGTTAGATGGTCCGTTACCTCTGTATTACTCACTGTTTTTTTGTAAGTTAATGACATCTCGCTCTCTATCTATAGATAGATAGCGAGAGAGAGAGAGAGAGAGAGAGAGAGCAAACTATAGCGGACATGTCAACAGTCTCACCTGATAGTAACCACGAGTTTCCGTAATCCTACGAACATTTTTTTTAAACTACATTTACGGCTGTTAAACTTCACTGATCATAGCTCCAAAAAGCCATGGTAATCACAAATTAACTATGGTAATTAATTATAGTATTTGTGCGTTTACATAAATGTAATTAATAATGGTTGTACTATAATAAACCTATAAGGGAGTTTCTATACATGCTCTTAAGAACACAACAAAACAAAGACTTTGTCACTTTTTCTTTATTATAGACTCCAAACTGCACTTATACATCAGCAGAATGTAATTTATGCAAACCTTAAAGAACCAAGGTACTTTACCATATGCACAATTAGTGAAACCTATGTTTTTGCCATAGCTTTTCAATAGAACACTATACAGGTGAAACTCGAAAAATTTTAATATCGTGCAAAAGTTATAATTTTGATGAACATCAAATTCAAAATCTCACAAAATCAGAATATTACAAAAATGTAAGCCCTCTGAAAATTATATATAATCATGCCATATGCATATAGTTATTTATACTAAATATATTAGTTTCACTTTTTAATTTGAATTACTGAACATGAACTTTTGCACAATATTCTAATTTTTCAAGTTTGACCTTTAAGTTTACCTTTTAGTTGCATCAATTACTACATCAAAACCAGTTCATCTCTCAATTCCCATCTACAAGTTTTGAGTTTTACAGAAATTCATTTCCTGCAGCAAAAAAACAGTCCTGCGAGCAAAATCCTGTACAAAGATCTTCGCAGTAAAAGCCCAGCAGTTCCCCTAGTCTTCCTCTTCCCCTGTACCCTGGTGGATAGGACTTAAAAAAAGCTCCAAGCATTCCCTGAAGCTGTAGATCCGGCGAAACTCATCACAGTAGTCCGGAGAATTTTTTTTCCAGTTGACCACACCTTAAAATGTAAAGACAAAATACAGAAAAGATATAAGTGTGGAGATTCAAGTTTAAATGTCACATACCACACATTTCAATCCAAGAAATGTACATTGAACAGAAAAAAAACATCTTACAGTCTAGCCAGGCAAAGTGTGCTGCTTTCTGGAAAATTTCATTTGTGACCACATCCCTAAACCATCTGCATACCAGTGAAAGCGTCAAATATGCAGAATCACCAGTTGCTATTATTTCATGGGGAAGCTGTTGAAACAAAAAACATTGTTATTTATACTTGTATATAAATGTTGTTGAAAAAAATATAAACCTTGGTTCAGACAAACCTGATATATTGTTGTCAAAACTGCATGCTCTGAATAAAATAATAAATAAAGAGATACATATTCTCTTATAACGATAATATTAAAATAATATCGCTCCAACACACATTAGCCGCTTTCCCCACTGTCAGGCCAGTGTGGGCCAGGGCTTTCAAGGGTCGGGCGGTGTTAATAGCCTTGGACCTGTATCACCGAGCACAAAATCACACTGTGTTTCCACCGTTAGGAGAGAAGCTCTGCAGCGCTTCACTAAAGCCCTCCCTTAACATGCCTGTCTTGAACAATGACAAATAACTCCATTGTTTCACCAACAAATGGAAGTTTTACCAGAACACTATTCAAAGAAATTGCTTAATGAATGTATGTGCACAATAAATTACCTGAATCTCTCTGTCTGAATCTCCCCGAAGACATTGCCTTTTGTAAGGTTGAGTGCTAAGAAAAACAAATGACAAGAGGTAGGCATGTATATTGGTAGATGTAGTACATAAACTAATGTTTAATGTAGGAACATGCAAACAGCTACATGCATTTGCAGAGTGAAGTTGTCCAGTATGAGAGCACACCACCACCTCCTGATCAGGGGCATGTCATCCTGAATTTTTTAAAATAATAATAATAAACAATTATGCATGTCTGTTTATTTAACGTGAAATATGTAATGAGGTAATGACATAACTCTGTAAAATCAAATCGGAGCCCCAAAGCCATGTATAGAGTGTACTGTTACAATTCACAAAGTGCAAGAAAATGAGCAGGGTATAACTTACAATAATTAACTACAATAACAATTAAAATTTAACCTACCATCAGTATGTAACAACATGTTTAAAGTTCAGTCTTTACTACTGCACTTTAATGTGACTAATGTTTTAAGATCACTATGCATACTAACTTTTATACAGTATATTATATTAGGGTTGCAGCAGTATGACAGTTTCATGCTTAAAAGAGTTATATCTCACACATTTGATTATTTACAGTACTGTACTATTGCTCTATATCAAATCTTAAATCCCGAGATCAATTTTTTAGCCTATGCTATTTTCAGTAGTTGCCCAACTAAACACTATTTATTGCATCCTTTCCATCCACAGTTTACGGATGTAAACTGTGATGAGCTTTGTATCTAGTCAAAAATAAAGCAAAAAGTCTCAAATTATGTTACTTTTATCACACAATTCAAACAGTAAATGCAGTTTTGAAAATCAAGGCTATGCGGTGTGACAGCAGAGGTGGGCAGAATATCCAAAAGCTGTACTAAAGTAAAAGGACTTATAGAAATAATTAAGTAATAATATTTATTGTTATTGGAGTAGGAGTAAAAAATGATGCAATGGCAAAATATTTTTAAAAATATAATATATTTAAAAATGACTCACATTTGATTGAGCAGGACCATATACCATTAAACCACGATAATTTCTGAAACTGCTTTTGTACTGTGAAAATCTCATACCACTGCAACCCTAAGAGGTACAAGTTTACAAGTCGGTTACCTGTAGAACTCTTGACATTTCCACACTTAAGTTCAGATTCAGGTGTAACTGCTGGCTTGTTCCTATTATCCATTTGGTTTTTGGTCTTCGTGTTTGGAAGAGATCCTTATAAAGCAATAAAGATATTACCAGATAGAACAGATTACTCTACATGGAGAGGATTATGCCAAACAAATATGTGATACTCTGTTTTTGTCAAGAAGTCAAACCTCTGTTTGAAGAAGCGGAAGTTGTCGATGTGGGATCTTGTCATTTTGCTGTATGACAAAACATCTCCACTTTCAATGCAGGGCTCTCTCTAATGCAGGATTCAGCTCCAAACCTCTGTGCTACCGAGCTGCAGGTGCTTGCTCGTGCTGTACGCTCAGACCCACTACACAATCAACAATTATTCATAAAAAAATGAGAAATTATTAATTCATTCAAACTTTAACAATAAAGTAATTTATTGCTCTCGATTTAAAACAAACATAATTAACATAAATAAACATAGCTTTAAAAAAAAAAAACTAAACATATTGCTATTGTATAACAGAGCTCTCAAAGTTCTTCAAGATTCTTTATTCATGACATTCTTTCAGAAGGAAACTATTCCAGATTTGATTCACGAACATCATGGTACATTTTTAAATATGTTTATATAAAACTACACAACCATTTTTACTCACCATTTGGAATCGCAATCAACGTGGAGTGTCGTTCGTTCGTTAATGCTGCCACCGTTGCCTTTTATCGCAAACTGCCCCCTAGGGGGTCGGAGGAAAATGGCAAAGGCGGGAACAGGAAAATAGGGGCGGGGCGACACGTGTCGCTCCACCCAAAAGTGTCGCCCCACCCCATCGTCCAGAGTGCACTCTGGGGTTACTCACTCCTGCTGCCCGCCTGGCGCCCGAACAACACACTTCCAGATCTGCTACGCGCGAATACGTGTGTGACGTGACTTTGTTTTGTGCGCATGCTCACAGGAAATGATTCATGAGTCGATTCTTTTGATTCACGAAACGAAGAGTGTGGAGAAGAAGAGAGCTGAGCCCTGAGAAGCATACTGATGCAGGGTGGAATTTCTTTTTCTTTTTCTTACACCAATCGAAAAAAATAATCAAGTGATCAAGAGATTTGATCAAGTAAATGATCAAGTAATGATCAAACAAATGATCAAGTAAAGTCTGGTATCCTGTCACACATGACAATGAGAACTCTAGGCAGTTTTATAAATTGGACAATGGCGCCATCTAGCTTACAAAGTGGTGCTTGGTGAACTGAAAAACTCGTGAACTTGTGAAAATTTGACTTGTCCATTTAGAATGACTATTGCTACCCTGTAATTTCAATATGAGCAGCATGTTGTCTGAAGAGAAATATCTATATTAGGGTATCCACTGCTATCATAATAAAAGTGCTAAACTTGTGTGGCACGTCAACAGGAAATACCTCAGGATGTAGCTCTCACCTCACATCATAGACTTCATTATCACATGGACAGAATAATATTGCAACCCTTGTAAGGAATTTACTAGAACTAAAAACACCATGCAGGACTTTGTGTATAGGGTTATTTTAAGTCAAGTCACCTTTATTTATATAGCGCTTTTTACAATATTGTATCAAAGAAGCTTCACAGTGATAACATTAAAATAATACAACAAAGTTTGTTTCTAGAAGAAAATTGCGTCATCGTCCACCTTAGGTAAGACAGATCAATAATACTGTTGAATATTGAATTAAATGTCCCCAACTAAGCAAGCAAAAAGTCAAGGCAAGGAACCAAAACCTCCATCAGGTGACAAAATGGAGAAAAAAAACCTTGGGAGAACCCACTCAGTCGGAGGGCCAGTTCTCCTCTGGCCAATGAAGGAACAGTGTATGATTATGATTCAAGCAGCATTACAGGTCAGAAGTCAGATTGCATCAGAATATTTATCAAAGTTAAAAGAAAATGGAAATAAAAAAAGTGGTTCTGGAGCTTAGGTTTTCAGACATGGTAAAATTTAAGAGATTTAATTGAGAACTTGATAAAACTGTCTAAAAAATGCTCCACCCCAGATAAAATCAGATTGACCAATATTGCTTGAGAATAAAAAATAAAATAAATGACACAAATCATGGTTTTAAAGCTATGGCTCACTGGAATAATCAATATTGTGGAGGTGACTGTTAGCAGGATGATGATCCCTCAGGAGGACTGTACAGTATATACCACCTCAGTCTTCAGTTCAGAGTGCAGGATGAGCTCAGATGGGACACTGACCTCTACAGTCTGTTGAAAGGATCTCCATGAACAACCTTCAGAAGAGATTGATGCAAAAATATCTGATCAATGATGTTTGTATTGAAGAAAACACAAGGAAGGTCTTTTGTTAAATATAAGATTATATTTTGAACTCAATGACATACTCACACATTACTGCGATGATCAGGAGGACAAGAGTCAGCAGTGCAGAGATGTACAAAACTATCCAAATATGATTATTGAAGGATCTTTATATATTCTGATGTTTTTATACAGAATAAAAAGATGTATGTAATGTGTAATACCTCTTAACTTCTCTCTGTTCTCATAACAGTCAGCAGGATGCAGGTGGAGAATCATTGGTTGGCTCAGGGATGAGTGATTTATTTTATCACTTCTAGGTTCTGTCATCAAGCGAGAAGCCAATCACAACAGTTTTCTTCTTTTAGGCCTTCATCGATTGGATGACCTCCATATAAAAGTGTTGCAAGGGTCTGAAAACAACTCAGGGTTCAGTTTTACAAAGAAGAAACATTATGATCTACAGTTGCAGTGACATTGTCTTAAAAGTGTTCAAACAGTGAAACAAAATGTCCTGTAGACTTTATTTGCTCGTATTTGTGTCCAACAAGACTCTTTTTAGAGCGTCATCTTCATGATCTGACTGAGCAGCTGAACTGTTTTTTTTAACCGCACAGTGTCTACATGCAAAGTGGATGTATAGGTCATATAGGAAAAAGTTCTAAAGCAGTACACCTGACAAATAAAGAATGAACAATTTAGTAATGAATTGTTTAAATATACATCAACACTGGAAAGAAAACTGCACTCAGCAAACCAATTCATTGGTGCTGAAGCTGCAAATAACCTCATGGCCTCAAGGTCAAAACAGGGTGTTTACAGTCAAAACGTTAAGCAAAGTGAAAAATCGTTGAAATATAAATCACATGCACAAGTTGGTGTCTGGTCAGTGAATGATATAGACATGGATCAGTATCAATCATTGTAAAATTCAGTGTTTATTGTGGAGATGAGTGGAATCCCGTAGGGCTGCATGGAACTGGATGATGGTCACCCAGTGTTGAATACAATGCCTCACAATGAAGGTTAGTAGGCGTAGGTGTGACATTCGTTCTTACAGGTGGCACAGACTGCAAACGTGCTCTTCCTGGAAGAAAATGAGAATAATAACTTAGCATAATAACTTCTATTTTGGGAGCATAAGAAAGAACAATGCATTAGAGAAGTAATCTCTTCCCACCCCTAAACAATTTGCACTATTTTCTCAAAATGAATTTATAAAGACAAGCACAGCATGTAAAACAAGACTACTGATATTCATACAGTGATCCTAAGAGGTGCATGCATATTTCACTTAATAAATGTGCGTGAGTAAACAGAGCATCTGATAAGCTGTTCATGTTTTGGTTATTTCAGTTTGAGTCAAAGCAAAGAATCTTGGTTTCATCACGTTCGACAGTTGCTGCCATTACTTGGGTATTTACTGGTATTTTACATGTCATTTCACTAGTTCACCTGCACATTTACAGGTTGTAGCCTACGTTTCACTAGCCTATCTGTTTTTATACGCTGATTTCCCGGAGCTGTCATTTTGAAATCCATAGATAGATATCATATGGAGACTAGACGCCGCTGGAAAAACGAGAAATCCGGCCGCCATCTTGAATCGGTCGTATTCCTAGATTCGATGCGTGGCAGCAGATAAGATGCCAGAGAATTGTGGAGCATTTTTCTGTTCTGATCGCCAGACCATCGAAAATAGCATTTTTGACAAGTAAGTTTTAACATTACCGTACTATTGGTTGTATTTTGTGAATAGAATATTCCCAGATAATCGAGAAGGAGCAAGGATCTTTGATATTCGATCGTTTCACTTGATAAGACCCTTATTCATCGTCTGGAATCGTTTAAAGCCCTTTGAACAGTTTGCACTGAAACTGTCTTTAGGACCTTTTAACCGTTTGGTTCCCATTGAAGTCCATTATATGGAGAAAAGTCTTGGAATGTTTTCATCAAAAACCTTAATTTCTTTTCGACTGAAGAAACAAAGACATGGACATCTTGGATGACATGGGGGTGAGTGAATTATCAGCAAAGTTTATTTGAAAAGTGAACTACTCCTTTAATTTGTTTGTTAGATTTCACTTATCATTATTCTGTGTTAAAAATTCCATTCCAAGAGAATAACTCAGATTTTAAATGTATACGAACCGACTACATTTTGGAGATCAAAAATTAAACTTACTTAAACGCTCACACACGACTGTGAATATCAGTATGGCAAGAATCAGCAGCACACAAGTCACCAGAATCATCCACATTCTTATACCTATGAAAGAGGGATATTGAACAGAATTACATAACACAATAATTGCATAAAAATTCGAATAATTTGCGCAAATATTTCCATAAGACACTGTGGTATTTATTGCTACGTGCTGTATATATATATATATATATATATATATTGTTTAATACCTCTGTTCTCATAACAGTCAGCAGGAGGCAGGTGGAGAATCATTGGTTGGCTCAGGGATGAGTGATTTACCCAACACGAGTAGTTTGTACAGTCAGATACATTCAAATATGAATGGAGGGTGAATGATTCATCTGGGTTGGTTTTGTTGATGTTGTATGTGAGAGAGACGTTCTGAAATCCTCCATTTCTCATCCACACCTGCTCTAGAGCAGAAGGGTAAAACCCCTCAGAGAGGCAAAGAATCGTGTGATATCCATCCGAGGTTCTTACATGTGACACAGACACTTTGGGGTGTGCTATTGTAAATATTATAGTTATTAGTAAAAAGCACATGTATTAGGAGCAGATATTTGAAGAGTTCAGATGCAAAAGCCTCTAAGTGCCATTTGAAATTTTCTTCTAAAATGATCATTTTTATCAAGCTTATATATTCAAGTTCAGTAATTTCAGTTAAATGGCAAACTTAAATATACAAGCTTGATAAAAATGATCATTCTAGAAGAAAATTTCAAATGGCCCTTAGAGGCTTTTGCATCTGAACTCTTCATTTGTCCCAGTTATACACTCAAGTCACTATAATTTCTGATTCTTCTCATAATACTTACCAATCACTTGAACAAAGGTCCTTTCTTCACCCAAAAGTTTGGAAGGAGGTGGTATGGTTCTTGTCACAACACAAATGTAAGTGCCGGTATCATTTATCTGCAGATTTGACACCTCAAATGACATTTCCTCAGTCTTTGCAATAAATCTCATGTGTTCTTTACATGAGTGATTTATCCATGAATTGTTAGTCTTCATTGATGAACACAGTTTATTATTAGTTTTCAGTTCCACTGTGAAAGATTCAGTGTCATTTGATGGTTTGTATTTACAACTGATATTGACTGACTTTCCTCGATGAACAGTCTGAACTGATGTGCCATTGAATTCTGAATGTCCAGCTATAACTGAAAAAGATGAAAATTTAGTTTAACATTTGAAGGTATATTAAAAGAGAATATATTAAGAGAATTTTCACATTTTGAACAGTATTGTATAATCACCAGAAAATAAGGACAGCAGCATCAGAGCACATGTGGTCACAGAGTTTGATGATATCTATTTAGAACAAACAGAGAAATAAAGTGATACACATTTATTCTAATTTTGTTTGTTCTACTCGCTGACTGTACACGCTTAGTGTTTAGTTAAATAAATAAACATGAAATATTGATTTGAACTGAAATTAAGCTAAATGAGAGGGTACAAAATACATGAAACTAGCACACAAGTAAGACCACTTGCCAAGCCCAACTTAAAGCATTATTTCCCCAAATATATATTTGATAATAGAATTCAACAATTGACCAATCAGATTCAAGCGTTCATAAGAAGCTAGTCTTTCCACAAAGTGATACATTTCAAGACTGCAAAATATCACATGAATTACTGTTTAGTTATGCTTCACATAATTGACTGAAACATATATCATATTTGAATGAAAAACATCCGAAAGTAAAAGCTGATTCATAAAGTAACACAAAAAGTATTTTTGTATATATACAGTATATATAGATATTATTGTAATATAAAATATAAAACTCCCATATTCTCACCATTTCATTTTTCAGAAACTGCATCCGCTTTTGCATTTTGCATGGGACTCGCTGACTGTTCTAACTCATGATGGTGCAAATGGAGAAGTGAAGTTGATCAGAGCTTGCGACGTAATTTATGTCAACTCAGAAACAAGCTCATCCAATCCGACGGAGGCTGTCTAAAAGTACTTAATTTGTAGACTGAAAGAAAAATAAACTAATGCTTAATAAAAAAGAAAGAAAAAAACAACAACCTCAAGCCATTATTCTATGACATATAACCAACAAAGTTAATCTGAATTCATCCAGGGAGCAGTTAATAACAAAGCTCCCTTTTCTTTCATGGCTTCACCGATTGGACAGGACCAATATAAGAGGCATTGCTCATTGTCCAAGCAATGGAGAAGTAACATCATGACCTGCAGTTGTCTTACAATGTCTAAAAGTGCAAGGGTGTATAAATGTTAAACCAAATGTCTTGCAGACCTCATTTGCTCATAACTGTCTGCACCAAGACCTCTTTTGTAGAGCATCTTCATGCTCTGTAGAAGCGGTGTGGTCTAGTTATTTTAACCACAGCAGGGTTGTAAACACATGAAAGGCTGGGAAGTTGTCATTTAGGTCACGTGTGGAAATGTAGATATGAAATAAAAAGAAGTCAGTGCATGGATGACGTGCTCAGACCTATATTTACTGCCTGCAGTTGCACATAGGTTTCTGTTGAAGATGAATAGGAAGCTCTTCGAAAAAGGTGTCTTTGTATTTAGTTATTTATACACCAAGTGATATTTTAAGTGTTTAGTTTAGCATATTGAAGCGTGCCATCTTTTTACTCAAGCAATTGTAATTGAATTGAAATGTTTTTGCCCTTTTAAGGAGAGAAAATAAGTTTGATTAAAGATAATGAAGGCACATGATTTAGGTAAAAAGAATGATGTGCACAGATAAATGGTGAAGTAAACATCAAATGTTATTCCGAGATGGTACTCCTTGGAGCATCCGCGTTGTTGGAACCCTTCCGCATCGTCAGAAGGGATCTCAGGGTCTCAGGTGTTTCGGCCCTTAACCTGAACACCTCGTCTGAGTCGGGCAGCGAAGACTGACCAGCCTTCACCTGCAGAAGGGTTCCAACTGTGGGCTCTCCTCAGCCACAGCCATCTTGAGCTGGACTTGGCTACTGAAACTACTTTAGACTCCAGGCCCACCCTTTGGAGGAAGTAGTGCACCGATTTAGCTGGGAACGCAAGGCAGCCGACTTTATTGGGGTGGCTGGTCGCATCACATCCCTTTAAAACAGCTTTGTTTAACAGGTCTTGGTTGGCTTTTTTCAGTTGGTGGGACGCGGCTAGCCTCTCTTCCCAGGGCACCGTGAGCTAGACAACTATGATGCTTTTTGTGCTCCTGGATAGCAGGACCATATCTGGTCGGAGGGAGGTCACTGTGGGAAGACAAGCTTCCTCTTCAGGTCTATTCTTAACCTCCATTCGGAAGATCGTTGCAAGATAGAGGGTGGGTTTTTGGCCTCTGTGCCTTATGAGCCTTGTCTCACGAAGGTTATGGCCTCAGGCAGATGGGCCTGTTTGTTGTTGGCTTTGACTCACTGCTGTTCCACCCACTTGGCAATTTCCGTGAGGACATTGTCGTGCCTCCATCTGTACCGCCCTTCTGCCATTGCCTCTGGACAACCAGTCAGGATGTGGTTCAGTGTACAGGAGGCTGCTCCACATTAGTTGCAAGAGGGGTCTTCCTCTCCACCCCAGATCTTTGTTTCTTGGTGTTGGCAGCAGGTCAGCCACCGAGTGCAGGAGAAAGCTCAACTCCCTTTGGTTGGTCTGCCACAGTTCCTTCCATGACAGCAGTCGCTCCTGTGCCTGGTCCCACTGCTTTCACCTTGCGCTCCTCCTCTGTTGCGTCACGGACTCTTTGCACCACAAGGCCTTTTCTGGCTCTTGCATCAGCCCTGCTCCACCTATTCTCACTGTAGTGTCCTAAGCCCAGGCGTCCCTGCATACCACTGCAATCCAGTGGGATTCTGCTTCCATCACGGCTTGCTGGGGCTTCCAATTTCTGCCGCATTTGCTGGTCTGGATTGCATGTCTTACTTTCCCGCCTTCAGATGAGAGGAGTGTACTGACTCGATCACTGATGAGACTGGCAAGGGAAGCTTGGATGTCTTGCTGTACAGGTTAATTGCACTGAATGATGGGGGATTCCCAGCCATTTCCGCAAGAACTTACTGCACAGTCTTTCCATTCCTTCCACCTGGGACAAGGGTAAATCTTAAAGTAGGAAGGGCCATTGCAGCCAGGGTATGATGCCATACTGAACAATCCCGACTTTAAACCTCCCGAGCAGTTGGCTGTCCTCGGTTGCCTTAAGACAGGTGTTCAGCTGGGCCTTTGTATTTGTGAGACTGCCACTGTCCTTTAGGGAGCCGTCATACTGCTTTCCGAGGCATCAGATCCTTTGATCTTTGGGATCTAAGAACATTGGATGTTAAAGATGTTTCTGGTTCCCCTTCAAGATACTGAGGCTCCTAGTCTTTTCTGGTTTAAACTGCACGCGTGACCATGTTGCCATCCTTTCCAGTGCGCTCAAGATCCACTATGTCCCCTGAATAGATGGAGTCAACACCGTCACGTCTGCCATGAAAGCTCAACAAGAGGGATGTCTTGTGCCGTTGTCTGCTTTCGGGCCTATGCACTGCTTTCCTCCGGCCTTTAGCAACAGATTCATATAGCCGCTATGAACAGGGCCACGGAAATCATGCATCCTGCCCTTCTAGAGTATTTGGGGGTGGTAAATAATTTATAATAAATGATTAAATATTCCATTAAAAAATAATTTCAAGGATTTTAATTTCGTTGTGACTTTAATTCTGGAAAACGCAACTTTTAAATGTAAAATATTTTAAACACTACGCATCATACAATTGTCTACTTTGTGAATGGTTACAGAAAAAAAAAACACTTTAAATAATCTGTCATTGTATGTCTTTATTCAGTGTTTACTTCAACAGGGCTGCACAGGAACTGGATGATGGTCTCCCAGTGTTGAATACAAAATCTCAGAATACAGGGGATCGCGGAGGATCGGCTCAGGTGTGACACTCGTTCCTACAGATGGCACAGACTGAGAACTTGCTCTTCCTGGAAGAACATTAAAACATTTCCTCAGTCATTTCACATGGTGACGAAAGTCTAAATCACATGTGAGGGGAAATGAACACTCTATTACTTGAAATAGAACAACAACTACATTTGTAGGCATGATCAGGTTCAGATAGACGACAGAAGGGTGTTAAGGTTTACCAAATAAAACCAAGAACAGGTACTAAAAGCGTGAAAGATTTGTGACTGTATGTTGTGAATGTTAATTTTTTTATAATGTGATAACATAACATGACACTTGATGCCTTTTCTTATAATGAATATCAAAATATTCTGAGAGAAACAAAAAATGTTTTACACAGTTCCAGTTTCAGAATGACATTTTTAAACAAAGAGACTTTTAGGATGGACAGTGAGACTTACTGTAAAATGAACACATGACCGCAATGAGCATGAATGCAATGATCAAGGCAAAGACAGCCAACACCGAAGAGATGATAGCCACCACATTCACTGTCACACCTACGAGACAGAATAATTGTGAAGGCCTCATAAATACAGTAACATTTAAATAAAACAAAGTGTGCGATATCTCAAAACTTACCCCCTCTTTCAAGGCAGACAGAGCTTGATAAATTGCCCACAAGTGGTTGGTTTAATGATGAGTGGTTTACCCAGCAAGAGTAGATTGTGTCATTGAAGTTTTGTGGCGGCAGTACAAGGTATGAGGAGCCATTAAACGATTTGTGTGAGTATGAGCTGTTGAGGACGTCTCCATCTCTGATCCACAGCTGTTCAAGAGAATCATGAAATCCCGCAGAACACATAAGCACGTGAGATCCATTAGGCCACTTCTCACAGGACAGAGATAAGATGGGACGTACTGTAGGATTTCACAAAAACATTATTAGAATAATCTATCAACATATCTATTCATTTTTTTTCTTCTTCTGAGTACATAGTATTTACCAATCACTTGAACTCTTTCAATTCCCAGATCCTCTTCAGGTGGTTTTGCAATCCTCCTCACAGTACAGGTGTATGTGTCGGTGTCCTGGTTTTGGAGATTTAATAGCTCAAAGGATAATTCCATAGTCTCTTTAATCCATATGAATCTGATGTGATCTTCACAATCTTGTCTTTTCCATGAATCCATTTGTAAATATGAACACAGCGCTCGATTTAATGATTGAAGATTCACTGTCATGATTTCGGTGTCATTTGTTCGTTTGTAGTTGCAGATAATTTTGGCAGACTGTCCATGATTGACAAATAAAGTTGTAATGTTATTTGCTGCTGTATTGACAAAAGCTGAAAAACAAAGACCAGCAACAGCTTAAATTTCTAATGCTTTTTCTCGCGTTGCACATGCAGGTGCTTCCTGTGTTATTTGCTGAGGCACAACAAATCTGATTCAACCTCAAGTACTTTTGATTTCTTTATGTTAGAGGATATTTAACGCAGTTTGTATTACCGAAAACCGAAGACAGCAGCAGCCATCCGCAACAGATCACAGAGAAACACTGCAAAAAACAGAAATGTCATATGAATATATTTTCAACGAAGATCTCATGAATTAGTGATAAAATTCAGAGCAGCATATTTATTGATTAAGACACTGAAACTGAAGTATTAAATTTGTATATTTTGCAGATCGTGATAGCTGCATTTTCCCCCGTTGTAACAAAAACAAAAGAAAGATGAATTTTTTTGTTCAGCTTAGCAAAAGCATTATATTCATTAAATCTAAAATTATTTTCACACATCTTCGTAAGAATCACATACTCACCATCCCTCTTGTCGAATATGGCTGCAATCTGTCTTTTGCTCAATAAGTGTGTCATGCTAAAACTGGGCTGGCATGGTGATTTCCTCTTTAAGTAACGCAGAGGTTAGCAGCAGTTGACATACTTGAATGCGTCAAATTCCTTGTATATTTCATCACAGATTTTAATAAGACGCTAGGTACTAAACAAAAATAACTCAAAATAAATAACAACTCCACTAAACAAAATCTCAAAAATGTATGCTCTAAAGAAGCTTGTTAGCTGGAATTAAGTAAAAGGAAAGGATGTCAGCATTGCATCATATCTTCATACTTGTCAACCACAAACATGGGCAAGAGTGGAAAATTTAGTTTCAGGCATATGACGCACCATATGTAACCTGTGTAAAGTCACTGGTATTTACTTAGAACAGTAAATAACTTTAATCAAAACATGATCATTTTAGTTGAGTCATTATAATCATTACTTCACTGCAACCCACAAGTTCATCAGTGCTTAGAGATAGTGTGAGATAGGGACAGTTGGCTTTGACGCAAAACATTTTTATGACGTGTTATTTATCTACAAAAATACATAGGTGACAAAAAGTGCAAAGAGAGATTGCAATGATGCAGTCAGACCGGTGCGGGTTCGATTCTGAATTCCAACAGGAAATGACTGAGGTGCCCTTAAGCAAGGCACATAACCCCCAAATGATCTCTAGGTGCCAGAGCAAAATGACTGTCCACTGTTCTGTGTCTGTGTGTTTTCTACTCACTTCTCAAAATGTGTGTGCACTAACTTGGATGGAGAGGACAAACTCAGTGTGGGTTACCATATGCATTACCATGCAGATACTTAACCGCTGACATTTGCTTACTGGATGTTGCGTCGTGTCACAAGCACATAGAAGCCATTGTAATTACAGATGCTGTCTACACTGGATACAGTATACAGATGCGCATTCAGTTTCTGACATATTCCACTCACTTGAGTCTGTCGAAAACAGGACAAATGGACGAGTGAAGCTTTGACACGTGCAGTTTAAACAGCTCACTTGCGTTTTCGTACAGACTTTTCATGGGGTGCCACTGCCAGGGTCGGAAACAAGTGGATGGGTAATTTTAATTTTGCATCTTATAATTAAGGAGCTGTATGCAAGATTGTGGCCAAAACTGGTACTGCAATCACTTTCAAATTAGGGTGCATCCCCCCTTCCCCAATGACTCGAAGTTGCCAGATATGCTGCAGGTTTCAGCAGAAACGTAGGCTGCTACAAGAAGCTTCCAATGGCAAGTGACGAGTCCTACACAGTGAGTTTTTTGGTAACACTTTAAAATAATGGTCAGTAGTTAACAAGTAGCTATGCAGGAAGTAATAGGTAGTACTGCATTAACACCAAAGTTAATACTATTAACTAATATGGAAGCAATATTAACTAATCATTAAGTAATAGGTAATTTAGTACAAAGGTAGTTCCTTGGTAGGTATTTGATTGTTACTAAAGAAATATATCCTCATTGAGAACTACTTGTGAACTAAGAAATAATAACCAATTAATTACTAATCACAAAAGTAACATGTCTAAAAAGTGAAGAATTGTGGGGTTTTACTCTTAACATGGTCATAACATTTCAGAAGCATGTGCCTCAAATGGGTTCTTTGTGGAAACCAGTTTATGAAGTTTATACATCCCCCCAAATACATTAGCTAGGTTGAGATTGTGACCACTACTCTTGCCAGGATGGACGCATGTTCTCTGTTTATTTAAAACTTAAACATAAAATAATCCTAATAAAGACAGTTTTTAAAAATAAATCTTAAATAATTAGGAAGTGTTGCTGACACTCTCAGGATTGGATTAGTTCACTATTATGAGCTCTATTGAATGTCAGTCACATATATCTCAGACTCCAAAGACCTATAACTTTATGTTACAGTAGCTGCCTGAGGAGGACTTCTCTTTAGCACATGAATATAAACATTGATGTTCACTTGTCAAAAACAATTAGCATCTTTAATGAAGAAATTGGCTGCATTTATGTTACGATAAGCGCAAAACCACATCTTCCAGATTACAGTGTTTGTTAGAATATTAGTGCCTCACAGAACCTGTACAGTGTGTGTCAAATATAAAATTAAATTACTTGTATCATTTGTGAAAAACATGTTAACTCCTCAATAACTACTTAAGCGTTACCTTGTCATCCCCCAGGAACTACTAGTGATGTGGCCCATTATTTTAAAGTGAAAAACATGTTAACTCCTAACTAACTACAAGCGTAACCTTGTCATCCCGCAATGTTCACACAAGGTAACGTTTGTAGTTAGTTAGGAGTTAACATGTTTTTCACTTTAAAATAATGGGCCACATCACTAGTAGTTCCTGCGGGATGACAAGGTAACGCTTAAGTAGTTATTGAGGAGTTAACATGTTTTCACAAATGATACAAGTAATTTAATTTTATATTTGACACACACTGTACAGGTTCTGTGAGGCACTAATATTCTAACAAACACTGTAATCTGGAAGATGTGGTTTTGCGCTTATCGTAACATAAATGCAGCCAATTTCTTCATTAAAGATGCTAATTGTTTTTGACAAGTGAACATCAATGTTTATATTCATGTGCTAAAGAGAAGTCCTCCTCAGGCAGCTACTGTAACATAAAGTTATAGGTCTTTGGAGTCTGAGATATATGTGACTGACATTCAATAGAGCTCATAATAGTGAACTAATCCAATCCTGAGAGTGTCAGCAACACTTCCTAATTATTTAAGATTTATTTTTAAAAACTGTCTTTATTAGGATTATTTTATGTTTAAGTTTTAAATAAACAGAGAACATGCGTCCATCCTGGCAAGAGTAGTGGTCACAATCTCAACCTAGCTAATGTATTTGGGGGGATGTATAAACTTCATAAACTGGTTTCCACAAAGAACCCATTTGAGGCATGTGCTTCTGAAATGTTATGACCATGTTAAGAGTAAAACCCCCACAATTGTTCACTTTTTAGACATGTTACTTTTGTGATTAGTAATTAATTGGTTATTATTTCTTAGTTCACAAGTAGTTCTCAATGAGGATATATTTCTTTAGTAACAATCAAATACCTATCAAGGAACTACCTTTGTACTAAATTACCTATTACTTAATGATTAGTTAATATTGCTTCCATATTAGTTAATAGTATTAACTTCGGTGTTAATGCAGTACTACCTATTACTTCCTGCATAGCTACTTGTTAACTACTGACCATTATTTTAAAGTGTTACCAGTTTTTTTATGTTAATTATTTATTTCGGACTTTGTAACAAAGTATTTTGGATTCATATTGAGTTTTTGGGGGTTTCACAACGTTAGAATTTTTTATCCGATTCCGACACGTTTGTCACAACTTGACAACATCAACATCAGTCAAGGGCTGCGACTTCACTTTTTAAATGACAATATCCTGGCCGGACTACTGTTGTCAATGAGTGTTTGAAATTAACATGATTTCTAAAAGGGATAGTTCACTTTGAAATTAATTTTTGGTATGTTTTAGCTTACCTCAAGGGGATCCAAGATGTATCCAAGATGAAAATACTGTGGAAACAAAGATGTATCTTTGTTTCCACAGTATTTTCAATTTTGATATTTTTCGGTCAAACCGTTGTTTTCAGATCAGTCATATAATGGAGGTCTATGGGGTCCACCTCAAAGAGCATGCACAGAGAAGTCCAAATTAAACATGATTTAATGACTCGCAAAAGTAAGGACACATTGATGGCCTAAGACATGAAACGAGCGGTTTGTGTGAGAAAACAAACAGTATTTATATAATTTTTACCTTGTGTTACCACTTAACGGTTTAAAAACACTTTAATAGGCCTATACCACCCATAATGGTTTAGTGCTCCTGTTCAATGCTTAAAAACAATGACAATACAGTTATTCTAAAAATACTTTCTGTTTACCAGGTTACAGGTTTTTTTTCCATGTCAACATAAAGGCATTATAAACAATAGGCTACAACAAGAATTTCCATCACACTCGGAGAGCACGCACGCCGTCTCTCAGTAAAACCACTTAACACTTTAGCCTACATACATGCCTTTGTAACAACATTAGGGCACGTCCAGCAATAAAGGTTATGTGCCGCAGTTCTTATCACTCATGGCTGTGGTTTGGCAAAGACTTTATTACTGAACCATTAATGGCCATTTTCCACTGCTGGTACGGCTCGGTCCATTTTAAAATAGTTAAAATAGTCCAAGATCCATTTTCGTCTCTTGTCTATCTGCCTGCTCAATCAAACAAGCCCAGTGGGTAATGTTAGCTTATTTCAATTGCTAAATTGTAACTCTCAAATGTGTACAGCAACTAAGTTTTTTTATATAATGGCAGTTTATTTCAACAAAGAATAGTTTGCATACATTTTTTAATTGTGAAAGCTGTCTTTAGGATTATAGGCAATGCCCGGGGGTACTAAATCCTTGGCTATTTGGGGGTCTGAGTCTGAGTTTGTTTGCATAGGTTAGAGATGTGGCGCGATTTGTGTGAATGTGAAAGAACTCGAATTTTAGTCTGCACTTTTCAGGAAGTAAAATAACATGCACATGCAATGAAGGTGTTGTTAGTTTCATCGAAAAGTGGTGGGATGACAGTGGTGACGATTTATCTGTACGAGTGAGTGCGCGGTGTAATGGGCTATATGCACGCATAAGTTCCGCATTTGACGTAAGGATGCTCGTCCATTTCCGGTTGTGTAGATTAAAGCGGAGGAAAACCGGAGAAAACGGGATTATGGCTGAGTCTTCAATATTTACTGTCCTCCCGTCTTTGAAACGAAACGTACGTTTAGATGTAATTTTATATATAGTTATGTTTATTTAATATAATTTTAAAAAGAAGCATAAACACAACGAGGGGTGTCTGTTTTATCTGTTTTTGTGACTAACGTTTCATTAGTATAACCATGGAGTATAAAATTCAATATAAATTCTCGGTATTGCATTGGACTCTATGATCGGCGGAAGTTATCGAGCATCCCTAATGCTTCACCGGAAATAACGCCGTGCATAGAGCCCATTGAGCAGATTTACCAGAGCAGCAAAATGGCCGAAAAAAAAAAAAAACACATTACAAAAATCATTCCACAAACAATTTATAATTAGCGTTTTTGTGAACAAAGTTTCGAGGATATACACTCACTTTGGAATGTTGGAATGAACTTTCTATTAACATTATTGATTTTTTTTTTTTTGTCATAAGTTTGAAAGAACCTTGCCAGAACATTATGTGTATGTTTCTTTTTAACTGGACTTAGATTATTTTTAGCTGTTTTTTAAATTGGTTTTAGACGGGGTTTTTTTTCACCACAGTTGTTCATGTTTCGAATGTTCATTCACTATTTAAATTTTTTACATCATGTTCTGAAAATATAAAACGCCTTCCTTGAGATTTTGACATCATGACGGAGAGCTGATGGAGTTTCGGACACCATTAGGTCACTTGATGGAGTTTTTCGGTTCCTTCCTTGCCACTGTTGCCTTCGTCTTGCTCAGTTGGGGATATTCAAATTAATTAACCAATCATCATTGATCAGCTCTACCAAACGTGGATATTTTACACTAAGAAACGAACATTGTTATTATGTTTTGATTGATACTGTGAAGCTGCTTTGATGCAATCTATATTGTGAAAAGTGCTATAAATATACTTGACTTGAAAGCAGAAATAGACATAGGCCTAAGGAAGGATTCTGGTGAAGGCTATATATAGAGAGTTTCTTCTGAGTGTTCATTTTTAAACTGCTAAACTATTTCCTAAATTGCATAATTGTCAAAGTCAGAAAAGTTAGTAAAGCATTTTTCATTGCAACTGAAAGTTCATCAGAGAATCGGAGATGCAGAGGTTAGATTATGAATAGCTAAGGGTGCGATTATTTTCTGCAAAGTTTGGTTTGACAGTGGAGGCTACAAAAAGACTTTTACTATGTGTTATTTATTTATAAGAAATGAAATAGTACAATAATTAGTCCAAATACCACACCAAACAAAAAGTCACATGACAAAAAGTGCAAAGAGAGATTGTAATAATGCCCTAGCATTTGATCTATAAAAAAAAAAATACCTGAAAGTCATGTTCATAATCATATCATTTATTTTACAACACAAAATAGTTTAGTAGGCTAAACACAGTGAAAACAAAGCACCATCAATCTAATGCCTTTGTAACAACTGGTCCCACATGGCTTTAAATAAATCCTCACTAGCGGGTTATTGACATGGCATCGGACGCACAGAAGCCAATGGCACATGTCGCTATGCTTAGTGACACATCCAGTCTCATGTGCCACCAAAACTGACATGTCTCTTTATGTTGTGGCACTTCCAGGAGTGACACCTGCAGCTTTCTGCTGTAGTAACATGTCCTGAACATGTTAACATGCCTAGCGTGTTTTTGTTGCTTACATGGAAACTAGACCGTTTTAAAAATGTACACTTTGAAACCCGTTTTATATACCCAAAACGCATAAAAAGTTTTACGTTTTTAGTTGAAAACGGTAAACAGCCCCAAGGTGTCAGTGTTTCGCTACAATGACAGTGGCACATGCCACTATCCACTGTAACACGCCAATGAAGACTGGATGTGCCACCGGATGTGTCACTAAGCACAGCATCATGTGCCTCTGGTCAGATACCAGACATATGCCTCTTGTCATGTCATTAAAACAGCTTCTCCAAACTGAAGTAAGCAGCAGTTAGTTCTCATAAATACACTCTTCTGGCTGAGGTTTAGCAGTGGCCTGTGAGTTCTGGCGGGCCATGGCGAAACTGAAGTTCTCATAGACTTTATTGCTGAACACTATAGATCCGTTTTCATTTCGCTTTTTGCCTGCGTAATCAAACAGACATAGAAAAACATATATAAATAGAATGAACACATAGTTCCTTTCCACAGATAAACAGTTTAGGCATAAATCATTTACAACAGTGGTTTGTGTAATATAAACCGTTGTGGGGTTTTTTCCTAAAAAAACAAAACAAAAAACTTGATCTACTAAAATTCTTGTTTTAACAGTACAATTATAAAAAAAAAACCTTTTGAACTTTAATCATTTTTGACAATTGTGGTAAATGTATATTAACCACAGTTTATCGCCATCTAGTGGAGGTTTCTAAATATGTTTACAATGAAACCTCTAGTGGAGGTTTCTAAATATGTTTACAATGTACTGGTGAGGTCAGGACAAATTTAAATCCGGTTTTAGTGATCTATGAGGACTATTAATGCACCAGTAGACGAATGCAACAACCTCAAAACGTCTTTAGTTACTTTCCCATCATAACCACTATAGATAGGTTATTGTTTTTTTGTTTTGTTAAACTGTGGGCACTTGGTCTTCTTACGCACTTTCTTTCTCCAAAACTAGCTAATTTGTTACTGGTCTCGTCAATCTGTTCAACTGGCCTGCCGGGGTTTTGTCAACTGGTCAGACTGGGAGACCAGCTAAACTAGCAAGGATCAGCAAACCATCTTACCTTTTTTCATTTCAGCTGTTTTTAGGTCACAATATGCTATAACTGACACGTTCACTCCCTTTTTTAATTTTTAGATGCTGTCCTTGAGATTTTGATGTCATGGTGAGAGAAAGCAGAAATATACATAGGAAGGATACTTATGTGTAGAGATAGAGAGGTGTTTGAACAGAGAGGAGATAATTTTAGGGAGGAAGTCGTTATTTACATCAAATTCTTGACTATTTTTTGAGCAGCTGAACTATTTCTTAATTTTCATTATTGCGTAACATGGATAAAGTAAGATTCTTTATGCAATTTCCTTATTTTTATTGAAGTCCCTGTTACTAAAAAAATACTTTCGGCCCCGTGGGAGTCAATGGTTTCTACAGATCGAAGTAATCTGAGTTGTATGAATTGATAAAGAGTTAAACATAATCATACTCACATTTGCAAATAACAACAATGAGGATGATGCAGAGGACGAGGCCACCAGCAGCAGCAGCACTGCATAAGATCAGCAGCAGAGCTGTCATGGTCACAAACAGGGTACGATCAGATCATACACATTAGGACGATGTATGTTTGACATATCATATTATCTCCTCATATTTCACCAATCAGGTTGCTTGATACCATCATATTGTCTCCCCAAACTTATTTATAGCTGAATTAATGTGTGCACTTGCATTTAGTCCCCCCATGGTGAAAATCAAGCTTCCAATGTTCATTATATGTCTATGTTGTGTTTTTAATATGCTTTAAAACAAACCATGTGCAAACTCATAAGTCAGCACCATTGATGAGTATTTTCTCCTTAAAGTCCCCGTGAACCGGAAGTTGCAAACGATTTTTCTCCAGTGCTCTGATGTATTTCCAAGTGAAACGGAATATTGAACAGAGGGCAGGGTTTTACTCCTCCATCTCTCGCTCATAGCAAACTAACGGTTTGAGGGGAGTGGTTAAGCGTTTCCCCACCCAAGCTGTGAAACCTACGTCATCAGAAAAAGAAACCATTCCAGACCGGAAGTAACTTTTCAGATTTTGATTAAAGATTACCAAGGTAAAACATTTTTTTAATATATATTTACTTGCACGGATTAATTGTTCACCACAAGACTAGTAATATGCGCTGACAAAGTAAATAGGTTCAATTTTGATTTCACGAGGACTTTAAAACTGCAGTGAACCAAAGACGGTCTCAAAAACGCAGTTTGAAATCGCTGGTGTTTCTGACGTCATAAACTACCTGTTAACCAATCACGTCAACCGTGTGATCGTCAACGAGTGGATCTCTGAGCTGTGAGTGAGTGGAGGCGGGGCTAATTTGCATATTCATAGAACCGCGCATAGCCTACTAAATAAGGCAAGGGTGTAGAGTTACATACAAGTTATTTTTAGGCATGGCGATCATTGTTTCCACTAGTAGTTAGGCTGAAAACGATAAGATTGGTGGACATTTGCTGACTTGACTAGATTTAGTAAATGAAACATTGTACACGTTTTTCCTGATTAAAGTGATAGGTAGTTTAAATGACTCACCTTTGTCAGATCTATACTCTGAGTTGAGTATTAGTTGTGTTTGGATTTTGTTAATTGAGTAGCTGGCGTGGCAGATAATCGTGTCTCCATCACTCCAGTCAGGTTTACACAGCTCCAGAGAACTCTTCATGTCATAAGATGTGGATGAATAAAGTGACCCATGACCCGCTCGAATCCAGGTGAAGTTCACCGGCTCAGGGTTCGGAGCCTCCAGAGAGCAGAGCAGATGAACACAGCTGACATTACTGACGTTCAGTTTCAGCAGGGACAGACTTGGAGGACCTGTAGCGGAGATGGTGAAGAATTATATTTATTATGGACATCTTGATGGTCTTCAACAAGTGGACAGGTCAAAGTAATAAATCATTGAATGGCAATCACCTTCAACTTGGAGTTTCACATGTGAGATGTTGTCCAGTGATGGTGGTGGAATTAATCTTGTTGTTTTACAGCTGTAATTACCAGAGTCACTGAACTGAACATTTTCTATACTTAGTGACGTTCTGTTGAATGAAACATGAGGAATGCATTGCATTGTGTTATAAGATTCAGAATTTGTATAAAATTTCCATTTACAAATAGTTTTGCTAGTTGCACTATTTATCCACTCTACAGAAACTTCTACACTGTCATTAAGTAGTGAGTGGCAGGGCAGACGGACAGTCTCTCCTTTAACTGCTCTGATAGACTCCGCATCTGTGGATTAAAACAAATTATAGTGTTAACAATAGCAGAATGTTCCCTTTCACATATACAGCACATGCATCAAAATTATTGTGAAAGACATTACAGAAAGTCATATAAGATGAATTGGTAACACTTTCCAATAATGTTTCATTTGTTAACATAAGTTAATTAGAGTAGTTAACATGAAATAACAATAAATAATAATATTTACAGCATTTATTAATCTTAAAGCTAATTTCTACATGTACACATTTTTTAATCAAAAGTTTACATTAATTAACGCACTGTCAATTAACACGAACAAACAATGTCCAACTGTACATTTTTTAACTGACATTAATAAACGTTAATAAAAGCTGTAAAAATATATTGCTCATTAGTTCATGTTATGCATTAATTAATGTGAACAAGAGACCTTATTGTAAAATGTTACTGCGTTTATTAAGCCCATCACTGGCATCTTGTTTTGTGTAACTAACAGCAGAATGCTCCTTTCAAACAATTTGTTTTAAAATATATCACAAAAAATACCAGCATATCTAAGATGCATTCATTTAGTCCATCACTGAGATCTTTGAATTTTTGTCAGTTCATATTTCTTAGACAGTATGTCACAACTGAGACAGGCTATATGTGCTTTAAACAAAAGAGCAGAACAAACATAACTGAAGTCTCTTACCTGTATGATGGAGATAAATGAAAGTAAAAAATAAAAGATGGTTCGTAACCCATTTTAAATACATGTTGTCGATGTGCTCGTCGTGAAAGACACTTCTGCACTCACACATTCTAAGTGATGAACTTCCTGTCCATGCGATCCGCCCACCCACAATCTTGATCTAAGATCAGTAAAAAAAAAAAAACTAACTAAATCAGGCACTCAGAGATTCACTTTAACACAAATCGTGCTAATTTAAATGAATGACCATCACATCGTTTTACACCATTCTGTGTTTTTAAAACTCAATATTTCTGTAAGCAGAGCTTGTATTATCTTGAATGAAATCTTTCTGACTCAATGGCTTTGTTGTTCGACCATGGCATAGAGAATATGAAAATAAAGAGGTAACGTTAAAAAACAACAACAACAGTCTATTTACTTTCAAACATGGAGGGGTACAGACAGGACCTGGAGTTTGCTGTCTGTTTTTGTCTTTCTTTTTCTATAGTTCTGCTTTCCATGTAAAACTATAAGACGCCATAACACACTGGAAAGGGAGACCACAACATTTCACAACATGCTCTGAGTAGGCTACTCAGTGTTCACCTCCTACTAGCACAGACGGATGTGTCATGCAGTTAATGCTTTGAAGGGGGCAATAGTGTCAGTCGTGGTGGGACAACTTCTTGTGAATGTGTGTGTGCGTGATAGTAAAGTAATTTAAGTTTAGTATGTAAAGGAACAAGAGTTATTTATAACAAACCATGCAAAGTGCAACTGAATATGACAGCCGTTAAAAATGACTCCCCCAAACACTTGACTGCAAAAGCTCATCTGTTGTAGGCCTTACATATCATGTAAATCATAGTAGATTTAAATAGTTGAATTTGGTCAAATTTGGTATATGTATGTATGTATATACTGTCAGTGTGACAGTATTTTTATTTTTAAGGGAACTATCTACCATATTTAAGTCAGGACAACCGTCATGGACACCATAATTTAGATCATCAAGTCATACACCACCTTCTTATTTTAAAAATATTGTTTTTATACAATCAGTGGACAAGAATTTTTTTTTGCATATTTATTTATGAGTGATACTCTTTCCATAATACAGAAGTTGGCTTATAATTGCTATTTTATTTTAACTGAAATCAACTCACATTAATTCTCTGGAAAACAATACATATATACATATATGTATGTATTTATGTATGTATTTATGTATGTATATATATATATAAAAAAAATATAAATATGTGTGTGTATTTATATGTATGTATATATGTGTGTGTGTGTGTGTGTGTATGTATATATATGTACAGTATATACATGTGTGTATATACACACACACATATATTTATGTATATATATATATATATATATATTATATATATAATATATATATTATATATATATATATATATACATATACTTTTTTTTTTTTACAGAATTACAGAAAAAAATGATTCAATGCGTTTCTTGTGTTGATGGTCCAGTGCAGCAGGTCACACTCTTATCTGCAAGACATGAATATTACGTACATAATTTAGCCACAGTTCTTACACAGTCAAAGATAAAAGAACTGTCTCATAAAATGTTTCACCAAAAAAAAAAAAAAAAAAAAAAAAAAAATCCTTCCATATGTATATGTTCAATACAGATAGATTTGTCAATTCTGTCTTTTTTTGTTTATGATATAGTATAAACACACTTTTTACTTTTGGATGGAACTGAATTTCAGTTATAGCGTCAGATTTAGCATTTACTGAATGTGTAAAATGCACAGTATTTCTTACATTTGGAAATGCAGAACACCATCCAGATGAAAACGATGCAGATGGCGAAGGTACAGAACAGGACCAAACAAAACACTGGAGAGCGCTGGCTGGATTCTAGAAGATGGTTGATATATTAGTTATATTTCTTATTTTAGTTTTAAATGTAAATTTATTTATCTTAATATAAGATAAGGGACATTATATGCACCACCCACAAAAACAGAAAATGTTCATGAAACACAGACATCATCACATTACCCACAGTGCTCTTTATGAATAAAATTTTCTAATAAACGACCCCATATGGACTGTGGCTTTCTTACATCTTATTTAAAACCACTCACCCTTGTTGCTGAAGTCAAGTGTAATGTTCATGCTGAGAGGTGTTCGGCTGTTTGAGTAGCTGGCGTGGCAGATGATCGTGTCTCCATCACTCCAGTCAGGTTTACACAGCTCCAGAGAACTCTTCATGTCATAAGATGTGGATGAATAAAGTGACCCATGACCCGCTCGAATCCAGGTGAAGTTCACCGGCTCAGGGTTCGGAGCCTCCAGAGAGCAGAGCAGATGAACACAGCTGACATTACTGACGTTCAGTTTCAGCAGGGACAGACTTGGAGGAGCTGTAGTGGAGATGTGAAGAATTATATTTATTACGGACATCTAAGATGGTCTACAACAATTGGACAGGTCAAAGTAATAAATCATTTATGATTGGCAATCACCTTCAACTTGAAGTTTCACATAAGAGATAATGTCCAGTTCCGGTGGTGGAATTAATCTTGTTGTTTTACAGCTGTAATTACCAGAGTCACTGAACTGAACATTTTCTATACTTAATGACGTTCTTTTGACTGAAACACGAGGAATGCATTGCATTGTGTTATAAGATTCAGAATTTGTATCAAATTTCCATTTACAAATAGTTTTGCTAGTTGCACTATTTCTCCACTCTACAGAAACGTATACACTGTCATCAGGTGGTGAGTGGCAGGGCAGACGGACAGTCTCTCCTTTAACTGCTCTGATACACACCGCATCTGTGGATTAAAACAAATTTCGGGTGTAAACAATAGGAGAATGTTCCCTTTCACAAATACATCAAAATTATTATGAAAGACATCACAAAAAAGTGTACCACATATAAAATGAATTGGTAACACTTTACAACAAAGTTTCATTTGTTAACAAAAGTTAACTACAGTAGTTAACACAAAATAACAATGAATAATAATTTTTACAGCATTTAATAATCTTAATGCTAATTTCTACATGTACATTTTTTTACTCAAAGTTTTTATTAATTTACGCAGTGTCAATTAACACAAACAAACAATGTCCAACTATATTTTTTAACTGACATTAATAAACGTTAATAAAAGCTGTAAAAATATACTGCTCAGTTAGTTCATGTTATGCATTAATTAATGTTCACAAATGAGTTATTGTAAAATGTTACTGCGTTTATTAAGCCCATCACTGGCATCTTGTTTTGTGTAACTAACAGCAGAATGCTCCTTTCAAATAATTAGTTATAAAATATATCACAAAGAACACGCATTCATTTAGTCCATCACTGAGATCTTTAAATTTTAGTCAATTCATATTTCTTAGACAGTATGTCACAACTGAGACATATTACTTGCTTTATTATTATTTGCTTTAAACAAAAGAGCAGAACAAACATAACTGAAGTCTCTTACCTATATGATGGAGATAAATTAAAGTAAAAAATAAAAGATGGCTCGTAACCCGTTTTAAATACATGTTGTCGATGTGCTCGTCGTAAAAGACACTATTGCACTCATACATTCTAAGTGATGAACTTCTCCATGTGATCCGCCCACCCACAATCTTGATCTAAGATCAGTAAAAAAAAAAAAACTAAATCAGTCCCGGTCAGGCACTCAGAGATTCACTTTAACACAAATCGTGCTAATTTAAATGTATGACCATCACATCATTGTTTTACACCATTCTGTGTTTTTAAAACTCAATATTTCTCTAAATAGAGCTTTGTATTATCTTGAATGAAATCTTTCTGACTCAATGGCTTTGTTGTTGTGTATTCGATGGCATAGAGAATATGAAAATAAAGAGGTAACATTAAAAAAAAAAAACAGTCATTTTACTTTCAAACATGGAGGGGTACAGACAGGACCTGGAGTTTGCTGTCTGTTTTTCTCTTTCTTTTTCTGCTTTCCATGTAAAACTATAAGTAAGACGCCATAACACACTGGAAAGGGAAACCACATTTCACAACATGCTCTGAATACTCAGCACAGACGGATGTGTCATGCAGTTAAAGGGTTACTTCACCCCAAAATGAAAATTAAGTCATTAATTACTCACCCCCATGCTGTACCAACCCTTAAGACCTTCGTTCATCTTCAGAACACAAATGAAGATAGAGAGGTGGATCACTAGCCAGGTTTCCATCCAAGGGTTTTTTTGCGAAAAAAGGTTTTGCGCATCAAAATGTTTACCGATATAGCTGATGGAAACGCCAATTATCGATTTTTTTTTGCAAATGTCGACACAATCCTTTTCCGTTTAACTTTAGCGCATAAATGTTATGTCGATATTTTAAATGTCGCGAAAAACGAGTTTGGAAACACTTTTTGTCGAGAAAAAGGGCTTTCACGCAAAAAAATGTGGTGTCACGTGATAATTTCCTCACGCGCAAGGTGCAGTCGTCGTCACAACAAACACTATGGCGGACTCGGGAGCGGTTTTCGTGGACAGATGAGGAGACTCGTTATTTTCTCCATTTAATGGAAGGAAATGATATAACATGTATTTTTGACGGGAAACGACAGAGAAATCTAACCCCGAAAGTTTCGCCTACCACTCTATACTCAGCGCAGGTTGCCAGCTTGTAGAGGGCAATGGCAATCCGCTTTCGTGTTGGAACCGGTGGTCGGTGGCAACCTGGGGTAGGCGCAACATCAGGACCAATGAATCCACACAGCATCTCAAACGTCGGCCGTGTCATTCTAAAATGTTGCACCCAGAGACTTTCTGTAAAGTGTCTCTCCACAACTTCCTCCCAGAACGCCTTATTGCGTGGTCTCTCCCAGACGCTTGGGCTTCGTCGCATAATAAGCCCAATTCATTCTATATAATAATTAATTCTGCCGTCGTCTTCTGATATTTCGGACACTTGCAATTATTTGTGTAACTGTTAATTGAAATGACAGTAAGTTGGCAAATTTCAATTAACTGCCTGAATACTCTCTCCATTTTCTTGTTTGTTTGTTTTGGTGTTGAGGGTGTGCTGACTGGAACCTCAAAAGGTATAATTTGCGATAAAAAATAAATAAATAAATAAAAAATGTTTATGGAAACGGCTGAAGTCACTTTTTTTTGCGATACACCAAAACATATGCGACAAATCGCTTTCGTCATTCGTGACGTCATCACGCACACAATCTTATCGGTAAAAGTTCAATTGAATGGAAACAGTCAGGAGACGGCAAATTTCGTATTGTTTTTTTTTCGCATATTCACTTTGTCGATAACATAACAGCGCAAAAAGTGGATGGAAACGAGGCTACTGCTACATACTGTAGGCTCCTAAAGGATTGAAACTTGACGGCCCAGAAAGTCGTTGAAGAAAATGTTTAAATAGATCATGTGACTACAGTGGCTCAACTATAAGTTTATCAAGTGACGAGAATAGTTTTTGTGCGGAAATAAAACAAAAATAACGACTCTATTCCTTTTCTTCCTTCTGGGCCTGAGACGAGAGTTCAAGAGATTTCCACGACGAACGCGCGAGAATTGCGCAAGAAGTAGTTTAAGAAAATCGCAATTCTCACGCGTGCGTCGTGGAAATCTCTTGAACTCTCATCTCAGGCACAGAAGAGGCAATATTATGAGCAATATTAGAGGGCCTAACACCGATCCTTGCGGCACTCCATAATCTACTGACATTTAAAAACATTCTAATTTCTCAAAACATTTTGTTTTATGTGTACCACAGAAGAAAGAATGTCATACAGTTTTGCACCAACATCAGGCTCGTTGCTTCTTTCATGTTCCACACAGAATGACATGAAGGTGTGTACAAATTTTTCGGTAACAGTTTAATTTGGGGTCTAGTTGGTTATTAGCATGCATAGGATATTGGCTGTTTATTAGTACTTGTAAAGCACATATTAATTTTGCAAGACTATATTCTACATGTCCTACCTGATAGATTTTGTATTTTCAGTCATCAGATTCATTTATATTGTGACTGTGCATCAGATGTAATCCACTCTGTCTATGTCATTCAGCTGTATATCCCACAGAAACTGATTGGTGTGAATGACAAAGAATCAGCATTGCTCAGAGCGGATTAGTAAAGTAGATCGATCTCCTGTGGGAGGTCCTAACAGGTTTCTGTTGTTTGTGATAGGCTTTGTCTTCATGTATAAAGTCTCACAGACAGAGCTTTGGGTTAAGATTGGTGAAGGGCGACATGCTAATTTCACTGCTGAAGGACTACATAATAAACCTTCAGTAAATTATTCTCCTTACAAGAACTCTGGTCAAGCTTACTTATTTTATGTATTGGAGAAATCTAATCTAATTAAAATCTAATTGGCGAGCCAATGTAATCTAACCTAAACTTAACCGTACCAACTTTACCTTACTAACAAGCAGTAATTAGGGGTTTATTGAGGCAAAAATAGTTGTTGGAAATAGTTAGTTAATAGTGAGAATTGGACCCTAAACTAAAGTGTGATGGTATTTTTATTTTTAAGGGAACTATCTTTTAGATCACCATAATTTAGATCATCAAGTCACATGCTTATTTTAAAAATATTGTTTTTATACAATCAGTGGACAAGAACATTCTTTGCATATTTATTTATGAGTGACACTCATTGCATAATACAGAAGTTGACCTATAACTGCTATTTTATTTTAACTGAAATTGACTCACATTAATTCTCTGGAAAACAAAAAGCAGACATTTTTTATTTTTTTGGAAGGTATAATTTAAAGGTTCAAGAAAAGTATCATTGATAAACTATTATTTAAGAATGTATGTCTCCACTCTTCTGATGCTCTCATGTCGAGGGTCAAGCTTGAATCAGTCGGCCCATTCTCCTTTGACCTCTAGCATCATCAAGGCATTTTAGCCCACAGGACTGCCGCATACTGGATGTTTTTCCCTTTTACATTCTTTGTAAACCCTAGAAATGGTTGTACGTGAAAATCCCAGTAACTGAGCAGATTGTGAAATACTCAGACTGGCGCATCTGGCACCAACAAATCACCTTTCTTTCCCAATCTGACATTCAGTCTGGAGTTCAGGAGATTGTCTTATGTATTTATATGTATGTATGTATGTATATATATATATATATGTATATACGTGTGTGTGTGTGTGTGTGTGTGTGTGTATATATATATATATATGTATATATATATATATATGAAGAGTTCAGATGCAAAAGCCTCTAAGTGCCATTTTAAATATTCTTCTAAAATGATCATTTTTATCAAGCTTGTATATTTAAGTTCAGTAATTTCACTTAAATGGCAATGATAATTACCTTTTAATTGTCATTTAAGTGAAATGACTGAACTTAAATATACAAGCCTGATAAAAATGGTCATTTTAGAAGAAAATTTCAAATGGCATTTAGAGGCTTTTGCATCTGAACTCTTCATATATATAAATGTGTATATATATATATATATATATATATATATATATATATATATATATTACAGAATTACAGAAACAGAATGATTCAATAAGTTTCTTGTGTCGATGGTCCAATACAGCAGGTCACACTCTTATCTGGAAGATATTAATATTACGTACATAATTTAGGCACAATTCTTACAAAGTTCTTACACAGTTCTCAAAGCTAAAAGAACTGTTTCATAAAAATGTTTCACCAAAAAAAAAAAAAAAAAATGTCTTCAATATGTTCAATACAGATAGATTTGTCAGTTCTGTTTTTTTGTTTTTTTGTTTATAATATAGTATAAACCAGCCCATTCTCACCCCCAAGGCGTCACCTAACTGACGCCTTGGGAAGCATTTGGACATGCTTCAATATCTGACGCTTTAGGCGCCCTTTAGCGTCAGTTAGATGACGCCCTAGGATCGCGTGTACCCTACCCCCACCTCATACCTAAACCTAACCGCGTCTTCTAACAGACGCTTTCCTTTAGCGTCAGTTAGATGACGCCGTAGGATCGCGTCATGTAAGTGACGCTAAAAGGCGCCTAAAACGTCAAATATTGAAGCATGGTCAAAGGTGACGCCTTGGGGTGAGAATGCGTTGTATAAACACACTTTTTACTTTTGGATGTAAATGAATCTCAGTTATATTGTCAGATTTAGCATTTACTGAATGTGTAAAAAGCACAGTATTTCTTACATTTGGAAATGCAGAACAGCATCCAGATAAAAACGATGCAGATGACGAAGGCACAGAACAGGACCAAACAAAACACTGGAGAGCTCTGGCTGGATTCTAGAAGATGGTGGATATATTAGTTATATTTTCTCATATTAGTCTTAAAGGTCAATTTATTTATCTTAATATATATATATATATATATATATATATATATATATATATATATATATATATATATGTATATTGATTTTCATACAATTTAAAAATTACTTTTAAGAATTTAAAAGATAAGGGACATTATATGGACCACCCACAAAAACAGACAGACATCATGATCACATTACCCACAGTGCTCTTTATGCATTTCATTTCTTACATCTTATTTAAAACCACTCACCCTTGTTGCTGAAGTTAAGTATAATGTTCATGCTGAGAGGTGTTTGGGTGTTCGAGTAGCTGGCGTGGCAGATGATCATGTCTCCATCACTCCAGTCAGGTTTACACAGCTCCAGAGAACTCTTCACGTCATAAGATGTGGATGAATAAAGTGACCTATGACCCGCTCGAATCCAGGTGAAGTTCACCGGCTCAGGGTTCGGAGCCTCCAGAGAGCAGAGCAGATGAACACAGCTGACATTACTGACGTTCAGTTTCTGCAGGGACAGACCTGTAGCGGAGATGGTGAAGAATTGTATTTATTACGGACATCTAAGATGGTCTACAACAAATGGACAGGTCAAAGTAATAAATCATTTATGATTGGCAATCACCTTCAACTTGGAGTTTCACATAAGAGATGTTGTCCAGTGATGGTGGTGGAATTAATCTTGTTGTTTTACAGCTGTAATTACCAGAGTCACTGAACTGAACATTTTCTATACTTAGTGACGTTCTTTTGATTGAAACATGAGGAATGCATTGCATTGTGTTATAAGATTCAGAATTTGTATCAAATTTCCATTTACAAATAGTTTTGCTAGTTGCACTATTTCTCCACTCTACAGAAACTTCTACACTGTCATTAAGTAGTGAGTGGCAGGGCAGACGGACAGTCTCTCCTTTAACTGCTCTGATACACACCGCATCTGTGGATTAAAACAAATCGAGACAGAATGTTGTAATCAAATGTACAGTTAAAAACAAACACACACATTTTGTTATCAGTCAGTTAATACTTGTAACTTGTTAATAACTGTTTGAAAAATACATAACTTCTTTTTATTAAAGGGCAAGGTAAAGAACTGAAATATCTTACCTGAGTGTGGGAGTAAAATTAAAGTCACAAATAAAAGAGCGTTTGTAACCCATTTAAAAAACATATCAACTGAACACATTTGATTTATGAGCTCCTATATGCTTAGCTTGGCACGTCTGCACCACATACATTGAGTGATGAACTTCCTGACCATGTGCCCACCCACAATCTAGATCACTAGATGAAATGAAAAACCTTCGTTTGACCAAACACTTGTCAAAGATTCACTTTAATAAAAATGGTGCTTATATAAGTGTAGGTTATCATTGCCGGTATCAGTTTATGATACACAATTCTAAATGAGTCACATTACACCTTTAGCTTTTATTTTATTTGAAAAGTTTGGTTTTACACATTTGTTTGACGAGATAATTCTTTTATTTATATATTTGTTTAGTGTTATTAATTACATAAAAACAGAGAAGTAGACCTTTACATTTAGTTTATGATACATCTACATGTGAGTTATGTGTTCAACATGCATTCAATAAGGCATAGTGAATAATCTAAAGGAATATAAAAAAACAAAAACAGTAACAGAATGACTCAAGTTGTTTGTGTTGAGGGTTCATGGCAGCAGTTCACACTCTCATCTGCATCTGTAAAAAATGTCATAACTTGAAGATCAGCATATCTAATTAAATGAAATTAAAGGGATAGTTCACTTTGAAATGAATTTTTGGTATGTTTAGCTTACCTCAAGAGCATCCAAGATGTAGGTGTCTTTGTTTCCGCAGTATTTTCAATTTTGATATGTTTAGGTCAAACCGTTGTTGTCTGTCAGTCATATAATGAAGGTCTATGGTCACCACCTCAAAGAGCATGCACAGAGAAGTCCAAATTAAACATGATTTAATGACTCATAAATGTAAGTACACATTGATGGCCTAAGACACGAAACAAGCGGTTTGTGTGAGAAAACAAACAGTATTTATATCGTTTTTATCAAAAATAAATTTCAAAGTGAACTATCCCTTTAATGCTGGACTAGAGAGTTTAAAATGAAACATAAATAACATGTTTACATCAGGTAATGTGGTGTTTTAAGCATATACATGGCCCTGTATATGCTTAAAATACCAATATATACCAAAATGAATGCAACCATTATATTTGACAAATCAAATGCAAACCTTTGGTCCATGAAGCAAAATAATATTCATATTAGTGCTATCATGACTATTAATTATTTACAGCCACCAAATTAATGTGAAATCAGTCTAATATGTTTTATAAATATTATTTAATAATTAAAACAATATTTAAATACGATACACATTATTTTCCCAAATTTAAGTTAATTTTATTACCAAGTTTATCATAAATTGAATTAATTACACTGTAAAAAAATATTGTTCGTTTAACTTAAAAAAATGTAAGTTCATTGAAATGAAAAAATTGAGTTAATACAATGAAGCAGATTGATTTAATCATCCGAACCTCAAAATATTATGTTATCTGAACTACATAAATTAAGTTGATTTGACAAAAGAAAAAATGTCGTGATTACAAATCATGAAAAGATTTTTTTTACATTCACAACCTCCAAATTAAAGTACAACCAACAAAGTATATTGATTATTCCATATTTTTTATTGACAATTTTGATGAATAAAATATGATATCACTTAAAATCAACTTTACTTGCTACCTGCTATCAAAAATATTGCCTAACCCAACTTTTTCAGATTGAAAAGGATTCTTGATATGAGATAGACCTACCCTGAGACCTATCATGAAGTGAAAGCAAGACAGCAAACACACAGATTCATATGTATGTTACTTTAATAGGTGTTTAAAGAATAACATTTGCGTCAGCAGACAGTGTTATGACATAAGACTCAGTGAGAAGGGCAATGGCAAAGGGGTCCCTCTCTCTACGCAGGGGGTCAGTAAGGCAAGGCTGCATCAACAACTGGGCTGTAACAATCAGATCCATACATTGCATCATACAGTACTAGTGACAATAATCAGATCAAGCACACAAGTAGAAACTCCTTAGAGGAATCAAGAACAGGATCTCGGGTAAGCGTTTAAAAAGACGGCGCCACAACTGCATCTAAAGCCATGAACGTACATTCTTGTACAGAGCAAGAGAAAATCCTCATCGTCGACGGGGTGCATATTTAAGGTTATTAAGACTCAGAACGAGCCGAGAAGGTGAAACGAGGAAGGTTTGGCAACTGATATCCGTGATCGCTGATATTGCACGTTTCAGGTCTAAATGCGTAGAAGCGAAGGTTATTGGACGTCAGATATGACGGAGGTCAGGGTGTGTGTCTTGAGGATGACTGGAAGTTTTTACAAAGGAAGCAGCCTACAATTCCTCCATATAAAGCCACCGCATACAGAAAGACTGGATTGGAATTAGAAAAATACAGGTACAAAATCCATTACATTCAAGAGACAATCTAGCACAAAAGGGTAATATTATAATCTTTATAGCTAATATAGGAATTTCTGGTTCATAGAGGCATTTTGCTAAGAGGCATCTTCTAAATAGAAAAAAGTGGGGTGAACGATCATGACGGGGGCATCATGGGATGGGATCGGGTTCTAAAGATGCATCATGCGGGGGACGTTCAAATAAGCCGCGTCATCGTTCAACGCAAAATTCTCGACGACTTTTTAAATACACGATATTCACGAGAGGTTACGATTGAGAATGACAATCATGAGGGGACACTGGCGAGATCTTTATGGGGCTAGTTCGCGCAAAAAATATAATTCTGGAACCTCATCGCATCGTCAAGTCGTTCCAAATCCGTAGGACCACAAAAAGAGACTTACACATTGCATTTTTCTGTAAAATTTCACCCAAAATGACTTAAATGTGTCTTTTCTCCACACAAACTATTAAATGGCTTCAGAAGACTTGAAAGAGAGTCATACGAATCACTTTTATGGTGCATTTGTTTACACTCGCTTTAATTATTGAAGAGTGCAACCTGAACATTCCGCTAAACATCATCTTTTGTGTTCCTCAAATATTGAAACGACACGAGGGTGAGCACAGGATTTGACATTTTTGGGTGAACAATCCCTTTAAAAAACATGATGTTGTTTTGGTATGGGTTTAAGGTGCAAATATTGTCTTTCTAAAATAGGCATTAAAAAGGTGCCAACATTTTGCACACCACTCTCACTGCAGGTTCATTCAGAGGAAAAACCGTCAGAAAAAGATTCGAAGAATTAGTTGTGCTGATAAAATACATTTGAAAACCTGAAGACGGATAAAAGCCTGGCTCTCTGCATCATGAAATTTCCCTTACAGACTATTTTTGCTTTTCTTTGGCAAATGTCTGAGAACGACGCGCGTACAACACGTCTCCTGATCGCCGGGAAGAACTTAAAATTGCGTCCGAGGCGCGTTATGCGCGAGGGAAGACGAGTAACTTCCTGTGAACAACAAACATGGGACTCGGGTGAGTAGCGTAAATTATGATATGGCGTCCTTTGAGGAAACGGATCATTTTCCAATGCGGTCACATTAGCGAAATTTGGGGTGTAAAAAAGCGAGAGCACTGCTCACACACAAGTGACTTTCAAACCAAGTTCATCTGACCAGCTTGAACAGGAGTGAAAGACACGCAGATTCCTATTGTGATGACTGAATTTTGCACGCAATGTGACCGCAGCATTAGTCAAGGTGGAAGCATTAGCATAAACAAAGCATCCACTCTGACTAAAAGTTTAAAGGGATAGTTCACTTTGAAATTAATTTTTGGTATGTTTTAGCTTACCTCAAGGGCATCCAAGATGTAGGTGTCTTTGTTTCCGCAGTATTTTCAATTTTGATATTTTTAGGTCAAACAGTCACATAATGGATGTCTATGGTCACCACCTCAAAGAGCATGCACAGAGAAGTCCAAATTAAACATGATTTAATGACTCATAAATGTAAGTACACATTGATGGCCTAAGACACGAAACAAGCGGTTTGTGTGAGAAAACAAACAGTATTTATATCGTTTTTATCAAAAATAAATTTCAAAGTGAACTATCCCTTTAATGCTGGACTAGAGAGTTTAAAATGAAACATAAATAACATGTTTACATCAGGTAATGTGGTGTTTTAAGCATATACATGGCCCTGTATATGCTTAAAATACCAATATATACCAAAATGAATGCAACCATTATATTTGACAAATCAAATGCAAACCTTTGGTCCATGAAGCAAAATAATATTCATATTAGTGCTATCATGACTATTAATTATTTACAGCCACCAAATTAATGTGAAATCAGTCTAATATGTTTTATAAATATTATTTAATAATTAAAACAATATTTAAATACGATACACATTATTTTCCCAAATTTAAGTTAATTTTATTACCAAGTTTATCATAAATTGAATTAATTACACTGTAAAAAATATTGTTCGTTTAACTTAAAAAAATGTAAGTTCATTGAAATGAAAAAATTGAGTTAATACAATGAAGCAGATTGATTTAATCATCCGAACCTCAAAATATTATGTTATCTGAACTACATAAATTAAGTTGATTTGACAAAAGAAAAAATGTCGTGATTACAAATCATGAAAAGATTTTTTTTACATTCACAACCTCCAAATTAAAGTACAACCAACAAAGTATATTGATTATTCCATATTTTTTATTGACAATTTTGATGAATAAAATATGATATCACTTAAAATCAACTTTACTTGCTACCTGCTATCAAAAATATTGCCTAACCCAACTTTTTCAGATTGAAAAGGATTCTTGATATGAGATAGACCTACCCTGAGACCTATCATGAAGTGAAAGCAAGACAGCAAACACACAGATTCATATGTATGTTACTTTAATAGGTGTTTAAAGAATAACATTTGCGTCAGCAGACAGTGTTATGACATAAGACTCAGTGAGAAGGGCAATGGCAAAGGGGTCCCTCTCTCTACGCAGGGGGTCAGTAAGGCAAGGCTGCATCAACAACTGGGCTGTAACAATCAGATCCATACATTGCATCATACAGTACTAGTGACAATAATCAGATCAAGCACACAAGTAGAAACTCCTTAGAGGAATCAAGAACAGGATCTCGGGTAAGCGTTTAAAAAGACGGCGCCACAACTGCATCTAAAGCCATGAACGTACATTCTTGTACAGAGCAAGAGAAAATCCTCATCGTCGACGGGGTGCATATTTAAGGTTATTAAGACTCGGAACGAGCCGAGAAGGTGAAACGAGGAAGGTTTGGCAACTGATATCCGTGATCGCTGATATTGCACGTTTCAGGTCTAAATGCGTAGAAGCGAAGGTTATTGGACGTCAGATATGACGGAGGTCAGGGTGTGTGTCTTGAGGATGACTGGAAGTTTTTACAAAGGAAGCAGCCTACAATTCCTCCATATAAAGCCACCGCATACAGAAAGACTGGATTGGAATTAGAAAAATACAGGTACAAAATCCATTACATTCAAGAGACAATCTAGCACAAAAGGGTAATATTATAATCTTTATAGCTAATATAGGAATTTCTGGTTCATAGAGGCATTTTGCTAAGAGGCATCTTCTAAATAGAAAAAAGTGGGGTGAACGATCATGACGGGGGCATCATGGGATGGGATCGGGTTCTAAAGATGCATCATGCGGGGGACGTTCAAATAAGCCGCGTCATCGTTCAACGCAAAATTCTCGACGACTTTTTAAATACACGATATTCACGAGAGGTTACGATTGAGAATGACAATCATGAGGGGACACTGGCGAGATCTTTATGGGGCTAGTTCGCGCAAAAATATAATTCTGGAACCTCATCGCATCGTCAAGTCGTTCCAAATCCGTAGGACCACAAAAAGAGACTTACACATTGCATTTTTCTGTAAAATTTCACCCAAAATGACTTAAAAAAGCACCATCCAGTAATGACTTAAATGTGTCTTTTCTCCACACAAACTATTAAATGGCTTCAGAAGACTTGAAAGAGAGTCATACGAATCACTTTTATGGTGCATTTGTTTACACTCGCTTTAATTATTGAAGAGTGCAACCTGAACATTCCGCTAAACATCATCTTTTGTGTTCCTCAAATATTGAAACGACACGAGGGTGAGCACAGGATTTGACATTTTTGGGTGAACAATCCCTTTAAAAAACATGATGTTGTTTTGGTATGGGTTTAAGGTGCAAATATTGTCTTTCTAAAATAGGCATTAAAAAGGTGCCAACATTTTGCACACCACTCTCACTGCAGGTTCATTCAGAGGAAAAACCGTCAGAAAAAGATTCGAAGAATTAGTTGTGCTGATAAAATACATTTGAAAACCTGAAGACGGATAAAAGCCTGGCTCTCTGCATCATGAAATTTCCCTTACAGACTATTTTCGCTTTTCTTTGGCAAATGTCTGAGAGAACGACGCGCGTGCAACACGTCTCCTGATCGCCGGGAAGAACTTAAAATTGCGTCCGAGGCGCGTTATGCGCGAGGGAAGACGAGTAACTTCCTGTGAACAACAAACATGGGACTCGGGTGAGTAGCGTAAATTATGATATGGCGTCCTTTGAGGAAACGGATCATTTTCCAATGCGGTCACATTAGCGAAATTTGGGGTGTAAAAAAGCGAGAGAGCACTGCTCACACACAAGTGACTTTCAAACCAAGTTCATCTGACCAGCTTGAACAGGAGTGAAAGACACGCAGATTCCTATTGTGATGACTGAATTTTGCACGCAATGTGACCGCAGCATTAGTCAAGGTGGAAGCATTAGCATAAACAAAGCATCCACTCTGACTAAAAGTTTAAAGGGATAGTTCACTTTGAAATTAATTTTTGGTATGTTTTAGCTTACCTCAAGGGCATCCAAGATGTAGGTGTCTTTGTTTCCGCAGTATTTTCAATTTTGATATTTTTAGGTCAAACAGTCACATAATGGATGTCTATGGTCACCACCTCAAAGAGCATGCACAGAGAAGTCCAAATTAAACATGATTTAATGACTCGTAAATGTAAGTACACATTGATGGCCTAAGACATGAAAAGAGCGGGTTGTGTGAGAAAACGAACAGTATTTATATCGTTTTTACCTCTTGTAACCAATGTTTACCTCTTGTAAAAACCATATAAATACTACGTTTTCTCACACAAACCGCTCGTTTCGTGTCTTAGGCCATTAATGTGTACTTACATTTAGGAGTCATTAAATCATGTTTAATTTGGACTTCTCTGTGCATGCTCTTTGAGGTGGTGACCATAGACCTCCATTATATGACTGATAGACTCGAACGGTTTGACCTAAAAATATCAAAACTGAAAATACTGCGGAAACGGACACCTACATCTTGGATGCCCTTGAGGTAAGCTAAAACATACCAAAAATTTATTTCAAAGTGAACTATTTCCCTTTAAGCCGAGGAGAGGATAATTTACAATCAGATTACTGATTGATACAATTCAAATCGTCCATAATGACAATCAACGGATTCGAAACAGCTGAGCAGGAGGTTTAGCGTCTTATTATTCTTGATTTATAATATTTGCCTTACCCTACTATGCACTTTTAAAGTTTTATAAGCAGGGCCTTACAGGTGATTTATAAAACTAGCTTAATAAAATCACACTTATAAAAGTGATCAGGTCCTGATTTGTCAGGTAAACATCATCAATATGTCTCACAACTGCCTCAGGCACAATTGCAGCCTACAAGCTTTCTATTACTTAAAATACACTGAGGTTTAAACCCTTGGCTTGGAGTAAATGCCTCTATTGTATAAATAACAGGAAAGGGGGACATTCAGACACAGATCTCGCGCCCGCCGTCAGTAAGCAGGAACTAAACGTCTACTCTAGAGGCGCTGCATTCTTTATCAGTGCTTGTTGGCTTAACAGGTAAGCATAGGTATATATACACAGATATTTGTATATGAGCTTTTGACAACAGTCTCGATCCAGTAGAGCACACCTCAGAAAAGGCCGAGGTTTCTAAATGAAATGTTACGAACAAAGCGAAGAAAAGCAGCGCCCTACAGAAGGTGTTCTAGGGGGAACAAATTAAATACAGTATTTCGAAGGAGTACAAAAAAATCTTATTAGTTATAAGTTCATAAATTCACAGACAATATCACTTATAGAAGAAAAAACGGTGACTCTAAAAGCAAAACAAACAAAAGAACATCAATCGTCTTATTAAAACGGAAAAAAGCTTGACTGTAACAGTGAAAGAGTGTGTGGCTTTTAAACCTGTGATCTGGCTTATAGAATTCCTTCATTTTATCTAATCTAGGCTCCCTGCGACCTCAGGAGGGTTTCGGGAAGAAGAGTCTGAGGTTCGAACCAGCCCGAGAACACAGGGAACTGATGTGCACTGCAAAATTCATATTATTTTCCGGTAAAATATCGAAACATCCTGAAAACAATTTTACTCGAGAAGCAGAACTGCTAAAGACAATTGAACGAATCGGGAGTTTTTGAATGAATCTGTTAAGTAGTTCAATCATTCACAATCAGCTCCATGACTCCATGATAAAACCTTTCCGAAGAGTTTCAGTAGATTTTTAGGCACTCATATTTTAATGAATGATAATAAGGCAGGTTTTGATCATGTAAATGATGATTCACAACTTCCTCATAACTAAACAAAATGAAACTGGCTTGTCACCACTGGCATAATGACCAACAGAAAGAATCACTGAACACTAATCTTGAAATTATCTCATTTTCCTTACTTTTCCAGTATACATCTAACAAATTTGATAGTTTTTTTTTTAAGAAAAAGAAAAAAGCAAATGGTAAAAAATTACAAGTCTTATCTTACACAATTTTGCTTCTCAGATGAATTGTTCTTGTTTTAAAGGAGTAGTTCACTTTAAAAAAAAAAACTTTTGCTGATAATTTACTCACCCCCATGTCATCCAAGATGTCTTTCTTTCTTCAGTTGAAAAGAAATTAAGGTTTTTGATGAAATCATTCCAGGATTTTTCTCCATATAATGGACTTCAATGGGAACCAAACGGTTCAAGGTCCAAAAGACAGTTTCAGTGCAAACTGCAAACTGTTCAAAGGGCTTTAAACGACTTCAGACGATGAATAAGGGTCTTATCAAGCGAAACGATCGCTCATTTAAAAAAACAAAACAAGTTTTATAATCTCAAATGGCCGCCTTGTTCTGTTCTGAGCGTTCGTGACTCTCCTGTTCAAACTCGTGTCATTTGGTTCATTCAACGAACGAAATGAATGAGTTGACTCGGGAAAAGTTTCGTTCATTTTGATGAAATCATTTAAAGCTCTTTGAACAGTTTGCAGTTTGCACTGAAACTCTCATTTGGACCTTGAACTGTTTGGTTCCCATTGAAGTCCATTATATGGAGAAAAATCCTGGAAAGTTTTCATCAAAAACCTTCATTTCTTTTCCACTCAAGAAAGAAAGACATGGACATCTTGGATGACATGGGGGTGAGTAAATTATCAGCAACAGTTTTTTTTAAAGTGAGCTACTCCTTTAAGAATTGTTTTGATATTTTTACAAGAAAAAAACTAATAAGAACATGATTTTTTTCCAATGTGTCGCTAATACAAAGCACATAATCTGGCTTGACAACCTAAAGATGAACCCGGAGGTGTCTGACTCACAAGTGCCTAAACACAGGATGTGCACATTGCAGAAGAACGTGCTATGCTGACTGTGTGTGAGAGAGAGAGAGAGGGAAAGAGGAAAACTCCTTTCTCCTCTACGTCAAACCCTGTTTTCTTTTCCTCTCCAACTCTCTCCCACCGTGTGCTTGGAGGAATGGACAGAATCAGCTAAACTTTGAGCTGGAATGGCGTCTACAGCCTCAGGTACAAGAAGAAAACCAGGGCTGAGTATCTCAGTGATGATACAAAAGCTAATTTGAGAATAAAAACAAACGCAAACAAAATTCGATATTACAACGAAAGCCAAAGACAACTACAAGCATCCTCTACGGTAGCTAAAATTAGTGCAGTGTCTATTATTAAACTATATTAGAGAGGAGTAGCACTCTTTTGGATTAGCCAGCAAGACGCTACACACTGCAGTAAGGTCAAGTATTGACATAAAATGCATTTTCTTTTCATTCAAGTTTCGCCATACTGCTCTGATAACGAACTCATTTATAGCTGTGTGTGTGTCAGACAAGAGCGCAGAGGGGTGTCACAATATAAAAAGGTTCGACTGACTTTCCATCCGGTGATTCAGTCAGAAACACTTGTAGGCAAGGTCTAAAATTAACTTTTTGCAACAACTGCCAACGGTTAATGAAAATTGCTGGCCGAAATATTAATTACTCATCTTTAGTTTCCATTATAAAAAAAATTATGAGGGAAAATTATAAATATATATGTACTGTTATTACTTTTTAGAATATGAAGAGTTCAGATGCAAAAGCCTCTAAATGCCATTTGAAATTTTCTTCTTTAATGATGATTTTTATCAAACTTGTATATTTAAGTTCAGTAATTTCACTTAAATGCCAATGATAATTACCTATTAATTGTTATTTAAGTGAAATGACTGAACATAAATATACAAGTTTGATAAAAATCATCATTAAAGAAGAAAATTTCAAATGGCATTTAGAGGCTTTTGCATCTGAACTCTTCATATACACAACCTTTCAAAAGTTTGGGGTCAGGAAGATTTTTTATAAAGAAATGAATCATTTTCTTTTCAGCAAAGTCGCATTAAATTGATCAAAGTATTTATTTCAAAAAAATTATGTTCTTCTTAACTTCCTATTGATCGAAATATCGATTAAAAAAGATCACGTTTTCCACAAAAATATTAAGCAGGACAACTGGAAATAGGCTCATTTGGGTTTTACCATTTTCAAATCCATTCAGCTAATTTTCTAATATTTAGAAAAATATCAGTAACCAGACAGTTTCTGGTCTCATTGACTTCCAGAAAAACTGTCTGGTTACTAATATTCTTCTAAATATCATAAAATCGGCTGAATACATTCGAAAACGGTAAAACCCAACTGTTTAACTCTGGGGAAGTGGTAAAATGAGCCTATTTCCAAAAAAAAATGTTTAAGAATGATAATAATAAGAAATGTTTTTTGGGCAGCAAATCAGCATATTAGAATGATTTCTGAGGGATCATGTGAGACTGAAGATTGGCATAATGATCACAGGAATAAATTACATTTTAAAATATATTGAATATTAATATTTCACAATATTACTGTTTTTACTTATTTTTGATCAAATAAATGCAGCCTTGCTGAGCATATGACACCTCTGTCAAAACCAACCGCACACTTTTGAACGGTGGTATATCTATATACCCACACACACATATATAAATATTCAATGCTGCCAAACACTAATTTTGGACCCTGCTCGTCGGTATGCCTGCGACCGCAGCGCGTCTTGTGCAAACACCTCGCTTCCCACATCGCGCTGCTGTTTTTGAGAGAATTACAGGTGGTTAACTCTCATCAATAGAGGCACCAGACACATTGAGGGTCATTGCTTGAAAGAAAGAGGCATCTAGGCATTGACTGTGCATTATGAAGGTGAAGGTGGTGCTTCTGTGCAGAGAAAAAAAATCTGAACAGGTTTGTGAGGTATGAGGCTGAGCAGTCTGAAAACACTCGTTCTCTCTCGCTTCATAAGATTCAGAGCAGTAAAGGGGGCAGGAAGCCACAAAACGTTCCTCTGATCGAGAGAAGACGTACTCTGCTGTGTGAGAAAGACGTTTGTGCAATGAAGCCAACCAGGAACAGAAACGAGAAAGATAGAGAAAGACAAGCTTCAAATGCACTTTTTGTAGGCAAAACTTGACCTTAAATAGTAGCCATTTCTTGCAGATTGTGAAAATCAGATAACTGGTCCAGAGCCACAAGAGGAAACAGGCTTAGGGACCAGAATTGGCTCCCCCGGGGCCCTGAGGGGAGGTGAGAGGGAGGGAGGGTGGGGTTGGGTGTAAGGTGTAGGCCTCTGGGATAAAGCATCTTCATCCGTCTCAAAGCTTCCCTCATCCCTTTCCAGTCTCTCTCGCTCTCGCTCGCTCTAAATCCTCGGCATCGGGGGCCGAGGGTCAAGAATAAGGCCCCAGCATGTCTGTACATGAGCCCAGTCCGGACTAAACCCGTCCCGAGCCAGGCTGAGGCCTCACTGGTCCGCGCAGGAAATCAGCACAGGAGCCATGTCCTTCACTTGACCTTCAGTGGGGATGCTCACAGCACGCTGGGCTCTGGAACAAACACTCAGGCTTTATTATCAACACACACATCAACACGCCCATGAGTTTGCATGGTGTCCCATCTACCTGTGCACATTCTCCATGGCTGCAACCTCAGCGAGAGCAGCTAAGCTGAAGAAGGCCGGGAGGCCACCGGACGTATCTGGTGGGTCCACTTCCGCTGATCTGGGGTCATTGTAGCAGACCCCGCTATTGCATAATGTCTCTTGAGTGAATGGCTTTTCATCCTGATTCTTGGTCTGATCCTTAGATTTGTCTTCTGCTGCAAAAGAAAACAATAATTTTCAGACTTTTATACAAATATGCTCCCCCCAATCTTCTTTTGGTGGCAGGACAGCATAGACAAACAACTCAAGTATGTTTTCAGTGACTCATATGTCAGGTGATATGAAGAATCCAGTCATAGACATGACATAAACAGGCTATTTTATTCTACATGAGAAAGTTTGCTTCCACATGCTGAGATGATGTGGCTAGATTAATGTGGATCATTTTATCTTAGTAATCTTCTATTGTCGGAAACTTTTGGTTGCGGTATTACATAGGTGACAAATGTGTCTGCAATGATATCAGTGGCTAGTGTTTATATACACAAATACAACAACAATAAGTGATTATAAACACATTTATGTTATAAAAGATTTCTATTTCAAATAAATGCTGTTTTTTTTTTTACTTTCTATTCTTCAAATAAAAAAAAAAAACCCTGCAACAAATATGCAGCACAATAAGTGAATAATAATGACAAGAAATGCTTTTTGAGCATCAAACAAGTAAATTAGAATCGTTAAGAATCATGTGACAATGAGGAATGGAGAATTTGCCAAGACAGGAATAATTTACATCTTAAAATATTGGTTATTTTATAATATAACAATATTAGTGTATTTTTTATCAAATAAATGCCGCCTCAATGAGCAATAAAAAAACAACGACAAGCTTTTGAACAGTGTTGTGCACTAAAAAAAAATTGGTGCAGGGTGTTTCTTATCTGTTTAGAAATCACAAATAAACCAGTGACAGGAAACTGGTTCGGCTCACCCTCTGCAGGTGACACTCGACCATCGGCCGTGCGCACCAAGTGTGTGATCTTACTCTTCCTGGCCTTCCTTTTCTGACTGCCCACAGGTGTGTCCAGAACCTTCTGGGGTTCAGGAGAGGGAGACACACACGGACTGCCCGACTTCACTGGACTTGATTCTGTAACCATGGGCTCAGGTGTGTCGAGGTCTAAATGAACACATGAAAAATGTCAAGACTGAGACCTGGAAGTCCTAATGCAGACATCCTGACAATAATTAGTGGTATATTTAATTGAGCTTGTGCCACTTGTACTGCACCACAACAGAATAAATCAAAGTATTTACATAACTGTTACATGTGTGCCCCTTTAAGATAACTAGAGTATACCATGACCTAGATATGACAGCGTTCCCTGCTATGCGGCAGGAAACACTGAGACACACTGGGCAAAACCACGGACAAACAACAGCCAAAACCACGCAGGCAGAGTTTCCAACACTCGTGCACACACTCTTGCTGTCTGAACAGAAAATGAAGCTGATTTCAGAACAGTTTCTAATGGCTGTCACCTTTGTCTGCGCCACTGGATTTCTCCTTCCTGTGTTTGTACTTGTTCACTATCTTGTGGAATAAGGTCTTTTTCTGAGATGAAGATGGACCTAATTTCAAAAGCAATACAAAAGAAAAGAAAAAACAAAACAACACAGCATGCTATGTTAGGTGGAAGTCGTGTCATTCTGAACATGAGATGACTACTTCCTAAATAAAGTAAGCAAATGAGGAAATGAGTGTGGTCGGTGGGCCGGGAGGATTAGTTAAGTTTCCATGCATGCAGTGCACTCACCCTTGCAAGGTTTGGGTGGTTCAGGAGGGCTGGATGTACTGGTTTTTTTCTTCTTGGTGACAGCCACACTCTTTTTGTCAAATGTCAGGGGGCTGTACTGCGGTAAGCTGTTGAACTTTTTCTCGAACTCCTCCTCAAGCTTTCCTAGTCTGTGAGTTTTATACACAGTCAAACATTAGCAATCTGTGTGCAAAATCTGCTCACCTGGATTTAAAGTCTTCTAGGCAAACTAAATTAGAGATGCACCGATTGACGTGAGCAGCCATGGCCGGCGACCGGCCAAATGCACTCGGGCGCCGCATGATTAACATCAGTATCACACGTGCACATGTAGGAAACGAATTTCGACCGTTTCACCCCTTTTTATTTTTTCGCATATTTTTTCGGCTTTAATTGTCAATCAATGAGTGCATTCACACCGGGAGCAGGAGCAACGTGTGAGGGTCAAGTAGGAACGTCGCGTGTGCAGCAGCGAAGCGGTTTCTGCGCCGTGTATATTTTTACAGCGTTGCTCACGCTCAATTAAAGTGAAAACACACTTTTGATGAAAAAAAAAAGGATTTAAAAGTTCCCAAAATGCACAGAATTTGCATGTTGTGTGTTTTAACAAGAACTGGAGTAGGCTATGTCAGAAAAGAAATTGTAAACTTGTTTTTATTATTGAGGTTGAGTAAAAGTATATGGTGTTTTATAAAAAAAAAAAATATTTGTGTTATTGAATATTAAAAAATGGTTCGAAAAAATAAAATCGGAATTGGCTAAAATCAGGTCAAACTCAGCCTAGAAATTTGTAATCGGTGCATCTCTAAACTTAATTCAATCTTGCACAATGAAACATGATGGAATGTTCTTAAAGAGTTCAGTTCAGCCAAAAATTGAAATTCTGTCTGTAATTACTCACCCTCATGTTGTTTCCAACCCCGTAAGACTTTTGTTCATCTTCAGAACATAAATTAAGATATTTTTGGATGAAATCTGAACACTAGCTCACTCCTTCATAGGCTGCTAGGTAATTCCATCTGCCATCCCAAAAAAAGTTATAGACGACATTGTTAAAATAGTCCAAGTGACTACAGTGGCTCAACCTTAAAGGCCTGTTCACACCGGGACGAATTTCGCGCGCGATATTTAACGCCTTGTGACTAAACAATGGGCGCCAATGAGCGTTTTTAGACGCGATTTGTGAATGGTCCCTAATTCAAGAATCAATTTGGTTTAAAATCGTTTTTGTTTTGTTTAAAATGGAGATCACGATTACATATCTCAGGCAACTACACAGAATCTTTATTTCAAACACTTTTAAAACTAATCAATTCAGTATTTCATTCATAAATAGTTGTGATATTTACTTAATGAATGATTCATTGTTTTTGAATTAATCTCTTGAATCTTGTTGAATAAATGATTCAATGAAAAATAAAGTCGATTTTTGCCACCTACTGGAGTAATAATGTAAACATCACCATTATTTGAAGAGACTCCTTTCACTTTAGCCATTTTATTGGTTATTGCTTAAAATTGGCAAGAATAAAAGCTAGATGTATTAATTCTTAAAGTATTTGCCCTTTTGTTTCTCTCCACCAAAAAATCTTGGAATTGGAAACAAGAATTGCTAAGAACCGCATACGATAAGCAAAATTGGATTCGCTAAAAATTAAAAAAAATGAGTGATCCAGCTCTAAGATTTCATCAAAAATAACTTAATTTGCGTTCTGAAGATGAACGAACGTCTTACAGGGTTGGGAAAACATCAGGGGGAGTAATTACTGACAGAATTTTCATTTTTGGGTGAACTAACTCAAACACTTTGACAAACTATGATCCTCTGAATACTATGATCATGGGATGGCAAATATGAGCATGGGTGAAATGTACAAAATTCCTTAGACTATCTAGTTACCGAGCTATCCTAATCCACATAAAAATGACAGCTTTTGAGATGTTTCAAATATTTTTAGATAATTAACATAGATAAAAAGTTCAATGCAGCTCACCATCAAATGTACGGATTCAAACAATATCATTGACAATCAATCTATAGTCAATGGTGAACAAGGCTGCAACTAAATAAAATTACTAAAAAAATGAAGTCGGCAACAAATTTGTAATTATTTAAACCTTCTTTTGGCCTTAAAAAACTATGTTAGGATTTAGTAAAGACATACCGTAAAAAATTAGCGGTGAATTGAATTTGCGACTGACTTTATTGTGATTTTATCTTTATTGTTTAGTGTATGCATTTGTAGGAATTCCCTTTCATACGCAACATTTATGAGAGGAGAGTATTTAAATAAATAAAGCAACATGATTCACTAAGATTTGCATTAGTCAGTTGACTGATATTTGTGCCATTATTTAATTAAGCATGTCTTAACCCATTTCCATTAATCTGGAAACAAATTCCATTATTAAAATAGTTGTTAGTTGCAGCCCCAATCAAAAACTCCTCTGCAGGAGAAAGATCACCATCTCCAAGGATATTCAGTGCTGTGATGGGGGAAATTACAGCTCACCCCTGGGCGGTTTCCTCTTTAGACTTGGACTTCTTGAGCTTTTTTGGGTTGCTGGTCGCAGCTTGAGAAAATCCCCAACTTTCATCATTCCAGCTGCCCTCATGATCAGACACACTGCCTCGCATGGAACCTCTTTTCCCTAGAAAACACACCAGCAGCCCAAACAGTACATTTCTCATTCACTGTCAAATCAACTGTTAATAATTTAAATATTAATCATGATATAATGGCCAAATGAATCAAATTACGTGAAAATACTAAATGCTATTCAGTATGAGATAAATTTAACTCATTTCAAAGAAGTCATTGAGGTACTTCAGCCCCGGAAAGCACAATTGAAACACTTTTTTTCAGTGTTGTCATTTCTGCAGAATAGCATGTGGGCGATAAATATGTTCCTAAGGAAGTATATTTATTCCAAGCAACTATTTGCTCCACATGATCAGCTGAAACTAGAGGGAAATGAGTTTCAAATCCGGTCAGTATGACAAAATCAACTAACAAGAACAGACCCTGTGAGGAGTGTGTGAGCACGTTACCTCTGTCTACGTTTGCTCTCAGTGATGTGAGCATCCCTTCAGACACCAGAGTCTTGTAAAGCGCTCCTTTACAGCTTCGCTCAGACTTCCTGGACCCACAATTCTCCGGCTTAACCTCAAGGTCTTTATCTTCCTGTGTGGTTTGAGGTGGTTTGGTGTCTGTGTCTTTCTCCTCCAGTTCCGTTGGCTGCAGAGGAGAGCAGTGTGGTTCCATGTCCTCCAGGCCACTAGGGGGCTCCTCCTCCAAGTCTGGTTCATTCTCAAACTCAGCTTTAGGGGTCAAAGGAGCTTCCTCAGTTTTTATCTCCGCATCCTGTGGCTTATCAGCCTCTTCGTCCCCTTCTTCCTCTTCTTCTGTGGCGTCGTCTTTTGACTTGAGCTGTTTTTTCGGTTTAGACTTTTTCTTCTTCACAGATGGAGATTGGTCCGTAGAGGGGCTGCTTTCACTCTCTGAGGGACGAGCTTTCTTCTTGGGTGTCTCTTCTGAGCCCCAAGTACCTTTTGCGACCGCTTCAATTGTGAACATTACGCTGTCCAGGTCTGACTCGGACGACTGGCGCTTCTTTACCTTTTTGGGTGATGGAGGATTTGTGTCAGACTCTTTATTTTCTTTCTTCTTTTTCTTCTTCTTCGGCGTCTTACAAGGGCTGATGTCAGAAGGGATTGCGTCAGTAGGGGAGGATGAGGTGGAGCCGGAGGTAGAGGATGACGATGTGGTGAGAGGAAGTTCTGGAGGGTCCCGCTGCTCTTCGTGGTCTGGGATGGCTGTGCTAATTGAGCTGTGCTGAGCACAGAGAGAGGAGGATCCACCAGAGGGCTGGGAGGATCGAGCTTCTATCTTCTCCGCCTCAGAGGCCAAACACATCTATATAAACAAACAAGGACATCAGGTTATGAAGTTTTGTGATAAAAATTACCTCTGGCATGGATATTCATGTCTTACAGGCTATTAGATATCATGCAACTGAAGGCTGTTCCTCATTTTACTCATAATGTGACTTGTTGCTAAGTGAAACTTAGCTTATTAAATTGGGAAAAAATTTAGCGCCTTTAATTTGATCTATTAATAATTTCTGAATGATGAAAAGTAGTTTCTTCATTATCACAAATTAATAAAAAAATAAATTCCTATTCAGTATTGTAAAAAAAATAATAATAATATTTTCATAAGATATAAAACTCTTTTTCAGCAAATGCATCTTTTTTTATACTTGCTCAAATTGTATAATTTTTCCCTACTTTCTAAAAATAATAATAATAGAATTATAATATAAAATATCTTTAATCATGGTACTTTAAACATTGTACTGAAAGATTATAAGATATTTAAACTTTTTCATCAAATAGTTTTTAATAAAAAAAGTTCAACTGGTGTATTTTCACTTTAAAATAGAAAAATTTTAATTAAAAATTATAATAAATAGTATTTTAAAATAATATAGATTTAAAATTTGTTTAAAGTTACTTTACAACATTTTGATAAAGTTGCTATGCAGTTGCTAGGGTGCTTACTGAGTTAGGGTTAAGCCTAATTAGTCCAATTAATATCTTATGGAAAACATGTTTTAACCATATTAAAACTTATTTTCAGCAGCAGACACTTCCAAAATACAAGTGTTCAATAGGTAGAATGTTTAAAAATCTTGTTTAAGAAAAATTATATGAAAATACATTATTTGTAAATTAAAAATATCAAACATTTTAATATTTAAAAAAAATAATAATTTCAAAAAAACAAATATTAGTATTTAAAAACAAATATGATAATATTTTTATTTATATTATATTATAAATGTTATTACATTTTTTTATTTTTCTAAACACAAGTTAGTTTTTTTTTGTAAATTTTGATTTTTACATTTTTGGGAAATGTGTACTGATGAATCATTCAAAGTAGGAACATGTATCAAGTAAAAAGGGTCAATTTTACTGTCAGGTTGACTTAAAAATATAAACACCCACCAGGTGGCAGCAGACGCATCAAAACTGTCCAAGGATTTATTACATAACATTGCCTGCTATAGTCCATGCCAACCGGTCAACACCAGCCACTGCCTCACTGAGCTTTAATTCTGCACTATAACATCAAACACTGCATGTAGCATGAGATTCATCCCCGTCTTGTGTAACCCGGGGCAGTGATTGTGGATTGATGATGTACCTCAGCGAGCTGGAAAAGAGCCGACTGGCCGCACTGCCTTCCCTCAGATGCTGACTGAGTCCTACTGGAGGAGATCTGCTACAGAGATAAACAAAACATGCATATTAAGACCAATAACAAGCACATTATTCACCCACATAGAGGAATATACATAGAAAAATAGATACTCCTCATTTATTAAGGACAATTCTGGGTAAAAATCACAACGCTAGCGGTATAACTGCAAACAGACGTCATGGTTTGGTACGTACCTCGGTTTTGGGGTCACGGTTTGATATGAATTTAGTAAAACAGGAAAAAGCAACAAATCCCCAAATATTTTTATTTTTCAAAAAAAAAAAAAAATTACTTATTGCAGCTTTAAGAATAAGGTCAATGGAGCAGGCTTGGCTCCAGCTCTAACATGTAAGGTGGGCCACATGACATTCAGGGCAGGATGGACAGTGGGGGGTTTCTAGGAGAGAGTTTATTATAACTGTACCTCAGCCAGCTGAAACAGGGGTGATTTAACACAACTCTTGGGCAGGTCAGGTGAGCTTGGCTGGGATGGTCCAGAGGCCTAAGAACGACATTAAAGCAAACCAAATGAGTGCTGGGATATCATCTTAACCCCACAAGACAACCAAAACCTTCCACAGTACTGTAGCACTTATCTAAAACTATACTTGAAAGTCCCTCACCTCTACGTGTGTGAGAGAGCTCGTGTCCTCAGCGTTCTTACTTCCTCCAGCAGGCTGCACTGGACTGGAAGAAATCTAATGAGAAAAAGTGAAGAGTGTCAACAAAATGCATGAAATAAATGAAAAATTAGACATCTCACTGCTAAGGAGGTTTGTCGTTAAGAACTGACAAGTCTTCAGGTGGTCTCACCTCAGCAAGCTGGAAAAGGGCTGATTTCCCAGTGTGCTTAGCAACATCTGTGCATCCAGTCTGGGAAGAGCTGGAGGAAATCTAAAATGAAAGTATGATTAAAGATTAAATTAGTAAAGCAGAACAAAGCCATAAATGTAAACAATCTTAAATCAACATCCTGATTGAAATTACCACTGACATTTACAACTCAACATCTCCCTCTGTTGACAGCTTGATGGAAAAGCCACAGGTAGATTCAATCAAATAAAAAATACCCATCAATTACATTGTCTAAACAGGAAGTGACAAAGTGACAGCTTGAGGTGTCTACACTGAAAACGTCACCTCAGAAACTACTGTAGACAGCAGCACGGTAAAATAATTATGTATACTTTGCATTCAATGTGATTTTAAAAGTATTTTAAATAAAGATTATTATAATTTTACTATTTTTCAATTATATTTCATATATAACATTTTAATATAATACATTTCAAATATATTAAATAATACATTGTACATTAAATAAATAAATAGATTAAATAATATAATATATGTGCTACATTTGGTTACATAATGTAAAATTTAGAAACAAAAGTGTATACATTTGTAGGCCAAGAAACATGAACTGGCTTTGATATAATGGTTAGAAGTTATTTAAATAGTGAATTTAATGACTAAAGGTCAGAAATCAATTCACTTTTCACAATTTTCAATTATTCATATTATGCGATTAATATATGCAATTAATTCATTTATTCCTGAATTTTTAGCAGTCATTACTCCAGAAAGACAGCCATTTATTTTAAAATAGAAATCTTTTAAAATTATTATAAATGTGTTTACTTTTAATTTTAACATGTCTTTGTTGAATAAAATTATTAAAAACATGTATATTTAATATATTATAAACATATGTTAAATAATAAAGTGTATATCTTACTGCCGTGCATTGAGAAATATCACATGCTGTTTTTATGTAACAGTCAAAACATATTTGAATATACTGTATAGCCTATTGTATTAAATTAATAGAAATCAATTCACAGTAGGGTTGGGTATCATTTGCTTTTCAGCTATTTTGATTCCAATTCTGATTCTGATTATTGATTCTGATTCTTCTCGATTCCCAGTTTCGATTCCAATACGGTATAACAAAAAAGATCAAACATTTAAATATCAAACAAATTTATTCTGAAAAAGAACAGCTAGCTAATAGACTAGATTAACTGATATAAATTCCAAACATTAATGTCAAGCATAAAGTCAGTCAACTTAAACTTCAGAAATTGGAAATCAAATGTAAAATAACACCGCATTGTTTATAGATTAATCATTAAAGTTACAAAAGTGATTCAGTAAAGATTAGCGAGTGATTTAATTTTTATGTTTGTTCTTTGATTAACATTGACAAAGAAGGCAGCAGGTTTATTAGGCTGCTGTCACTTTAAGAGCTAATCCACTGATGCATTTTCTTTCTCAACTGTTTACTTAAGACATAACCGTCTGTGTTTACAAGGCTATTTTGACAAAATTTTTGTGTGTATTTGTCCATTTAAGTGCAAGAAGATGCGAAAGATATATCAATTCAGTATTCAGGCACCATATGAATACTGAGGCGGCTTTCTGTGTGCTCTCTGGATGTGCCTAGCACAGAAAACAGTGCACTCGTGCCGACAAGAATCGACAAGTGGAATCAATTTTTTTATTTTATTTTAAGTATCCGAATCCTGACTGTAAGTATCCGTTTCAATTGTTTTTGTGGGGGGATTCCCAACCCTAATTCACAGAAATGGCATTACTTTATGATCTAAGACAAACTAGGAAAATAAAGATGCACGTGTAGCTTTGAAAAAAAAAGAAAAAAAAAAGAGAGAGACGTCCGTCAACACAAAGCAACGTGTAGCTGTGACTTTTCACTTGGAACGACTTGCAGTGCACTAATGCCAGACGCAGTCACTTTTGATCAACCCGTGTGAGATTGTGTTAGACAACAGAAAAGACAATTCCTGGTCAAACATTACAGACAGACAACAGGTAGAAATGATTCAGCCCTGTCCCTTAAAAAGGACTAAACATTTGATCTGCAAAACACGGAGCCGCTGCCTTGTATACCTTGTATTAACCTCCCGTGGACCCTGTTCAGTGACAAATACACTGCGCCGAAGGCAATTAGGATCACTTAGTGGCAGCAAAATGGAATTTACAGAGGATTAACAGGGGCGAGAGTCTGAGGAACCCACAGGAACACACACAAACAGCTCGCATCCCTGAATCACACACACACATTAGCGTGACGTCTCGAACGCCTCATAAAGCTCTACAATTTATGAAGTCTATGGCACACAAACCCAGTTTGGGGCCCAAAACAGTCATCCCAGTCTGTTTAGTCACAGGCCGTTTCGGCTGCTGTATCCGTGGAGATGGGCCTGTCACAATCTATTTACGTGAGCACTGATCATGTGCTCATTATATCAGAGGTCTGCCGTGAGTACAGAATGATGCAGATTTGTCTCAATCACATCAAGATATGAGGACATAGATCTAGACTAATAACTGTTATTCTCATCTAGAGCCCTCTTTGTGTTCCTGGTTTTAAAAGCTCATTTAACTCGACTGTGGTTACACTGTGCTCCTACTACTAATCTGTATATTAGCGTGTGCAATTACACTGTAATCTTTTCTAAATGTTATTATTGTGGTGTATTTGTGTTTTTCAGATGCTGTCGTGATCTGCAAATGAACTCAAATGTGGTACTTTATGCTGAGAGGTTATTTTCATATGTATTAAATGACGTTGCTGTACCTCTCTGGCGGTCAGCGCGTGCTCCCCTGCTAACAGCAGCATGCTTAGGCCCCCCATCTTATTGGGATCTATAAACACAGCATTAAAAGACATTAAGAAATGTTTGACAGTAAAGTTAAACCAAGTGACATGTATATGTACACTACTGTTCAAAAGGGGGTTTCATAAGGTTTTTTTGTAAGCTATTTACACTTTTATTTAGTGTAGATCCATTACATTTATCAGACACTTATTATGTTACAAAAGATTAGATTTCTTTTTCGAATAAATGCTGTTCTTTTAAACTTTCTATTCATCAAAAAATCCTGAAAAATTGATTAAGGTTTCCAAAAAAAAAAAAAGATAAAGAAAAGGGATACTTCAGGAATTTGTTTGAATTAGTAGAAAACCTGTAGTATTTTCAAATTACCGTGCAGTCCACTCTCATATCCCCCTGAGACGAGAGATTTATGTATTTATTGTTTGGAAAAAATCCTCAGATGACGCAAAAATCGTTATTTTGCGTCAACTGAGAATTTTTTGGCCAGAGGCTAAAGACTACAGTCAGTAGTAGGGCTGTCCCGCATGTCTTCAACCCGCCCGTAGAGGGCGATCTCACTCACAGAATGAACAAATAGTGTCGGCCATCTTTTTTGGAAGCTAAGCTAGCGAGCTCTTGTTCTGTGGAGAAAGCTGAGTAGTAGGGGTTACCATCCTCTTTTCCCCGACATGTCCAGCCATCGATGTCCGGGATTCAGCTTTTGCTTTCTTCAGTCGCCATTCATTGTTTACATGCAGACCTTTCGTTTCAATCTAACTGAATTCATTCCGTTGGTGAATCTGAATGTAGTGTTTACATGAACGCTAAACAAGTCATCGGTTGACGTGCGTTTTAACATTGCTAAGAAAATTCCCGCTTCTCCGTGAGAGATACGAGACCGGTGCGTCTCACTGGTGTCGCTCACCGGTAATCACGCCTCCGCCTCGCGCCGTTCTCCCGCGGCCCTCACTCGCCCCGCTCGCCACAGTAAACATGATGAATGGCGACTGTAGAACGCAAAAGCCGAATCCCGGACATTTTGGGTGATCTCGAACACACATTTTCAGGCAGACTCATCACGGAGACTCACTAGTAGCCTTGACTTGTTGTTTAACTACTGCGCTCTGTTACCGGTAGGCGTGGCCTCCCAGGGCAGTGAAGCAAGTGCATTCTGGGAGTTGTTGTCTTTCATCCACATAAGCCAAAAATACATTTTCTGGCTTTTCTCAGTCTAGAAATCTCTAAATTCAAAAATAATTTCACATTTCTTCTACATAAATGACCCATTTTGAAATATCCCTTTAAGTGACTCAGCTGTTTTAAACATAGATAATAATAAGAAATGTTTCTTTAGCACCAAATCAGCAAATTAGAATGATTTACTTTAAATTGTAATAATAAAGACTTTTAAGATGTAAAAATCTTACCAACCCCAAACTTTTAAACAGTAGTGCATGTGTGTACATATTCAGGTGCTTGTATTGTTCCTACCAGCCATGGCGAAATTGAGCTGGGGTGTGCTGTCAGTTTTGGCCTGTTTTTTGGCAACTGAAGGATCCTTATTAGGGTTGGAGGGAAGAGACCAGACCTTCTTACGGGAGTTACTCACAGAGTGTGAGGGACTCTTTACCGGCTTGTTGGTGGCAGGACACCATTTGTAACCAGGGTTAGCTTTCATGAACGCATCCTTGTACTGTGTCAAGAAAGAACATAATTACAGTATCAAAAGCATTATCAGATATTAGATTTAAACGTGTTAACTTGAGATTAACATCAGCTTTTTTGACAACAGCTTCATGCAGCTTTTCAAGTGGCTTTCAAAAGCTAGCACCTTTTCAAGGTAATTTTATGTTAGATACTTGTTTAAAGTCCCTCTGTAATCAACAATTTTATCCCTTAAAACTCATCTTTGATTACCAAAATTGCTTATTTCAATGTTTTTTTTCCTGTGAAAAAAAAATTCTTTATGTCTTAAAATAACTTGAATGTAACTCTACACCCTTGGTCATTACATTCACTTGGTCAACTTACTGAGGTAAACGCTGCACAATGGTATCGCTCTTTAAACTTCGGACACATAACAGTTATTAATATTAGTCTTTTGCTTGACTATGTTATCAAACAGCTAATTGTCTGACCACTGCCTCAGTATCCTTAGAAACGCTCAGTGGAGAAAGGTACATCCCAGACAGCAAACTGACATTGAATCAACGTGGAAACAACGTTGATTTTGCTCATCGAATTAACGTTGAACCAACGTCAGACGCGGCATTCTTCAAAGCTAAATGAAAATCGAAAATTGGTTTGCTTTCATAACGTTGAAACAATGCGTTGATTTCAAGTTGATTTTCCGTTAGTTTTGAAAGAATGACGTGTCTGACGTTGGTTCAACGTTAATTCGATGAGCAAAACAATGTCAGATCAACATTGATTCAATGTCAGTTTGCTATCTGGGATAGTTAAATCTGCTATATATTGCTAAATCTACTCGATTTTACATGTCAACAGAAAAATATACCGGGATAACCTTGCTTTTCTTGAGACTAGTTAATGATATGCAAAAGCCAGCGGGCACGTAGGTGATTGGTTACAAGGTACTTAAAAAACAAAACAAAACAAAGGACTTCTTGTGTGGGGTTTGCCTCCTTTTTACCTCCTTAGCCATGTCTGTGTATTTCTGTTTTTCTTTGGGGTCCAGTACGGCCCACCAGTCTGCCAGGATCTTAGTGGCCCCCCGGTTGTCTAGTCGCGGATGCTCCTGTCGGACCAGCGAGCGGTGGCGTTTGCAGAACAGCAGAAAGGCATTCATGGGCCGACGAGCCCGCTGCTCAGAGGAGTATTCTTCACTGTCATCTTCTATCCCACCACACACTCCTTCCTGAGCGACGCTCTCTGTACATAACACCGGCTCCTGGGGCGAAAAGTGGAACGAGACATACAAGGACCTGGTCAATTTCAACAGCAACAGTGGAGAAAGCTACACCAAGTTTAACAACCAATATTTCACAATAGAAGGATATCAAAGGGTTAATTCAGCCAAAAATTTGAAATTCTGTCATCACTTGCTTTTCCAAGGCCATCCAAGATGTAGGTGTCTTTGTTTCCGCAGTATTTTCAATTTTTATGTTTTTAGGTCAAACCGTTCGTGTCTATCAGTCATATAATGGAGGTCTATGGTCACCACCTGATTTAATGACTCGTAAATTTAAGTACACATTGATGGCCTAAGACACGAAACAAGCGGACACGAAATTACCTCTTGTTACCACAGTAACATCCAAGTGATCTGAGGGCTCGGGCGCTTCGGTTCGCGCAAGCGCCGGAAGTGATCTCTTGCGCGTGTACGTCACAAATTGTTTACAGATATTTCGGGAGTGTTATCCTTCACTGTGAAGATCTAAACATATTTAGATATACAGAAAATTGCAATGAAAGACGATTTCGATATATCAACAGACAACGTTGATTTTTTTTTTCGCAACCGCGCGAGATATCACTTCCGGCGCTTGCGCAGACCGAAGCGCCCGTGCCTTCAGATTACTTGGATGTTACTGTGGTTATAAAACGGCATAAATACTGTTCGTTTTCTCACACAAACCGCTCGTTTCGTGTCTTAGGCCATCAGTGTGTACTTACATTTACGAGTCATTAAATCATGTTTAATTTGGACTTCTCTGTGCATGCTCTTTGAGGTGGTGACCATAGCATTATATGATTATATGATTATAAGAACAGTTTGACCTAAAAATATATCAAAATTGAAACTACTGCGGAAACAGAGACACCTACATCTTGGATGCGCTTGTGGTAAGTTAAAACATACCAAAAATTAATTTCAAACTGAACTATCCCTTTAACCAAGCGGATCCTAATTTTTTTTCCCCAGCCATTGTTTTATTTTTAAAACTATTTTAAAAATGTACTTTTTTATAATTGACTTAATTATTAGCTTTTCATCAACTCATGAACCCATGCAGTTCCCTCACGAACCTCCACAGTTTGCAAACAGAATTTGAATAACAAGGAAACTACCCAAGGTAGTTTGATTTTTGTCCTTCCTTTTGGCACATGAATGATACATACCCATACTTCCATATAGACATACTTTTGTTTTTACAGCTGCAGGCATTATAAATTAAAACAATGTCAAGAGAGGATTTTTCTTTCATTAAATATGCAAACTTTCTAGCAGAGACGGATGAAATAACAATAATAATAGCAAAAATAACAGTCAGTGTTACAAAGCTACAAAATGGTGGTATATCCTACAAATCTGACTAAGCCTGACAGGCCAATGATTCAACAATGATGCAACATTAAAGATTTGCTTTTTTTTAAAGCTTTGTTTTTTTCTGTATGATTCATTTCTGAAACCGAAACAGGTTGTATGGAAATGGCATGTCTATTTTTAGTAGCCTTTGTTTAACCCAGCTAAAACTTCTAATGAACTATAATTTGCTCCAAGCTATTGCTATTAATTATTGTCATTGTAAAGAGTCGATTTGACTCTGACTGAATATTCATTCAAATGTTTGGGTTCAGTAAGATCTTTTTTAAAGACTTTTATTAGACTTTTGTTTAATGCTTCTCTTCAAAGAAGCATTAAACTGACCAAAAGCGACAGCAAAGACATTCATAATTTACAGATTTTTAGTCCAAATAAATGCTGTCCTTTTAAAATATCTATCCTGAATCCTGAAAAAAAATCACGGTTTCCACTAAAATATTAAGCAGCACAACTGTTTTCAACACTGATAATAAGAAATGTTTCTTGAGTATCAAATCATCATATTAGAATGATTTCTGAAGGATCATGTGACTGAAGACTGGAGTAATGATGCTGATAATTCATCTATATTCAAATAGAAAACAGTTATTTTAAATCCTAATAATATTTCAAAATCTTTTTATTGTATTTTTGTATTTATATATTAAATAAATGCAGCACTGTGGAGCATAAGAGACTTCTTTCAAAAACATTTTTAAAAATTGTACAAGTCCCAAAAATGAAATTAAGAATTTTTTTTCTACAATGAATTTAAACATTTAAAATGCCTAAAATCTAATTTTGCCAATGTTTAGAAGTACACCAGCATACAGATGATCTCAAAACTAAGACACATGAACTAAACGCCACAAAACTCTCATTTCGTTTTCATGTTGTCTTAACAGACTTCAGACTTTACAGATGTCTTTAAAGAGCAACTGCTGTTTTGAAAAAAAAAAAAAAACACACTAATGGCAGGGAATACAGTTTGAGTAATCATTCACCTTCTCCAGCTCTTCTTCATCTTCCTCCTCCTCTTCCTCAGAGAAGTCCGGAGCTTTCTTGGCCAGCAGCGGGTGCCACTGCAGACACTTGCGTTTGGGCCGCTTTCCGCTGATCTCTCCCTCCACAGGAGGTTCTTTCCCTCCACCTCCACCCTTCATACTGCTGCTGACCCTGATGAGGGCAAAGGTCAGAGGTCAAACACAGCCCTTAATGCTGTTTAATTGCTTAATGCACAGATAATTACATTGCCTGGTAGTTAAAGGGATACTTCAGGATTTAGCATTAAGCTTTGTATTAGTAGAAAACCTGTAGTATTTTCAAATTCCCATGCTTTCCACTCTCATATCCCCCTGAGACGAGAGATTTATGTAATTTTTGTAGGGAAAAAAATCTTTGATTTTTTGTCCAGAGGCTAAAGACTACAGTCAGTAGTAGGGCTGTCCCGCATGTTTTCAGTCCGCCCATAGAGGGCGATCTCACTCACAGAATGAACACATAGTGTCAGCCATCTTTTTTGGAAGCTAAGCTAGCAGGCTCTTGTTCTGTGGAGAAAGCTGAGTAGTAGGGGTTACTATCCTCTTTTTCCAGGCCATCGATGTCCGAGATTCAGCTTTTGCTTTCTGCAGTCGCCTTTCATTGTTTACATGCAGACCTTTCGTTTCAATCTAACTGAATTCATTCTGATTAGTGAATCTGAATGTAGTGTTTACATGAACGCTAAACAAGTGATCGGTTGATGTGCGTTTTAACATTGCTAAGAAAATTCCCGCTCCTCCGTGAGAGATACAAGACCGGTGCGTATAAAAAATATATTTTCTGGCTTTTCTCAGTCTAGAAAGCTCCAAATTCAAAAATGATTTCACATTTCTTCTACATAAATGACCCATTTTAAACCACTTTCATCATTCCAGAGGTGACGTATCCCTTTAATTTAAAGGTGAGATCAGATGTGTAATTGGTTACAACAAGGAAAAAAATTTCAAGGAGACAGTTGGCAGCAACAGACTGTAAATATAATTTGACGGGCATCATAAAACTATAAGAGAAGCCAAGGCTACAATACTGTATTTTTGATAGGGCCGTTAATCAAGTGGAGAGAACCTAACCATCAATAGCTCTGGATAAAGATCCTCAAAACACTGTTCATTTGTGTTTTCCAGTGTGCATTGTTAGTACAAGAAAAAAAAAAAACAGGCATGCTGTCGAGTGCAGTGCGGCGCAGTGTTCGCTGATGGAGAGCGGACACAGGGTTCCCTGTCTATCTCAGCATTGTTCTTCTGCATCTGCAGCACCGGTGCAGCTCTACTGTACATGTGACCTTCACATACACCAACTCTCTCCTCTCCAATAGGACCAGAGCACACATCTCACACACGTTCGCTGCATGCACACAAACAGGAAGAGGAACACACACACCCAGACACATCACCATGAAACATACCAGCTCATTTCTAGCTAAATTGTTTCCTAACTCGTGCACCTCAATTATCATGTGTTACACATGCACACAGGAAGGATCCAGAATGGATCTGAATTTTGGAATGTTTCTAGACATTGCATTAACAGCAGACATCTTCCGTAAGGGTGTCCATATAGCTGGTGTCTGCTGCCCTCTTGCTGTTTAGTCAGTAATAGAACTGAACAAATGCTGACACTAGTCGAGGTCATGCATGTGAGAACTCGGTTATTAATGGATGTACATGTCACATCTCATTTAACCCAGATGTTGTCATCAGTATTTTAAAGGCACCTATTTATTTCCATGTAAAAATACACATGTATACTGTTTGAGAAAAATAGTGTCATATAGAAAAATGTAATATAAAAAAGACTAAATCTAAAAATTATTATATGATATATATATATATATATATATATATATATATATAATGACAAACTATTCTTAAAAGTATGAATAATGTTCCATCTGTTAACATTAATTAACAACATTAGTTCAGATTAACTAATAATGAAAAATACTTCTAAAGCAGTTAATGTTAACTTTAACATGTACTTATTATTACTATTACTATTATTAAAATCAGAATTGTATGTTAAAATTATTTAATGGACCTAAGATAACATGAACTAACAATGAACATTTATACTTTTATTAACTAATGATCATAAAAAATAATAAATACTGCATCACACGTATTGCTCGTTGTTAGTTAATGCGTTAACCAATGGGACCTTATTTTAAAAGGTTTCACCAAAATTTCTCACAAAACTGCAGATTTGTCACTTTGTTAATATGACTATAACTATGAATGTCACTAGAATAAAATAACTGGAATTGATATAATGATTGGTTATCTAGAAAGCAAAACTGAAACGAAACAAAAATGAAAGATTTTTTTGGGGTTTTTTTGCAGATTAAATTACAGTAAATGAATGGTTCACAAAATCATGTACATTCATTCATTAATTTAGCAAAACCATCAATTCCAGTGGCCACACAAAAGGAAATATTTCGAGGATGTTCATGTTGCTCTATTCCATTCAATGAAAGCATACATTTCCAAGTCATTCATATGACATTCATCTCTTTTAGTGCTACAGGGGGATTTCGAATAATATAATTGGGAATAAATGACAGAAGTTGAATTAATGGGAATGCTGATTCTTTTTCTGTATGGACAAACTAATCACTGTAAAGCTCAATAAAGCTACACCATTTGTATGAAAAGGGTCTTGCAGGACAGCAGTTCTGTCTTTATGGTCACTATATGCTCTAATGGGTGGCAATTCAGACTAATCAGTTCATTCGGAGTGGCAATAGCCCCTCTTATTGACTTGAGTGACGGCTTGATAAAGTGCATACATTATCAAATGAGAATAAAAATCAAGTAAAAAACTAATTAAAATGGGAAAGATTGTCATTAAAAAAATCATAATCATCCAAAAATATATGGATAATACTGTAATTCACGGTTATGAGAATGTAAATATATATTAACATTACTATTAAAGGAATTTTCTAGTACCACAAAATTATTTAGACTCATCATCCTGCAGTATGTACATTTTTTCACATAAAATGTCTATGGCTAAGTTTACAATAGCAATGTAAGCTGTTGAGATTAATAAATCTACTGATTAAACAATTAGACTTGAATAATGATCTCGTAGAGATCTGATCATGTATTATTTGATTTTAGTTTGAGTAAGCCGATTTTATGATTAACAATGTTTCTGCCTCTGTTATAAACACCAATATTATGTGAATTAAGTGAATGCTTTGTTTTCAGTTCAGGCAACATGATCAAATTAAAATGGAAATTATGAAAGGAACATTACAATAAAAGTTGTTACCCTTCTTGCATGTGTTTTACTTTAGCATGGGTTCTCCAACCTTCCTATCTTAGGGTGTGTTTACACTTGTAGTTAGGTTCGCTTGGTTCATTTGGTCATGACTACTTCTTAAACTACTTTTTTTGGTCCAGATCCCGAGTTTTCTCCACAGTGTTGTGACGTATTTCCAAGTTAAACCGAATATTTGAATAGATATTATTGAAATATTAATATTAATATTGAATAGAGGGCAAGGTTTTACATTATTGCACCTCCTCTCCATCCCTCGCTCACAGAAAACTGACTCACAACCTGATTGGTCTCTTTAATTACGTATATTTCCAAACTGGACTTCCAAAACAATGCTGTGTGCTAGGCTAAATGCACTCATTGTATGTGTGTAGCCTACATATGACTATTTCGACCAGCTGAGAACATGTAAAGCTTATAAAATGTGTAAAGGTGTCAAAAAAGCATCAGAAATTCCTCCGTCACACACGCAAACAAAGATCTGCTGCGAGGAGATGCGGTTCGTATGTGATGTGTACCAAACTGTGATGGCCAACATCGCAAAAACCTAATATGAGTGAGCATTCTGTCCTTTTTAAGGTCTCATCTGCCTGTTTTTGGTGTGTTTACATGTATTTGGTCCATGCTGCCTTCAAATATCTTTCAAATCGCAAAAGAGTTTGTTTGGAAGCGGACCGAGACCCATCTTTTCAGCTGTGTTGGTCCGCACCAGGATTCGGATGGCAGCGTTCCCACACGTTCAAATGAACCGCGCTAACAGAGTAATCGCACCAGGGTTCATTTTAATCGAACCAAACATGTCAAGTGTGAACACACCCTTACAATAACTCAAAAATGAATGAATGAATTTTGAATGAATCACGAGTTTGAAACATCACTAAACCAAGAGAGGGAAACAGGACTTGCAACAGGTTTGCTGCTAAAAAAAAAGTTAGAATTTCAAGAAATCTGTTTAAAGCTACAGTAGTGATTCGATTATATTCTGTATCTTTTACTCATCCAAGATTAAACAAATGGGTATAGCCTATTTATAAGAGTTGTCTATGAAAGAGGACAACTAAAAGAAAACATCTTGCGATATCAGTGCAAGTAAAATATGTGAAGTAAGCAGGGGCGCAACTACCCAGTTTCAGAGGGGTATGCAGCAACAATTTTAGCGCCCCCACCGTTTTACCTTTAATTTTAGGTAAAACTGTGGAAGGTGGACCTCTATTTCTCTAGGGAGGTTCGGGGGCATGCTCCCCCGTAAGAAAATTTTGTGTTCTGTAATGTTAAATTCAGCAGTCTGGTGCACTTTGAGAGTTCAAAATTAAAAGCTCCAACCCATATTCAGGGTGCAAATTAAACAAAGAAAAATTTGAACCTCTTTTAGTTAGTGTCTGTCTACATTACACTACTAGGCCTACATAATAATAGTTATAATATTAATCCCATGATAGTAATAATAGCCATAAAGGCTATTGTAAAACAAATGCACAGAAAAATAAAGGAAACTTTCATAATTAGTTTTGCACTAATTTCTATACTCGAAAGATATAAGCGCATAATGACATGTTTCATGGGCCAGTGTGTCAGAAAAAAAAAACTAAAGCTGACTTTTTTTGACCAATCCATTACACCAGCACAGCGCCGCCAATTAAGCAAAAAACAAAACAACAAACAAACAACAAACAAATGGGCCGCCGATGTATGAGTTTTGTGGGCCGTTAAGACAAATAAATTAAAAAAGGATGAAATGTATTGGCTGAAAAGCACGTCGGCCCAGCGGGAATCTCCCGGTAGTCCCGATGGCCATGCCTGGATGTCACATTTTAAATCCTACCTGTTGGCTTTCAGCAATGCATGCAGTTATTTAGCTGCTGTTGCATCAATTGACATGCCATCTCCTTTTCTCTCTTTCTTTTTCTATTTTTAGCCCCACAGCATTTTGTTTTATCCATCTTTTTCGACGACAACTCACTACTCGTACCTGCTCGCTCAGTGCTCACGGCGCCCCCGCCCGCTCGCGATATTACCCGCCCCCCTTCTCCATGAGGGCGCCTACTCTAGCCTGGCTGTTAGTCCTCTAAAATTTTATATAACATTGAAGGAATGCAGAAATTATTTAGAAACGCACAATGGCAGCTACATATAGAAATACAATATAGCCTATATATAATTATTTTATTTTTTTTACCATCGCTTTGGCGCCCCCCATTGTGCTGCGCCCCTATGCGCCGCATATAGCGCATACCCACTTTTTGCACCACTGGAAGTAAGTTTAGCTGTATCCATGTAATCTAAAGCTTATTTACATATCTTTACTAAACTACCTTCTTGATAATAGTGGATCAACTAAAATTGTACATGTGTAATGGATTAAGAGTATAATATTATTACAATACATAAAATGTATTATTAAGATGCAAACAAAGCAACAATACGTAGATGTACAGAATAGAAGTGGGTCGAGTGTTGACACATTAATAATAACACTTACTATTCTATTATAATAGAATAAAATCAAACTTTAATGATGCACTTTTTTTTAAGCGAAACCTACAACAGCTTGATGATACTGTGGAAGTGGAAAGATTAAGAAAACAGCAATTTTGGTGTTCATATGCAAATATAAACAGTGAGTTTGCATTATCAAACCATTAGCTACAAAAACAAAAACCTGCACAATCATTCAAAAATGAATTGCTCTTTAACTCCCCTTTTATTCTAATGAACTGCATTCATTTCACCTGTTATGCTTAGGTAAAATTTGACCCAACATCGAAAACCATTAAAAAATTCTTGAATTCTTAATTGGTGTTCAACGGATCTGAAGAAACATTAATTAAAGAAAATAACCTTTGCTGGTCTTAAAGTATATGATGATTCAAAACCATGGTTATATACATTTACATTATAAATGGTTAAATAGTTGTTGTTAAATCTTACATTTGATTAAGAATTAATCTTGGCATTTCAAAAACAATTTCTAACATATTAAAGAAAATTAACGGTATGCATCTTAGAGCAACAATTCTGGTTTAAAATTACTATTTATTTTCCATTTCCACAAATATGATTCATATGCATAGTTTTTAAGCTGAAAGGCCAAAAAGTCATTTTTTTTCTACATTTTTTTTCTCCCAAATATGAGTCAAATTATAAATACCACAGATGGAAAACATTTAAATAGATTAAAATCTGAATATTCTGTTTAAGATATCCATGACAATGTTAGAAAGCCTGGCTCCAATACCAAAACAATGTGGTATTTATAGTCCATTCTTACAGATTACAATGGAAGGGCTAAAGGAATAACATTCTATGCATTTTTTTTAATATGCCATTATACGATCAAAAGTACAATTTGTTATTGATGCAGTCATTCAGGAAAGTAGACCATGTTTGAACAGACTAGCTCTTTGCATGATAAAAGGTTGAAGAATGAATATGTGTTTTATCTCAGATTGAGCACAACCCAATAAGCAGGTGATTATGTACAGACACGAGCTTAAAATCTGTGATGTAATGAATGTTTGATCCGTGATGTTAAGGCATCAGATACCAATTAGTCTGTGAATTTAAGAGTTAGAACAACCGATGAAAGGAAACACATGGCATGAAGTGAAGGCGTACTTACAGAGCCACAGAATATGGAAATACGGTATTTGAAAGATGAGGATGGATCTGTCAGTCAGGCTGTATCATGCGATGAAGATGACCTACAAAGTAAAACAAAACAAAAAAACACACTGTGCCCTCAGTACAGGAATAAATCATCGAAAGCAAAGCCAAATGCACCAAATAACTCTGTCCCGAGTCCGACCTCATCAGTCAGCGACATTTTAACCGTGTGTTGTGGAGTTGATTAGTTAGAGGCATATGTGCACCGCTTCGGCATCAAACTAAGTTGGCATCTTTGACGTAATTGATGATGGAAGCATAAAGTTATGACATCGCTCACATCATTTATCGCATCCATTGAATCCACTTCAGTTATGGCAGGCTGTAGTAACATTGCCCTAACTAGTATATATTTACTAAATACTTTTTTTTTTTTTTACTAATACAGGCGTCATTTACAATGACAGTGAGTTGCAGCAACCAAGTGATCAGACATTGATCTATTAAAATTACTACTAAAGAGTACAATATTGACTAGTATTTCTTTCAATTGAACTATTCATAATTCATTCATTTCATACTAGTACTCATTCATTTCATTAGACATTTGTTCTTATTCATTCATCGACTAGCATCTATAAATTACTCGCTTGTACTTATTCAATAGATGCTACTACTATCCAGTTGTGACAAGCATAAATAGATAACAACACAATGAATCATTTAAACTCGTATAAGTACAACAAATGGAAAATACACTAGTCAGAAATGAAAAGCTAATATCTGAACCACTAAACTCTAGTACTTATTGGAATTAGGGATGTAACGGCCAATAATCGGTATCAGCCGATAAAAGCAATTGTATTCATGATCGTCTATCGGTTGATTGGTTAAAAACAGTCAATGATCAGGGACGATTAAATCATGTCAATCAAAACGTTAAAACAAATAGACTGCAACTCATATTGTGAGTGAAGAAAATGTCATGTTGAATTTAGGCCTGCAACAATAACGCATTAAAGGCACACTATGCAGGAATTCCGTTTTTGTCAAATTGCGACCCCTAGAGTCGCTGTGGAGTACTTGTATTTAATGTTACTGTCGTAAATACCACTCACGCAGGGCATAACTACCATAGACTGGTCTCTGCACTCACAGCCTGATATCCACGGCCGATATTAGACATTTTCCATAATATCGGTATCGGCAGTGATAATAGCCGATAAATGAATATATAAAAAATAAAATAACAACAGACAAAACATGCTTCAATAATCTCTCCTTGTCCTGTTATATTGAAAATGTTCTACAACTTGCAGTATGATGTTATCTATTGCTAAATTATGGCTCATCATAGACTAGCTAACCACAAAGCAGGCTAATGCCACTATCATCAGTGGAAGACCGCTAACGTTAACATTAATGAGTTTGGAAACCACAATGAACTTTTTCTGCCTAAATAAAGTAATGATTACTGTATTTATAACTAGCATATCTCTAATTACAGTCCCTGCATTGTAAAACGTAAGTTATACTTGTGAGGAGTGAACATTTAGACATAGAGAAAAAGTATCAAAAGTATTTGGGCAGAAAAGTTAGCTTTTCTTTTACACGTGTGTGAAATCCAACAATATTTAATTTAAAAAAATATATATCGGCCGATATATCGGAATATCGGATTTTAAAACCCAAAAATATTTGTATCGGTCGGGCTCTAATTTGAAGCTGTTATATTAAGGTACAAATCTTGCATAGTGTGCATTTATTGCATTAAATAAGAGATCCAGCACTAAAATGCGTATTTGAACTCAAGCTGAGCTCTCGTGTCCACTGCTATCAGTGTCATGGCTACATAGTGTCTCTTGTGGTGGCATGCGCGGAGTCTCAAATAAAATGTGCAAAAACATTTCCCTGCTTGATATAGACTGTAACCACTGATGAACATTAAGAACTCAAACAAAACTTGCGAATCGATGCATTTATTTACGGGTTGAGCAGAGAGGCTCATTCTCTTGTCCTGTTTCTAGTCTCTTCCACGTTTTCTTAGCTTTTTCCCATCGTCGAGGATCACGTCTGAAATGCGCGCAATTGTCTTCGTGCTTCACGTTGTGGTTGATGTGTGTGACGTCGTTGCGTCGTTTCTCGCGAGATTTGTCGGGGGCGCTCCTCTCAAACTTGCATTGATGGTTTTTCCAGCAGCGTCCCCCCGAAGATTTACTACCAGAATAATTCGCTCTTCTATGAGTTTGTTTAACCACCGAAATGACTTTGAAGCTGTTATATTAAGGTACAATTCTTGCATAGTGTGCCTTTAACAATTTAAAAAAGCGATGTTAAAGCGGGCTCTATTTGGCCCTATTAATCACCTGTAGTTCAAGCCAGGGTTGCCAGGTCCATGGTTTTTCTCCAGACCAAACATTTTTTGTAGCACGACTCCAATCCAATAATCACAAAGAGCTTTCATATTCTGTCCATTTTTTCAGGAAATTAAAATAAATAAATGGCATTTTGACACTGCATCTAAGTTCAAGCAGCAGGGCGTGACATTTCTTCCACTTTAATACAAAGTTATAGCACGAAATAACATGCATGATCAACAAAAGGTATGTTGAAAGATACAGTCTAGAGCCCGACCGATAAAGGATTTTGAAGGCCGATACCTATACAAATATTTTTGTGTTTTAAAATCCGATATTCCAATATATCGGCCGATATTTTATTTATTTATATGAAACTGGACATGATAGTCACAAATTTTGTCATGCTTATTTGTGTTAAGAGAACTGATGGGGATGATCTTTTAATTGTTATTCAAGCAATGTATGTATCGTGAACAATTCAACGAGTGTTGCCAACAGGAACGGTGTAGACTAGAGTGAGTGCCCTCTGGTGGCAAACTATACAACTCCAACACTCATAACATGGTTCAAGCGTGTTTCATCCGTTTTTGTTTTATTTTTGAAATATTCATTTATCGGCCATTATAACTGCCGATACCGATAGTTTGGAAAATGCCTAATATCGGGCCGATAATATCAGCCTGCCAATATATCGGTCTGGCTCTAATACAGTCAACTTACCGAAACATATCATGTCTCATGTAATCGCTCAATCAGTGTTTCAACAGCAGAAAGATGTCAATAAACCAGCTTCACTTAACGTTGCATTTACCTCAGGAAAGATATACAATATTCAGTTTATTTGTTAGCTATTTATTAAAAAAACACTAGAGAGGAGCTTATTTACAGTTAATGTTTGAATAGATTTGTGATGAAGACAAGGGTTTGTGAAAACTACCTTAAGTGCAACAGTTGTACAGAAACATATCAGTTTCTAAAAATAAATAGCAGTTGATTATAATAGTTTGGGCTCTGTTGTTAATTTTAACCACTAATTTTACAGTAATATACCGAATGATAGGGTTCCCTATCGGAAATGTAAATTTAGTATTGGTGCGCTCTAATTGAAATAAGTACTAGTATCTAATGAATAAAGCCCTGTTCACACTAGCAACTTTGTTGTTGTTGTTCATAAGTCTGCACCAGGTGGTTGCTAGCTCAGTTCTTAGTTCTGGTTAACCTAACGTGATAATGAAAGTCACTGCCGCTAAAATGTTGTTCAATGTAATTTTGTGCATCATCATGTGGAAGTGCAGCCATCTATCTGTGCCAAGACCACAAACACAAGGTTATTTGGGTCTATACACAATTAATTGTCATGCATTGTTTACATTATGTTTTACATAGTCATTGCATGCAGTCAGAGACATAAGAAAAATGCATTCTGTAAGATGAACTTCACTATTTTGCAGACACTGATACAAGAGACAGGTCATCACTTGTTTAAGTCTGCATTTGTTTAAGTCGGCTTGGAATGAAAACTGACCCTATTTTTAAAATACATTAAAAAAAAATCTGACCTCGTAACGTTTAATAAAAACACCAACTGGATTTTCTGGTAAAAAACTAAAAAAAAAAAAAACGACAATCATTTAGTGTGCTCCCTTACAAGCTTATGTTCATCGGCCTCCATTTTTGAGTGCAACACCCACGTCAAAACCCAATCAACAACCAATGCACTGAACCATGTTCCCAACTTACATTTTATCTATTTTGATGATCCATTGCACTTGGATGTCCATATTTCCCTTTCATTGCAACTTTTCATTGCTAAGCATGGTCACAAACAGCCGTGAGTGGTGCAATTAAAATACTGGACGTCACCGACTCGCTGTACTTCTGGTTTCCAGTCGGCGTTCCTACTCAAACTCCTACTGATGACGCATCGCTGCACATTTGCTTCTCAACTTTTTCCATCACCGACGGTCGTAATCGTAATCGTTTATGCAGAATGAATGCCTTTCTGCTGCAGATCATGGTGAACACTTCTTTAACTCAATATGCATTTACATAACAGTTAAGTTAATAGTGAATTTAATAGGACCTTCACACTGTGGTTAGCCTAACCCCAGGTTATCGGCTTTCTAAACCCAGCTTTGAACCCGGAGTAAAGGTACGATTCACACATATAATTTAGAAGCAGGATTAGCACTGCTTTTTGCCCAGGCTTATGAAACTCTGCTCTGGAACAGAGTTAGCATGGCTTTTGCAAAGTTAACCCCAATGGGGTGCAAAACGTATACAGTGTTAAGTAGTTCTGTGTTACAACTAGATGCTTAGCAACAGTGTCTCATTCAAATTCATATGTTTTGGACAGTTATGGAAACATTGTGTAGTAGTTTCAGCATTTGAGGGGAAAAAATGGCAAATGGTGACTGAACATGCGACAATTGGAATGAGGAAGAAAACATTTCATTCTTACCTTTATAGTCCAAAAAGTCCAATCAGGACACACTTTATAATACACAGGGCAAGAATATACAATATGAGGATGCGCAATAATCCAGTGACACTGAGAATAAGGATGTTAACCCAGCCAGGTTTAAGAATATACAGTGTGAAACGTCTGATGAATCCCAAAGAATAATTGATAAAACCGGTTAAATTATGAGCAATGTGGAACATAAATTAAAATAACCCAGGATTTCGTTTAGCCTGGGATTGACTGACCCAGGGTTAGCTTCAAGTGTGAAAACCCCCAATTATACGTAGTATAAGTCAAGAAAGCAATGTTTAAAAGGCTTGCCATACTTCGACTCGTTCATGTAGGTTCTATTAAAGCAAATCCGACACAGTTTTGTCGAGTGGATGGACGATATATATACAGTATTGCAGCGTTTCGTTTTCAGGTACAGCCGGAGAGCGGTGCTCTCTCTCTGTCTCTATCCCTGCTCAACTGTCGAACAGCGAATCAAGAACTCCACAAAGCACCATGTCGACGATATCGTGCAATTATTTAAGCCATCGAGCACATTTCATAACTCATTTGACCCCTTATTTGAACTGTGCTCGGTTTGCATCTCGGTGCAAAATGTCGATCTGGGCTTTGACAAGACAGACAGCCGAGAGTCCATCTTGCTTTGGGGAAGATGAAGTATAAATCTCACTCCTGTCAAACTCCGCCAGGGCATTTTCGGAGAGAGATACCCCTCCACAAGCTTTCATTACTTAAACTATGGGTTTTCAGGGCAGACTTTTCAGATGAGACGGTTTTGTGCTCAGGTTTCTCGCTCCGTTCAGTCAGATAGAATAAAAGTAGCTGGCTAGCCTGCTAGCCCCTGTGATGCGAGATTGCTCTAGCTCTCGCCTGAACGTGTCATTAGCAGACCCATATGCAATAATCGCACGGTTGGTCGTACATGTTAAATAGTCGTGAATTGCACCGAAAGCCCGATGTTCGGTGAGAGCAGGTGTCACACACGCAGATCACAAAAGTTGTTTATGCCGAAGCACAACAAACTGGCACGTATTTCGCACTGTCTAAGCGAGAGCTCCCGATCAATCGGAACTCGGGGCTTTTCACAAACAAAATATGTCCAAGTTTTCAGTCATCGCGGCATATGTGAATGCAAACTTACCCCTGAAATCCGGTCGAAACGCCAGGGCCTTCTCATTCCAGCCTCAAACTTATTGACACATCAGAACAGTTCTGCACTGGCCGTCCGTACAGTAGCCCCACAGACACTTAACGTTATATTATTATTTTTTTTACCGGATGCTTGGAAGGGTGCAACAACGCAGCGTGAAGTCGACAAAACTACATCACAATCGCGCCGATCACTCCAAGAACAAATAACGGTGAGGACAGAATGCCACTTGGTATTGGTACTTTCGTTTCAGGCGAACAATTTTCTGGGTTTGTTTTCTCTCACCGCCCTCCTCCCCCTCCGTGCGTTCAAGTGTTCCCACTGAAGCCCGTGTGCACAGTGTGTGGATGTTCACACAGCGCTGGACTCACTGGCCTACCGTGTCACATCATTATCATCCTCATTCAGTCGGTGTCCTGTTAGAAAATCCAGTCTAATACGATACTTGTGTTTTATATTTGGGTTCTCTGGTTGACCAAAAATCAGCTTTTGATCCGAGCAGGTAGGTGGTTTGCTGCTGGTCCAATAGTTTGCAAGCTTGCAAACTATCTTGATCAGCCAGAAACACATCTAGTTGTGTGTGGGGGGCTGTTCTGGACTAACTAGACTATATCATCATCATCATAGCAATTCCAGAAACCAGCTTGATCACCTAATATGACCAGCCGGTAGCTGCTTGTTACTGGTATTCCAGCTTATTTACCATCTTAGACCAGCTACCATGCTCTAAAACACTTCTAGTTAGTTTCTCCAGTGTGTTGCTGTTCTCGACTGGAATGTCATCATTATCATAATTAGTTGGTTGACCAGTCACCGTTTTCCAAATATTAGCTTCACCACCTGGTTTGTTGTTGGTCTACCAGCATAATAATCATAGAACAGCTAGAAATGAGCGATCATGTTGCAAAAACATGGCTGACCTGCTTATGCTTAAGCCAGTATGAATGTCTTAAATGCCTGGTTTCACAGACGGGGCTTAGATTAAGCCAGGATTGAGCCTTAGTTTAAGCCAGGATTGAGTCTTAGTTTAATTAGGACATTTAAGTAGCTTTTATAAACGTGTCTTAGAAAATGAAAAACATTACTGGTATGCATCTTATGATATGTAAGTGCAAGTTACTTTCAGCACAAACATACATTTTAGTCTGGGACTAGGTTTAAGCCTCGTCTGTGAAACTGTATAGCTGTTTTTTTTTGTTTTTTTTTCTGGTCTAAGATGGACCACCAGCTAGGAACCGGTACCATGGCTGCTTTTGAAATCACATACTTCCTTACTATATGAAAAAACTTCCCTATTTTGTGAAAAAATGTGACAAAAGGTAGTATGTCTGTAGGAATTCACAGAATTCATAAAAGAGTAGGCAAAAAGTACCCGGACGACCTCCTTCTTCTCACGAGATTCTGAGGTGTGCAAACGATGGACACTTCACTGTCCCATAAGGCCACGGGAGAGGATTTGTGAATGGCAGTGAAGCGATGTAACTGACGCTGATTGTTCACGTAATAATGACAACATGGCAAATGTAGATCATCCATATTACATTCACGCTCATACTACATAGAAGATACTTTTTTTAAGAAGTCATAAAGGAATTGCATATTCAAAATATGTACCTACTCAAGTGAGAATGTGATTTCAGACACAACCCGAGCTTCAAACACATTCTAGTTGATATGTGCACTTGACTACCCACGTCATAGCCCATCATACATTTTTGGCCATTAAGGGTTGACCAGTGACAGTGTATGTATTTTTTTATTTTTTATTTTGCTGGTTCAGGAGCTTAATGACAATCTTAGTCCAGCTAAAATTTTGCAAAAAACCTACTTGACCACCATAAGCTGGCATGACCGACTGATCACTGGTTTGTTGCTGGTTAACGATGGTCCACCAGCTTTGACGCTCTTAGACCAGCTAGAAATGTTTCATAAACATCATTGACCAACTTAAACTGGTATAACTGACTGATAGCTGGTTTGTTTCTGGAGGACCAAGACCTTATTACAAAACACAAATCATTTTAAACTGGATTTAAACTGGAAGTGCTGCGTTTAAGTTGTTCAACAGCACCTACTTCTAAAGGATGACACCACCATGCTTGGAATGCTTTTCTGATTCAGATCCACTATCTGTAGAGCTTCCTGGATGTTGTGTATTAGTGTCAGATCGGCGTTGCGCTGATAAAATAAACTCTTAATAACAGTGCATGTGCGTCGCCCACTTACCTACAACAGCCCACCAAAGTGACTTAACAGCTCCGTGGTCCACCTTTCGCACCCCTTCGATGGTGTCTTTCTCTGTTCACTTTTTTGCAACATACAGTCTACTGTACATGCAGTGACTGAAAATATAGTTTTCATGTAAGGACAGTTATGATTGGACGCACGCTTGAGTGACAGCCCGAGGCAGCCACTCAGAGTGCGCGAAACATTTCGGCACGGTTCCGAGACAGAGAGATTAAAACCACATCTTCATAATGTCCTACACATTCACACAACACACAAAACACACAACAGTTACAGAAGAAGTGTGGACTATCATTCATTAGATCAACAGGAGGTGTGAAATTATCGATATAGAGACGCCATCGAGAAAAGAGAGCGAGTGACATACGCTTCAGAGCAATCCCAACACACACTAACACAGTCCCCGACCCCGAGTGCAAACACACATTAGTGAACAACATTGATGTGTTTGCCCCGTATTCACTCTTTGCGTACGACTGTTAAAGGCTCAGTGTGGTTAAAAGATGATAAACCATGCGTGTGTTCATTCGTGTCACAGCAGCCTCGTTCTCTCACATTGCCTACTGGTCCACCGTTTTCCTGTCTCGTTGCCCTCTTTATGAGAGTTTTTCATGATACGGATCTACGTGCTAACACGAGAGTGGACATTGCATTATCACCTCTTCATATCACTTTGGTCATACACGAGCTGTAACAAAACAAGAAATGTATGCTCATGATTGTTTATGTCGTTGATATGATTAATGATGATGAGGAGGAAGAGGAAGAGGGGGGGTCAACAACAGAGGCAGAATCGTACCTGTGCGACGCGATGCTTTTATAACTGTTAAGTTCATACTTTTCTGTCAATCTTTCGTGCAATACGAAATTTAATTCTATCTCTGCTGAAAACAAAACAGCATAGGCTACATACCAGCTTAAACTGGTTTGCTGGTCTTAGCTTTTCTCCCATGCTGCTCAAGTTAGTCAGCTTGCTGGCTTTAAATGAGCACTTTTCTACTGGTCTAGCTGGTGTAAATCAGCTCAACCAGCTGATAACCAGCTTGGTCAGGATACCATCTAAAGTCAGCTAAGACCAACAGTTAACCTTAGTAGCCTAACCTTTTTATCAATTTAAAAATACATTTTTTAATAATGTGCAGAATATGGTAGCCTATATCTTGCGTAATGTGTTTTGTTGGCATGCTAGCCTACCACCTTGAAAATGTTCTACAAGATCATTGTTATTTGCCAAATTAATTTGGCCTATGTTATTTATTTTCACTATTATTTGGTCATACTAGATTTGTATTGCCATTTTCTCTGATGGACTATGATGACAGTTATAATGTAATGCTTATATGTGTAGGAGGGTGTGTGATAAATGTGATGATTAATTAACTAAATTTAATGTACCTGAATCACTCAAATAGTTTGTTACTTAGGCCTGTGTTTATCATATTTTAATGCAACACAACCACATGAATGTGAAATGTGATATTCCATAAGAAAACATTGATTATACTGCTTTTGTTAAAGGGATAGTTCACCCAAAAATTAAAATTCTTTCATTGATTACTCACCCTCATGTCGTTCCAAACCTGTAAGACTTTCGTTCATCTTCAGAACAAAAATTAAGATATTTTTAATGAATTCTGAGAGCTTTCTGTCCCTCCATAGACAGCTATGCATCTAACACTTTGACGATTCAAAAAGTTCATAAAGAAATAAAACTAATCCATATGAATTGAGCGGTTTAGTCCAAATTGCTGAAGAGACATGATCGTTTTATTCACATAAACATTCATCAACTCACACATCAGTTGTGATAAAAGGAAACTCAAGCATGTTTGCTTGATATCCATGAACCAATGAGGTTAATTCTTGTGTTATGTATTATTATTTTTTCTCGTGCATTAAGCAGGTTCAGTTGAGCTTCTGTTTATGTTCGCTGATCAATGTTTAAATGTGAATAAAGGCCTGGATTCAATCTGTTCATCATATAAAGCATTCGTGTCTCTTCAGAAAATTTGGACTGAACTGCTCAATTCATAAAGGTTTACAATCTCTTTATGAACTTTTTGAATCGTCAAAGTGGTAGTGGTATGAAAAAGTTATTTTGTGTTTCGAAGGTAAACATAAGTCTTACAGGTTTAGAAAGACACAAGGGCAAGTAATGGGAGAATTTTTGGGTGAACTATCCCTTTAATGAAAGTGGACTGACTGTAACAAAACTACCACTCAAAGGAATCAGCCTCAGTAAGTTAATCTAATGGGCCAATCATTAACCTCCTGGTCAGATAAGTTTGATGAGACATTCTCTTCCCACAAAAGTGAAATCAAATCAGTTGAATTGTGATGTTTCATGAGAATCACATTAAAACAGTATGTAAAAGTCATTTTGTAAGTTGTTGAGAGACTAAAAGAGAGAGAGTTGAGGAAAATCAAATGAATGACTGATCAGATTATTGCTTTCAATAGAAGTGGCTCAGAAATAAATCAAGCTGTTTCACTTTTTTTTTTTCACATTCCCGAGAGTGATAATAAGGGTTTCAGAATTCCTTCTTCCCCTTTCCATATGTGAAACTGCTCCTTTGTGTAAACACCCTCTTATTTGAGAGGGAATTATGTCCTGTTGTTTAGGGCATTGGAATGATTTAACCTCATTTAACCTGTGTTAGATGAGTAATTCAAATTTAATTTCATTATTGAATCACTAATGCATTGCAAAATGGATTTGTGTATTTCTTTCATTTAGCCTTGGGAAACCTGTAAATTTCAGTGAGTTTTAAAATAGTGTTTTGTGTATTGAATATAAACAAAACATTTCCTAAATAGTACTTGTGTAGAGTAAAACTTGCAAAATGAATTAGTCTTATGAGTTGGTTCTTTCCTATGAATCAGTCCAAGCAGTTCACAGAAAAATCAGATTCATTAATCAACGGAAAGGTCATGGAAAACTAATTATTAGAGGGATAGTTCACTTTGAAATTAATTTTTGATATGTTTTAGCTTACCTCAAGGGCATCCAAGATGTAGGTGTCTTTGTTTCCACAGTAGTTTCAATTTTGATATTTTTAGGTCAAACCGTTCTTGTCTATCAGTCATATAATGGAGGTCTATGGGGTCCACCTCAAAGAGCATGGACAGAGAAGTCCAAATTAAACATGATTTAATGACTCGTAAATGTAAGTACACATTGATGGCCTAAGACATGAAATGAGCGGTTTGTGTGAGAAAACGAACAGTTTTTATATAAATTTTACCTCTTGTAACCAATAGGTAAAAGAGGTAAAAGAGGTTCAAGAGGTAAAATCTGTATAAATATACTGTCCGTGTTCTCACACAAACCGCTCGTTTCGTGTCTTAGGCCATCAATGTGTACTTACATTTATGAGTCATTAAATCATGTTTAATTTGGACTTCTCTGTGCATGCTCTTTGAGGTGGACCCCATAGACCTGCATTATACTGACAGACAAGAACGGTTTGACCTAAAAATATCAAAATTGAAAATACTGCGGAAAAAAAAAATGAATTGCAAAAATGAATTTCAAAGTAAACTATCCCTTTAATTCACATGTCAAAAAGAGTGTATGTAGCAAGACAGGCTTACTGTAACATGTATGTTGCATTAATGTTTCATTTATGCGGGCCATAAATCATTCATTTTAAACATCATATAAAGCTCAAGTATAGGCTTTGATTCAACTGTTTGATTAGTTCCACAGACAAACCTTCTGTTCTGCACTTTCTCGACAATCAAGAATCGATATTATATATAAATAATATAATATACAGAGATCGTTAACAGCAATAAACATCATAGAACAAATATGAAACACTACATATGTACACATATTGAAGTGCATGGCAGAATTCCACACAATCTATCTCAACCGGACAAATTCCATCTCAAACACTAACTCATAGGAATGAATTTTATTAAACCACACCTAAGTTGCTGTTTCTGTAAGACGAATCTTCCTGTTTGAAATTGCATGAAGCAGCTAAATGTACTGTAATCAAACCATCCTCAAAGCACACGCTCACTGAGGCTGCAGGTGTGATTCAGTTTCTAACATTGCACTTTTGACTCTTTTACTGAGGATTTATAGTATAGGCCTACACTACAAAAACCCACCTATCTGTAGGTCAGATAAAATGTGAGGCAAATTTCTTTAAATCAAATTCTTGATGCATACCGGTATTAATTGATTGTCTGGTGAGCAAATATATAGCCCAATTTGCAAAGTATAGCTTTCCATGTGTCAGGACAAACAACGTGCACTGATTATGAACAATGAAAATGCATAATAATAATAAAAATAATCTCATTTTGTATTGATCCTGCCATGTTTATCTGTTTATTAATTTTATTATTATTATTATTATTAATATTTGTATAAGAATATATATTATAATGATAGCAATAATTGATTCTGGACTGTCACTCTTTAATTTAATTCCCAGTTTAGGGTAATAAAGGTCAATAAATCAGCGTATATGTGAAGTTATAAAGTGAGTTGTCAGATTTCAGTTGATATGTTTTAGCTTGCCTCAAGTGCATCCAAGATGTAGGTGTCTTTGTTTCCACAGTGTTTTCAATTTTGATATTTTTAGGTCAAACCGTTCAGTCATATAATAGAGGTCTATGGGGTCCACCTCAAAGAGCATACACATAGAAGTCAAAATTAAACATGATTCAATGACTTGTAAATGTTAGTACACATTGATGGCCTAAGACACGAAGCAAGCAAGTTGTGTGAGAAAACGAATATCGTTTTTACCTCTTGTAACCACAGCCACAAAGCGCCCTCGCCCTCAGATCACTTGGACGTGGCTGTGGTTACAAGAGGTAAAAACGATATAAATACTGTTCGTTTCTCACACAAACCACTCGTTTCGTGTCTTAGGGCATCAATGTGTATTTACATTTACGAGTCATTAAATCATGTTTAATTTGGACTTTTTTGCATGCTCTTTGAGGTGGACCCCACAGACCTCCATTATATGACTGATATAGACACAAACGATTTGACCTAAAAATATCAAAATTGAAACAAACAAAGACACCTACATCTTGGATGACCTTAAGGTAAGCTAAAACATACCAAAAATTAATTTCAAAGTGAACTATCCCTTTAAATTGTATTATTGTTTGCATTTTACTGATAGCTCAATAAGAGAGTTTCAGTATTTACCCTAACTTTTCTCTTGACTGGCATTTTTTGAATGGTCACTCTGTGGCACTGTTCCTCAAGCAGGATTTGACTATTCCTTAGTGATATTTGACCCAGATAAGGAAATTCAGATAATCCAGTGAATTCTGGAGCATCTGTAGATCAATGGCAAAGAGGCATACGAGCTTGACCTGCACTTTAGCCTTTGAAGATAAGGAGAAGAAAATCCATCCATCTCACAGTAAGACATGCATGGTGGCCTCAGTATATTTGCTTGGTGATGTCTAGGCTCATTACCAAGTCTGATGTATCGTGTGCGTTGATATTTGCCATGGTGTCGTTTCCGCGGTACAGTAGCACTCTCTAGTGAGTGTTAATATTACAGCTTCTGTGTGTACCGCGGAACCTGCTGCCCTCTGCTGGTCACCTGCCACACTACAGCATCCTAGCAGGTATGGGAAATGAAGTGTTTTTAAATATGACTTTCATTTTCATTTTAAGAAGCCAAATTTAGCTATCACGAGCCCAAAAAATCTGATAAGGAATGTCAAAACAAATTACAAACAAAATAATTTATCTAGATTCAGACCAGAAGGTTATATGAGAAAATAGAGATAGAAAAAGATTCGTAAAATAAAGGAGAATAATAATATTTGGTTCATTTAAGAAGCATTAGTGTTGCAGGATTCGAACGGAGCTAAAGTGAGTCCATGCTTGAGTGTGATTGGCTGGCTGGGGATTTCTAGGTTAGTGCTGTAGGGGAGAGCTGTCTCTCTCTCTCTCTCACACACACACACACACACACACACACACACACACACACACACACACACACACACACACACACACACACACACACACACACACACACACACACACACACACACACACACACACACACACACACACCGAGAGAGAGAGAGAGAGAGAGAGAGAGAGAGAGAGAGAGAGAGAGAGAGAGAGAGAGAGAGAGAGCATCAATCCAGTGGAGCTTGAGAAGTGCAGTTTGCTTCTAGACGTTCTAGAATTCTTTTTATGCATCCTATAAAACGAGGGAATGGAAGATAAAAGTTTTTGGATGATTTTGAAGAAATTAATTTTTGTTTTTGTACCGTGGCCTCCCTTCCAGGCGGCCATCTCATTTAGACTAATCTCTCTCTGGATGGGTCAAGCAGTGGTTGGAAATACACACAGGGGGTTGTGCTGCTTATTAGCATAAAACGAGAGATTACACGATAATTGTCCCAGCTGTGAAGACCGTCTAATTTAGCGATTGGGGTGGGAGATCTGGCCCTACAGTGTGCGATTGGGTTTATGATGCTAGTTAATGACTGTAGTGGCGCTTGTGCAGATAAACACCATTGCTTACAGCAGGGGGCAGCTGGCATTTATGACAGGGGAGAGCTAGTGGGCAGAGAGATTTGAAATGGAGATTCTCTGTGTGAGTGTGCGTCTCTCTTTCTGCTCCCCTGGCGTCCCGTTTATCTCACACTAACGAGCTTCAGAGAGCCATTGAAGTCGACACAGCCCCTCTTTACTTACTGGTAGGCCTATAGTGTGAAGATGTAGCAAGAACACGTTTTGCGCACTCTTCCTATTTGAAGGAATTAAAAAAGCTCTACAATTTAATGTAATGCAATGGTTAGCTCTGGGCCAAGAATTTGATTGGTTTGACACTTTTCAAACTATTTGTTCAAAAACCATAAATGGACCATTCAATCATTCAGGAATCAGGATCAAAACATTTAGCCTAAATTTTAAGTGGAGGCCAGCTAGCAATGTACAGTATATGAGTAAAGCTCACTCCTCTGGCCTCAAGAGGTGCGCACTACCGGCTGACGTTAGAGACTGCGGTGACTCGGGTTTGAGGCCCGTCCAGAGTGGGGCGAGTATAACCTGAGAGGTTACACATGCATTTGTACAAAGAAACTTACAGTGCATTTAAGATACACATTTTACATTGAAAGCCAAACAACAGTGTGGTGAGCAGGGATGAGAGTGGTGGGTATGAAGGCCGGTGACACAAGTGTTTATGAGCTTCACCTGTGCACCACCTGTCTTGAGTCCCATGGAGGAGCTTTGGAAGGATAAAAGGAGGAGTGACGACAGTGGAAGACGAAAGTGTTGTGTTTTATTATGTTTGTGGCAGGGGTTTTCTCATTTTCTCAGAGGCGCTGCTGTTACATAAAACCATTACTCTCAAAAACAGAGTTTGTTTACCAGATTATTTTGTTTTCGTCAAAGTGTAAATTTTCATTCAGCCTGTCTGCAGTTTTTGGTCTGAACAGACAAATTACATGAAAACTTGACTGATTTTTAGCGCTGTACAACTTTTAAGTAAATTATGGAACTGCAGGCAATCAGCGAGGTTGTGATGGAAATGCCAATTCCAAATTAAATTGTAGCCTATAGAAAAATTGTATTGCAGAAAACTTTTAGGATTTTATTTAAATCATAAAACTAATAAAATGTTTAGAATTACAAAAAAAAAAATGTAAATAACACTTTTCTGATTTATGCTAGCTAGTTTTACAAAAAAAAAAATACATTTCAATTTGGTGTGTTAGCATGAAAAATACACACTCAGGATGTTTGGGGCAACACAGTAAAATGTAATTTTGTAACAATGTAATAATTTTTTTGAATATATCACTCACTTTCTAAATGTTTTATTCTACATTAATGGACAACTATATAAAATTGCTTTTTGTTACATGATTTGTCAAAATCATGCTTTGAAGCCATCCTACTGGCTGTAGTTGAAATATCATGTTATTTTAATTTTGTGTGTTTGTTCTCTAGTTGATGTCAGCAATCTTCCATTATTAAACCATTGCACATTTTCCATGTTATCTCCTGAAAATACATTTTAAATTGAATTTTACATAAAAAGTTTTTATTATTTTTTATAAAACCCCTTATTTAAAAATATTATATATATATATATATATATATATATATATATAAAACTTACAGTAAATCACCTAAACACTGCGTAAAAACATTAAGAAAGTGAGTGATGTTACATTTGTTAAAGACATTTATTTTTCAAAAAGACCTTAACATACTGAGTGTAGGCTACATTCAAAACAAATATAAGGGTTGAAGAAATTGATAATTATATAATATATATAAAACAACCAAAAAAAATGATCAAAAAGAGATAATTATATTGGTAGAAGAACATTATGCCATTTAAATAAATGCATGTAACAGTTTAGTTCACAGGTGTTCAACTGACAGTTTAGAAATCCATATACTCAGACTTACTTCCAGTAAAAGAAGGGTTTGCGGTAATGCTTCATTACCAGCAGGTGGTAGTATACTTTATCTTTTACCCTCTACGCTTAAGGCGTCAATGGAGATAGATTTATATGTAAAAGCTGAAATTCTAGAGTTTGCATACACTCAAAGTACATAAAAAGATCAAACACATCTTTATAAAATTTTCACATTCCATGAACCAGCTCAAACTATATCTGTACAAAAATAGCTCGGCTTGAATCTTTAAGCAATCCCCTTCTAAAACTCACACTGCATATATGTGGTATACATCAGTAACAGATCCTGGTGGCATCAAGGACAGAGGATCAACCCTGTGACATTTAGATCAGATGGACTGACACGACCAGATCTCTCAAATCTCTCTCTCTCTGCTTTCCTATAGAGACGGATCGTCTGGCAGACAGTGTGCGGCAGGGAGAGCCTCGGGCTTGATGGAAATGGGGAGATAATGTGTTTAGCATCAGATCTCCTGCAAAGGAAGCAGTGCATCACAGAGATTTGATTAGGCCTCTCCCAAACAATCCCATTGATCAGAGTCATTATCTTTACTCAGATTTATGTTAACCAACAGGAAGCCATAATGTTGGGGCAACAAAATACGTCGAAGAGGACTCAGCACAGTATCATATCCTATTTCTAATGATGATAAATAGTTATAGAGTAAATGAAAGATGCTGAAGGGGACGACAATTGTGTGTGTTCATTGATCAAAAGGTGCTGCTGTATTTGAAGGGCTACGCTGTGATAATTAGACCAGAGTGACCAGAAAATGATTTCTGAAGGATCATGTGACACTGAAGTCTGGAGTAATGGCTGCTTTGTCATTACAGAAATAAATGACGTTTTAAAATATAAAACTAAGATAAATGCAGCATTGGTGACTTCTTGCAAAAACATATTAAAAAAAATGTGTATGTGATACTGTAACTCATTGAAAGGGTATCCAGACATTCTGATCTTGCTTGAGCTGATTTGATTTTGCCATGACATGACGAGAAAGAAAGTGCCTCTAGCTCCCTATTTGAGTGATTTATTTAATGTGACATCTCTTAGTGTTATATTACATCTCATTCTCACATCGTGATTTACTCATTGACTATGCATAACACTAGATGTGAGACACTTTCAGATATTAGTATTCCAGGAAGTGGCTTTGCTGAAAAACGCCAGTTTTGTCGAGTTTTTGAGGTGTAACGTTAAAAGACAGAAACATAAAACAGGGCACATCTTACTGCTGAATAAATGCTTTTGGCATTTGGCCTCCGCAGGCAAACTGATCTCTTTCCTTTCCTCTCACATCAGAGATATGGACATTCTAGTCAGCATAATTTGATTTGGGCTGGGAGCCATTTCCTGTGGAAGTGGACACTGAAAGAGAGAGCGTCTGCACCCAAGTCTTAGTTGACAGAATTGAGCCTGACATTGTCATATAGAGTCTCTTCAAGCACTTTTAAAACGCTTCTCAGGTGTTTCGCCACCCATGCAGAAGTCTACCGCACGTTTAATAAGCTGAAACATGGGGTGACTGTGAAATGAACAATGTGGTGCAGTATAATATATGACTATCACTCAAAGTTTGGGGGAAGATGAAAGTCTCTTATGGACATTGAAGGAGAATGTATTTGTTCAAAATACAGTAAAAACAGGAACACCTGTTAAGTTTCTCATGAATGCAATTATCTAATCAACCAATCACATGGCAGTTGCTTCAATGCCTTTAGGGGTGTGGTCCTGCTCAAGACAATCTCCTGAACTCCAAACTGAATGTCAGAATGGGAAAGAAAGGTGATTTAAGCAATTTTGAGCGTGGCTTGGTTATTGGTGCCAGACGGACCGGTCTGAGTCTGCTCTTTCACAATCTGCTCGGTTACTGGGATTTTCACACACAACCATTTCTAGGGTTTACAAAGAATGGTGTGAAAAGGGAAAAACATCCAGTATGCGGCAGTCCTGTGGGCGAAAATGCCTTGTTGATGCTATATGCTGATTCAAGCTGATAGAAGAGCAACTTTGACTGAAATAACCACTCGTTACAACCGAGGTGTGCAGCAAAGCATTTGTGAAGCCACAACACGCACAACCTTGAGGCGTATGGGCTACAACAGCAGAAGACCCCACCGGGTACCACTCATCTCCACTACAAATAGGAAAAAGAGGCTTCAATTTGCAAGAGCTCATCAAAATTGGACAGTTGAAGACTGGAAAAATGTTGCCTGGTCTGATGAGTTTTGATTTCTGTTGAGACATTCAGATGGTAGAGTCCGAATTTGGCGTGAACAGAATGAGAACATGGATCCATTATGCCTTGTTACCACTGTGCAGGCTGGTGTAATGGTGTGGGGGATGTTTTCTTGGCACACTTTAGGTCCCTTAGTGCCAATTGGGCTTCGTTTAAATGCCACGCCCTACCTGAGCATTGTTTGTGACCATGTCCATCCCTTTATGGCCACCATGTAACCATCCTCTGATGGCTAATTCCAGTAGGATAATGCACCATGTCAGAAAGCTCGAATCATTTCAAATTGGTTTCTTGACCATGACAATGAGTTTACTGTACTAAAATGGCCCCCACAGTCACCAGATCTCAACCCAATAGAGCATCTTTGGGATGTGGTGGAACGGGAGCTTCGTGCCCTGGATGTGCATCTCACAAATCTCCATCAACTGCATGCTATCCTATCAATATGGGCCAACATTTCTAAAGAATGTGTTCGCACGGTTGGTCGTACATGTTAAATAGTCGAATAATAAAGCCTTGTTGAATCAATGCCACGTAGAATTAAAGCAGTTCTGAAGACGAAAGGGGGTCAAAACAGTATTAGTATGGTGTTCCTAATAATCTTTTGCGAGTAGGCTTGGCTGTTCAGGATTAGAAATGTTGTAAAATCAATGCGGAGATGGCATTTTTATTACTCAACAGGTGAGTAACTTATTTTATTGAACAGAAAAATTACACTGTAGCTCGCTAACAGAGTTCAGTGTAAAGCATTAACTATTGTGAAGGGTCATTTCATTGTGGTTGTTTTAGTGCTGTGCTGGAATTTATTTTCAAGGGAGTTGCTACAGTATAGCGTCTATAACGGGATATCTGCAGTAGCGTATTCAGCTAGTCAGCTTGAGATCCTTTCCATCTAAACTGGTTTTAGCTATAGATTGTATAAAACAACTATTATATAGCTCTTCAACCTAGAGAATGTTAATCTATGTTTTTTGAATTATGAGAAAGAACCATTTTCATCCGCACAGTCACGCAGAGTCGAAGCACATCCAAAACAATGTTCTCACAAAATGAATGCATTTTTGTTTTGAACCAATAGAGAGCCAACAGTTAATGTACAACAGTTTGCCTGATGAATTTTCAGCCTTTTTCACACATACTCATACATTCTATGTGTTTTTAGAGTTAAATATGCTAAATTGATTATGCATTTTAAAATCACACGTACAGTCCAAGTGTTTAAGATTACATTGAATAGGCCTATTTGGCCTTCAAAATTGGAAACTTGGAAATGAAAAAATATATATATTTCAAACATCACCGAAAATAAATATGAATATATTACTAATACATTTTTTTTTTCAAAATAAACATTTAGAAATACATTTTTATTAATTTCTTCACTCAAATTTGCAACATTTTCTTTCTTATTATTTTAGAAAAACACAAAGTAAACACGTTCTCATGCCTTTGATACCCACTGTATTGTATGACAATGCTCTTGTGTGATTGACAGTGAAATAAAGGAAATGTGTTACTGTAGAACGGTGTGAAAAGTCCAAGTCTGTGGTCAATGGGTCTGCTTGAACTTATTGCTCATTGCAGTCAACTTTGATGGCTGACAGGAGTTGTGTGAGCAACACAGGAAATGCACCAAAGAGGATCCTTTGTTGTACTATACACCAGGACAGGCTGAGTCATGCTGGAGAGCTAAGAAGCCCCTCAGGACACGCACACTCAGACATCAGTGATGGTTTTGTGTGTCCGATGTCAGGTTGTATCTGTGTGGGAATTCTTCTTTAACACATGGACAATGGAAATGGAGTTGGCAGATGGGGAGGGGATATACATTCTTACTCCCAAACAGCCTTCTCACACCTTACTGGACCTCAGGATTTTAAACAATGACCAATTTTTATACATTTTCACAAATAATTTTCACTTCTAGAACATGTTGTACTTTGTTTTCGTGTGGCCTTTACAGTTGTTACACCGGCTTTCCTTGTGCGGAATGTGCGCATCTGAGTAAATGTAAATGTAACGCTTCTCTTTAGTCAAGCATTCACATAATGCTTACCTTTTAGTCGTCTGTTACGCCATACGGAACCGTTTGCCACTGAAACTGCTTAACGCACCAGTGGGGCTCGACAGCCTTTCAGACAAACGGGTCGGCGCGTATGGTTGGGTTGCGGAGAGTTCAGGTTACGGAGAGTTTGTGAGATAGTGGTTTTCTAACACCGACTCCCATATAACGGAAATCATTATGAACATCAGCTATGCTAATTATTTCCCATCTGCCTTTCTGCTGTTATCTCGGGACGCTTGTCCCGAGAAAAATGGCGTTCGTCAGGTCCAGTTTTGTGTCCAGCCTCTCACGGGGATTTCGGATGCCCCAACGCCTGTGATGAGACGACTCAACGCCTGTGAAGAGACGACTCAACGCCTGCGATATGTTATGGCGCCGCTTTATTCATAAACAATATTTATATTTAATATTTATATTTAAACAATATGAATGTAAGCCAGAGGAGAACTGGCCCCCGACTGAGCCTGGATTCTCCCAAGGTTTTTTCTCCATCCAATCTGATGGAGTTTTGGTTCCTTGCCACATGTCGCCTTGCTTTTGGCTTGCTTTGGGCTTGCTCAGTTGGGATTATTTGGTGTTTAGCAATGTTGTTGATCCTGTGTTGTGCTACTTTCATGTTATCAGTGTGAAGCTGCTTTGATACAATCTGTATTGTGAAAAGCGCTATATAAATAAATGTGACTTGACTTGACTTAAATGTAAGTTTGTGACTTGTAAGACCTAGGCTACTCTATTCACTGAGTTCTTGTGGGCTATAGACTAGGCCCTATGTGTGTTTGTTTGTGTGTAACATTATACGTATATACACACGCATAATTTTCACATTATTATAAACAAGTCAGTAAATAAACAAATGTAATTTTCAAATGTAACTTTAATCGCATTATTGTAACGGTTCCCCGTAAAAAACGACTTGTTTTTACTGAGGGAGTCACTGATTGTGTTTGATTCGACCCACTAACTCGTGAACAGGCAGCCTGTGAAGTGTAAGTCACGCACCTCAATAAGGATATAGAAGAGAAGAGAAGTGACTTACACCCAGCGTAGCCCTTTGAAGTGCAGCAGCCTGGCCCTTTGGTCTCCTGCCCAGCTGGGGAGAGTTAGCATGTCCTGGGACGTTCAGAGACACTGCGACACACGGGGGAGTTTGAAGCTGAAAGAGGCCCCGACTGAAGCTAAAAACACTACGCATTTGATCTAACAAGCGTGTCTGTTTCCTATCAAGAGATTTTGTGCTGTGATTGACATAAGTAAAAATAGTAAATAGGCTACATATCAAAAAGAAGTGTAACTAAGGTATTGCCTCCATTCTAGAATGTGGTTGGGACGGTTCATTCTGGTTCCTATTCATGTACCTCGGTGGATTTTGTCTTTTAATTGTCCATTAAGTGGTATTGATCACTTAGAAACCAATAGCACATTTCTCCTCAATGTAGCACGGAAGCACGAGCAATAGCAAAGAGTGTTAGTGTTGCACTAATTATGACTGCCTATAGATGGCACTGTTGTAAAAGTGTAAAAAATACTTCAAATTACATATACCATCTGATGGCGCATTGAAATCATTCATTAGTGTGCTAAGGGTAGCTTTCACAATATTCCTGATGTGCTTTTTTTCTTTAAGACGTCGCACAGCGCTCCATTGGTATGCTCCTCATTTCTAGCGAGAAATGTGAGAAAAGAAGAAGAAAGAGACAGAAATGAAAGGCAGAAGGGGCCAGAGCGAAACTGTCCTTTGTGATCAGATATCAGAGGGCTCTGTTATTAGCCCTCCTCTCTTCAAGCCCACGGGCTGCTTTCATCTTTACTGAGTGTCAGTAGTAAAAGCTGGAGGTCATCTGGAGAGCTATACCTGCGTTAGTGCGGGTGCTTCTGCTTTCGGCTTTACTGAGGTCAGCTCACAGCCATGTCAACACTGCCATTTAACAAAAGACCACTGACAGGAGATCAGACACTCACCCCAGAAAAGATCATTTACATGGTTCGGCGTGACATTTACACTGATGAAAAACACAGGGTGCTTCGAGTCACTTTTGATTAACATGATAGCCAGATGGTTTTTTAGGACTCTTGTTTAGTGAACTTTTGTAGTAATACATCCGAACGGGATGTTCTCGCAGGTAGCCTGAGCAAACATCATCTTTCACTTGGCTGTTTTCTCTGCTGTGAGTCTCCCAGCTGTTTTTCTGTACTCGGGTTAGTTTGCGTGACAGAATCTGAACTGAAGGCCACTGTCAAGTATGTTCTCGGCGGTGAAGTTTTGATGAAGAAAATGTCACCTTGGAGAAAATCTGACAGTCACTTTGAATCACCCAGAATCTCACAGTTAGGACTTATAAATGTCAGAAGGTGAGGTATCCGTCACCGAGTGTTGAATTAGCTTGTATGAGATGAGTTGGTTGCATGCTCAGTCAGCATTGTAGTACCAGTGCAAGATCCATATTGGTTTGGAAAATTGAGTTAGCTTTACTTTGCATTGCTTAAGGCGCTCATTTCAGCCAGATCTTATTGGCGCAGCAAGGTCATAGTTTAAAGTAGAGAATAGAGATCATGCTGATATTCTGAATGAGCATTGGAGTTGCTAATGACCTCATTAATTTAAAGTGTCTTTTCTCACAGGCCATAATTCAATTACTTCATCTGCTTGTCACACACCACCATCATTTCAAAGCAGAGAGCATCTCATTTGCACAGAGAAGTAGGTTAGGTTGTTTCCCTGTGGCAAGTGTTCACACCCCATCAGGTTAAAGGGAAGCTCTGCAGATCCAGTAAACGATATTCTGTGGTTTAGCTTTCGATTTTACAACACATTATTGGAGCGAAGGCCTTTCATTTGCCAAGTGGGAATCGCTTGCATATGGTACTGGAATACTCCTATGTTAGGAAGCACCTTTGAACAAAACGGTTGTAAAACATTAAAGGATTGAGTAGGACAATCTTGAAAGGTCTGGATTTAACTTGCACAGACAGTTTAGCCCATAATTGCATGGCATTACTCTCACACATGGTGCAACTGTAAATATTTCTTTCTTTTGTGTTGAGGATTATTAGGCTTGCTAAAGTGTCTGAGGACAGACTGCAGAGCAGTGATAAAAACCTCAATATTTAGACCATGGCTTTATTAATATCTATTATTATTATTGCTTAACATGTTAACTGTCACCCCCTTTTTTGAATAGACTTAAATTAACTTAAATGGTTGTAATTCAAAAATCCTTTGGAATATAGACGTAAAATTGGATTCTTGTTTTAAAGAAGACATTTGGCAGATTTGTGTTGTGAAATAAATTAAGAAAGTCAAACAGAAAAAAAAGTTATAGAAGTTTGAGTTTATGGAAATGACAATGTTAAAAAAATATTCATATTTTATGTAAAATATATATTTTCATTACCTGGGCTATTCGAATCAAAAAATCTGAACAAGTTGTGTTTCAAATTTTAGGTTGATGTATCAAAAAATGAGCTTTCAGTGAGATTTTGTTTGGGTGCAATACCTAACGCTTCCTCTAGGGCACAACCAGACTCTATTACTGCCCATATAAGGGTGCATCCATTTCCATATGTGTTTTGAGTGATATGAACAATTATTTCCTCAATTTTCAAACAATTTATGAAGTAGACATCCTATTCAGATGTAATATGGGAAGTTTGGTAGATTTTGATAGGAATTTAACCTCTAAGAAACACATAGAAAGAACACGCATGTGCGTTATAGCTTCCTGCTACATCACAAATGGTGAATTTATATATTTTTTTCTTTATATTTAAAACATTTTTAGACCTTTTTTTTCTAAAATAATTAAAAGGATGTAATCTTTTGAACTCTTAGCATGAACACAAACTGAGGTTTCTACCTTTTTTTCATGATTTTTCATGTTCATCACTATTTCAAAATAAAGGTCTGAACACTCCTTTGGAGAATGAAAATATTCTTGTTGCAAATTGATAAATTGCGGCTCCTCTGTAATTTATTTAGAAAATCATAAAATATGGAAACTGGAGATTGTAAGCTTTCAAATGATATATAGTTTGTCAATATTACTTAAGGTCTTTTCTAAGATATTATTGTTTTAAAAATATAATTGCAAGAGTCCCACCTGTGGGATGGTGACAGTTAAGTTAACCAAAGTTATTTTTTTATTTTTTTTATTTTTTGTATGTGAAAACTGAAGTGAGACAAACAAAGTGCCATAACTTTTGTTATGTTATGATGTCAGACATGAATCTTAGTTTAGTTTGGAAAAACTGTTTATCATTGAGGATAATGTCAAATGTAGTTCCCATAATGGAACAGTAGTGGAAATTTGACCAGAAGGGCTTTACATAACTGTGCCATTGCTTCATAATGTATAATACAATTATTTTATTTACCGTACAGCATGTACTTACAAACTGTTCCACAAAATAAAGTTCAATTCCGTCATTAAGTTCACAGAATTCAGGCTACGTAACATTTAACATTTGATTTGTAGTCATCTGTCTGCTTCGAATTTTCATTGCTCTGTCCCTCAAATCGAACAAAAGTGACATTATTTCCAATCTTAACTTTCATATGAATTGAAGAAGCCATTACTTTAGCCAATTAAGAGCTATGGGCAATTCACAGAGGAACAACATCACACACATGAATCAAAGCTAATGAATGTGTAGGTTTTGTTTTGAGAGCCCCTTGGATACTTTATAGTCAAGAGTTTGTCATCGCCCAGTATTCCCAAAAACTCTCTGCACACCACATTTAATCCAAACAAAGCCCACACACTCTCAGCATGCCAAGATTGCTCTCGGCTGGAAAGGTGCTTATTCTTTCCAGTTATTCACGTTCTACATCAATCACCTCGTCCCACTAGACTGTCACAGCTGTTGCCAAGAGACTCTGGGAGTTCTTGTTCAGTCTGTGTCAATGGTACCTTTTGGGTTCAATGTGTAGACTCGAGGGAGTTCTTTCTGTGGATACAGTAGCTGTTGCGAACGGAAAGGGTTTTGGAAGCTCTTGGATTTTGAAGAGTAAATCAACATGTGTGGATCAGGGACGGATTATGATGTTGGCATACCCTGGGCACGGATGGGGCCCATCACATGACGCATTCTTGATTTCAAAACAGACGGATTGCAACAGAAATGAACAGAAGGTGTATTTATAGCTGCATCAAAACAAAAGTAACAAAACGCAGAGGTTATTGCAATTATTGGGGGTTAATGTTGCTTTATTAGCTTTGTGACATAAGGTTAAGTGAGGTCAATATTCTCAACAATGGGCTAGGACTAGGCGGCGCAGCAGGGCGCGTTCGGTACGGTGGGGTGGTGTATTGCGTTTTTTCGGTTGAAAACTGAAAATATGAATTATTAGTATCTCTGTGATGGTAGGTATAGTGCCCCTAATTTCTATTTATGATATTCTATTTATTTGCTATCAGGACATGAGGAGACTTTCAACAATGAGAATCTGTAGAAAATCACCTATTGCACCTTTAATAATCATTTAAAACGTAGCAAACTGGCAGCTCCAGTACTATCCAGTAGTAGTAAACTAGCATCCATAAACCATAATTAAACAATTTAATGCTCAAATTGAAAATAAACATATACCTGTATGATATAACGCTAGCCACATCCCAGCAAACAAACTTAGGTTCCGGAAACGTTAGTTTTTGGTTCCCAGAACGTTCCCGGAACATTCTCCTTACATTATAAAAATGGAACCTAAAAATAACTTACATGGAATGTTCCTATAACGTTCTTGTCTGGTTCCCAAAAAAATAATCTCATGGGACCATTCGGGAACGTTAAGGGAACGTTCTGTGTTTGCTGGGGATCAGAGGAAAATGGATGGATGGATGATTCAGTTGAGGCGCAATCTTAAATTAATTTGACACACGACTCTCACAGTGCATTATGGGTATTCTCTATCCATTGAGCTTATTATTGCTGTGCTTTGGGATTAAATGAGTGCACTCAATAACATCCACTAGTGCCCCATTTAAGGGTATAGAGGGCGATTTCGAACACAGCCATAGTGTTCAACATTGTTATTAGCATAAAAAATGTATTTAAAATGCTACCTATCTAGTAAACAATCAGGGCCCCCTGCTGGTCTGGTGGCTTGGACAAGTCCCCGGCAGGTCTGTGGGTTAATCCATCTGTGATTTGTATCTGAATATTTGAGTTCCAACAGGCATGGAGAAGGAGCTCTCCTCAGATGGAGCAGTCATCCTACACTTATCCTCTGCCGTTCCCACAAACGTGGAAGTGTGGCAGACGAGATAACATGGCTAATGCGCACACATGTGACCCACATCATTTTGGTGTAATCCAGTACCATAATCACTCTTTAAATATACTTGAATAAACTATAATTTCCTCAATGACAGGCTGGATGGAACGCTTGGCCTCCACAACAGCCTTATTATCTTTGACAGTTTCAATCTATAGTATTAATATCACATCTCCGGCAGCTAGCTGCGGGTTTGCTGCATTTCCCAGGCTGAGGTTTGAACTTTATCCTTGATGTTCAAACAGTCTTCTGTAACTCTCTGACTAGAATCTTCCAGGCGTTATGTGTAGCAAGAAAGCTAAAAGCTAAAGCTAGCAGGGCTGTGAAATGTATTGCTGTGGTTATGAAGAGGATTAGAAAGTGACATAGGTTAATATGTAATTTGAACACAAGGAAACATTTGTCCATTCTTTTTCCAGTGGGTTGAACGTCACTGCGTACACACCGTTGGCTTCGTGGGGAGGAAATAGGTCCAATATTCTTGTTGTTCAGCCTATGTAGAACTTACCTTGGCTTGACCAAACGAATGCCAACTCAAGTGCCTATAAACACTAGAACAATCAAATACTTTCACATCGTGGTACAACACGCTGCCTCAGTTTACTTGCTTCCGTTTTAGCCATTCGCTTTGTGCTGTGTGAATGAACATCCATTGGAAAATTCAATAAGCATGACTATTTCTAAAACTGAGAAATATAGACTTCAAGGTCCACATCCATCTTCCTTATTTCTTTCAGAAAGCACACAGAAAGAGCAGTTTGTGCACAAACTCCATGCCTTCAAGCTCTCCCCTCCTTCACAGATTTAGTATAATATATCTCTTTGTATCACGGGAGATGTGATTATTTCAATTGGGTTCATCAGTTGTTTGAGGGAATTGTAGTATGTTGAAATCATTGGCTCTCGCTCAACCAAATTTAGTCATCTGATGTTAAAATTGGAGCCTCTCTTGGCTTGCATTTAAATTATTTTGCTATTGTTCTACGGAAAAAAGGCAGTTCCCTTCCCAGATAGCAAACTGACATTTAATCAACGTGGAAATATGACATCGAAACAACGTTGATCTGACATTGTTTTGCTCATCGAATTAACGTTGAACCAACGTCAGATGCGTCATTCTTTCAAAACTAACGGAAAAATCAACTTGAAATCAACGCGTTGTTTCAACGTTATGAAAGCAAACCAATTTTCGATTTTCATTTAGCTTTGAAGAATGCCACGTCTGACGTTGGTTCAACGTTAATTCGATGAGCAAAATCAACGTTGTTTCAATGTCATGAGAGATTGACTTTGCTTAGTCATTCGTTATCACCAAATATTTCCAGTTTTATATTTAAGTTAGCATATTCCTGATGAAAAAAATACATTTATTAAATAAAACAAATGATATCCATGTTCATGAGTGAAAAGAATGGATCAGTTTGTTCAACCCGATCTCACGACCAAGTCGTACGAATTCGACGAATGATTAAAAAGTGGCTAATTCGTAACAATTCATACGACCTCACTCGTACGAATTAATACGATTTTGCTAAACCGTACATATTTTACGAATTGGCCAATTCGTATGAATTCGTACAAATGACCTACCCCTGACCCCGCCCCTAAACCTAACCATCACGTAGGTTTAGACAAATCGTACGAATTAGTACGAATTAGACACTTTTTAATCATGCGTCGAATTCGTACGAATTGGTCGTGAGATAGTGTTGGTTTGTTATTGGTAACAAAGCTAAATTTAGTCCGCTTTAGTTGAAGTTGAAGTACTACAATTATCATTCTTTTGAAAACTGAAAATATGAATTATTATATCTGTGATTACTATGAGCGACATCTGCGCAACGCACCGGTCTCGTAGGCTATCTCTCACGGAGGTATAGTTCCTAAAAACGCGTAGAAAGCGCCGCGTTTTCCTTTTTCCAAAGCGCTAGGGCGGTTGCGCTCTGGTTGGTTCTTGTCACATGATCTACCGTGCGCTTGCGACATTCTGAAATGTTGATGTTTTTTATCTCGATGCGGCTTGGACAAAAGCGAGCGCGTCGCTTCCATTATAAGGCCCCGTCCACACTACTGCGTTTTCGTTTAAAAACGGAGAATTAAAACGAAAACGATCTCCGTCCACACTAGCGTTTTACCTGCGTATTAGAATTTATCTCCGTCCACACTAAATCGACTGAAAACGTGGATCAAGTGACCATTCACCAACACTGGGCATGCGCGCGCCGGTGTAAACAGTGGTTGGCGAATCAGGGAAAGATACGTCATGACTGATGACACCCAATCATAGAGCCGAGCGTGAGCCTCTGCGTCATCGTTTGTAAACTCCTCCGTTTTGTCTGTGTGTGTGGACGGGGCCTGAGTGTGCATACATTCAATGTTTGCTTACATTTGAAATAACGAACTTGAGCACGCAAAACACGCGATATGTTGGTAGGGTAGGTTTAGGTCTGGGGTAGGGTTAGGGTTAGACCACTAGGAGGCGCCATATATGCGTCTCATATTGATGCTAAAGGGTGCCATGTGCCATTTTTCCATTTCAATGAACTTAAAATTTTAAGGCAGCCAGGTTACTTAATTTTTTAAGTTAAACCAACAATATTTTTTTAACAGTGTAATCTAAAAATTCCTGCACTACTGGTTTAAATTTACATTTATAAATTTAGCTGCTGCTTTTATTCAAAGACACTTAGAAATGACCCAGTGATGTGCTGGGCCTCTGGCTGTTTAAAAGGTTTGTAAATTTGAATAACTTGAACAACCACATTATGTCGTCTGCAGCTTTTCTGAATCAAGCCATCGTCTTCTTGAGGTTGAGTTGGTTAGGGGTTTTGTACTGATGCTATAGTCTGATTTTAATCTTTTAAAATCCTGTTCTTTTTTGGCCAATACCCCCTTTGATTTTGTGACTTATATTGCCTAAACGAAATCCAGAAATGCTTCCCATCAGGCACTCCCTATGTGTGTCCATATATTCTTTCACATATGTTGATAGTTGCGATGAATCTGATTAGACTCTGCCATGGTGGTCTGCCATGTGGTCTGTAAGATGGTAAAAAAGTCACAAGTCTACATTTAATTTCAAATAAAAGCAGCACTGAAGAAAGCGTTCTGTAATGCGGCTGTTCATGTTGAGACCACACAGTGACTGAAACAAAACACAATGCACCTTTATCTGTCCGTCACAGGCAGCACGACTCGAGTCTGCACACGCAGTGCCCTGAAACTCAAAATGTACAGCATACACATTATATGGTTCATAATATACACATTTAGATCTGTAAACTTAAAAATAATTGGCTATTTGTTATTTACGGAGTTAAAATATCTCTTTCTTTTCATTTGTCTAAATATTGTCTGCCTTTTATGTTTACAATGTGTTTTTGGAGTTGTAGTTTAGTTATTTTACTATTGTTTATTCATTTTAAATGGTGTGCTTTTGTCATTTTATAAGTTTTTATATTTCTATTTAGCTTTAATTTGTTTCATTTTTAGTATTTTTATTCTTAAAGTATTTTTAAATAAAGTATTTGTATAACTTATTTTATTTCAGATAGTTGCCAATGCAACGCTTCTATTTTAAGTTTAAATTGTTCATCTAATATTTACTTTTTATTTCAGCTTTATTTCAACTAACAAGTTAGCAAAAACAGAGCAAGCATTGCTATTTCTCAGACTTGGTGTTAGAGGTTGTTCAGAACTGTTAGATCATAAAAACTGGTATTTTGTCAATTATGAATATAGTAATTGCCTATTTTACCCAGGATTTGTTTGTACCATGTGGTATTTTATGCTTATTAGAGTTAGCTTAGCAACAAAGTCTGTTGGATTCTATTGAAATCGAGCTATACCCACATCCACTTTCTTAAAAAAAGCAATACTTTTTGTTACCATGCAACTTAATTTAAACTAGTTTGAACTTTAGTCTTTTAACTTGTGTCATTTTTCTTGAAGACTTTCCAGATTTATCACAGAGTCCAATGTGGAATTGGTAAAGTAAAGTGGAGTTGTGTCCTGTGGTGCGCAGACTGCGAGGGTGTCACATTTCACAACAGTGGATCCAGAGCTCTGTGTTTGGGAATGGAGTGCTGCTTCCTTTTAAGGACGATGGAGCAACAGCAGGCCCTCCTCCTCCTCGCAGATGCCATTTCCTGAGTGTTCGCATTCTTCTGGCTCTTGTGCCTCTGTGATTTCAGGAGAGTGGGATAAATATTACGCGGGTGATGTAAGGGCCCGCGGCCCACGCATCCTAACAACGTCATTGCCACTTCCTGTCATGGTCAAAGGCTTAGCTTAGGTTCCTCAGGAGAAAAATATCTGGAGGTCAGATTGCAGGGAAGGAGGTTTGGTTAGTGTGTCACCATGTCTGATACTGTCACTTTTTTTAAAATCAAGATTTTACAGGCTAAAGCCATAGGAGAACATTTAAAGTAGATTTTTGAAATGAAACGCTTAGCCCCGTCCCAAATCTCAAGTCGCGGTACATTAATGTCATACACTGATCGGTCTGTGCAGCGCCACTTTAAGTCAAACACACCTATTGTTAGAAGAACAACACACCGGACATCGTAAGTCACATGACAATTGACCTATGGCTAAGCCACGCCTTCAAACGCGATGAGCAATCACAGTGCGCAGCTAACCCAATACATCCATTGAAATGGATTGCAGTTTGTCAGTTTTCATTCGTTTTTTTTGTAATTTTAAGTTTAAAATGGTCAAACGGTGTAATTTAAGTTAACTCCGACACTGAGTTCCCTAGAGTCTGGGCGACGGTGTGTATTTTTTTTATCCTTTCCCAAGGCACATCAACCGAGATACGTGACACACGAGATACCGAGATACTAACATTAGAAAATGTTAACTTTGGCTTCTGTGTTGTACATCATGTCACTTAGCTTCATTAACTATCTGTAAATAACCGAGATAACAAATGTTAGCAATGTTGTGCTGAATGATTCATGTAAATACTGTAGTACCAAACGGTGATGGCAACGATATGCGGTTTATCACGTTTACATTGTGACCTGTACATTTTTGCCTGTAGCTGAAGCTTTTCATCGACCTTCTCAACAATACAATTATTAATATAACCCTCCAATGCATAGTTAAGGCCCTTTAGGTGACTTTGAGATGATATATAATCTTTCTGTCTCCAAAAATCACCAATTGCCTTCTGTGAAATGTCTCCTATGTGACAGCTGCCATAGCGCCTGTCCCCGAATGTTGACTGTTTGTCCGAGTGAGTGGAGGGGGCGTGGCTTAGCCATAGGTCAATTGGTGGATGTAGTATGTTTGAATTTTATTCATATAAAATGTAAAAGTTCGTTCCTTATCAGATGTATGACATGATGTTGTTTTGGATGCACCTAATTTTATTTATAGCAAGTTACCTGAAAAATAACAGACATTTGAATGTAACTCTATTGCATTTGAGTATAGAGGCTGTATGGCTAATACGATAACTCTTTTTTATCTGAATTTTAGTCTGGCCCTCACACAAAGTTTTCATATGGATTTAGAAGGTGCATAAGATGTATGATGATACTTTGTATGTCCATTTTGAAACTTAAAAGCCTCATTCATCCCTGTTTATTTATCCCTGGTAAACTGTTTCTTTAAGAACAAATGAATCAGAGCTTGATTCAAAAATGTAGACAGGACACGATGATGAAGATGACTATGACCATGGCGAAGATGTGCAGTTATGTGACCTCATTGCGAGGCCACAGAGCAAGTCCTGTGTATACATGTGTATATCTGTTTATGTGTGTGTGGGTGCACAAGTTTGGTACAAAGTAGCCCAAAGACCAGCTGCAGCACAGATTAGAGGTTGTGTGGTTTTCTGGTTGACTGGATTGTTTCTCATCTTTAGCTGTTTCCTCTCTGACAGAACTCCTATGTCTTATCTGAGCGCCACAGCCTTTCATGAATCTTTATATAGCGCCGTTGCCATGGGCATCGCTGTGGATACACAGCCTGTCACCAACCAAGAAGAACGACAGAAAGATATTTCAGAAAAAAAGGCACAGTTCAAACCAAACTAAGGTTATTGATGGTTTGGTTTGAACTTTTTTACAGTTCAAACCAAACTAAGGTTATTGATGCTTACGTAAAAAAATGTAATCTGCGTGTCTAACGTTGATAGAAAAAAGTTAATTTTAGCAAAGCTATTGGTTGCGGACTCAGGAAACTCTATTGTCAGAGAAAAATAGTGGGTAACAATCTCCTGTCCTGGCAGGGCTCGGACTGTCTGGGCCGGATATTTGTGTTTGTGTGCCGTAGTCTTTGTTTACTATACCATTACTAGAACAGATTGCTAAACTTTATGTCCAACTTTAGGAATCAGAAGGAAGACAGTATCCAGACTGTTTGGCCGTGTGTCCACCAAAGCCTTTTTCCACGCGCCTGGCGTATGTTTTCAATATTTTTCAATGGGAGCGCCACGTTTTTTAAACGGCATGAGCGTAAGGAGGCGCTGAGCGTTTTTTCACGCTGAAGTGCTGAGTGCCGGGCTTTTAGGCCGTGTGTCCACCAAAGCGTTTTTCCACGCATCTGGCGTATGTTTTCAATATTTTTCAATGGGAGCGTCGTGTTTTTTAAATGGCATGAGCGTAAGGCCGTGTGTCCACCAAAGCGTTTTTAGCCAGCTGAAACAACCCGGTCTCATCCCAAATCGTCATATAACTGACGTTTTGGGACGTCTTTTGACCATACGTCAATATTCGCCTTTTTAGGGCCCCCTTAAACGTCGGTAGATGAGGTTATGGGATCCTAACTCTACCCCATACCTAAACTTAACCCTAAACCTAACCCGTCACCTAACTGACGTTAAAGGTAAAGCGTCAGTTGTATGACGGCCCGGGATCGCCATCTACCGACGTTTAAGGGGGCCCTAAAAAGGCGGATATTGACGTATGGTCAAAAGACGTCCCAAAACGTCAGTTATATGACTTTTTGGGATGAGACTGTGTTAGCTGAAAATGCTAGACGCTCTGCTGAAGACGCCGTGCTTTGGGCGCTTGAGAGCGTTTTGGCAGCGCAGCGTTTTTTCCGTTGAGACGTTTCGTTGCTATGATACAGAATATCCGCAGCAGTTGAATGTTGTGACAGTTGGTCAGTGTGGTATTAGTCCCGCCCCTCCTCCACTGTGATTGGACGGCTGGGTAAAAAGTGACAGTGATGAGGGCTGCGTTTTATCCAAAGTTGAAAATTTTTCAACTCCCAGCGACCAGTAAAAAACGCTGGGCGCTCGGCGCTTCAGCGTGAAAAAAACGCTCAGCGCCTCGGTACGCTCATGCCGTTTAAAAAACGCTGCGTTCCCATTGAAAACATACGCCAGGCGCGTGGAAAAACGCTTCGGTGGACACACGGCCTAACGAGGCACAGAGCGTTTTTTTCACGCTGAAGCGCCCAGCGTTATTTATGGTCGGCGGGAGTTGTAAAATGTTCACTGTCACTTTTTACCCACCTGTCCAATCAGAGTGGAGGAGGGGCGGGACTAATACCAACTGTCACAACATTCTTCAACATCAACTAGCAGAGATAACCGAACAAAATGGATGAAAAATACGTTTTTAGTATGAATCTGCGAAATCAGTTACAAGTAAACTTTGCTGCGGATATTCTGTAGCATAGCAATGAAACATCTCAATGCAAAAAACGCTCTCAAGCACCCAAAGCTAGGCGTCTTCAGCAGAGCGTCTGCTGTTTTCAGCTGGCTAATAATGCTTTGGTGGACACTTGGCCTTTGAATCAAGACACATGACTTCCCTGATGGATAAATCCCGATTCCAAGCTGGTCTGACAGTTTTGATTTGAAATATTAGGTAGGGACCTAGCTGGGCTGGTAGACCAACTTAGACCATTAAGAAGCCAGCTAACAAGTTCCAAAAACCATCTGGACCTTGCAGCAGAAGCCTTGACCAAAAAAGCCAGATCTAGCTGATTACTCTAGTCAATCATCAAAACCAGTTACTCTGGTCAATCATCAAAACCAATCTGAATTGGTTTCTGAAGTTAAGTAAGCACAGATAAGACTAGCACAGTCTCTTTACTATCAGGCTGCACTGAAGCGAATTGCCCCTCGGCCATTACTGTGGGTACAATAAGGCCATTTACATTTCCTGAACTGAACACACACTGGCACGCATGATAACTCCCTTACTGAATTAACTCCATGCAACTTCCTTTATGGATAGCTGCTGAATTTGAATTTCAGAAGTCTTATGGCAACATAGTTTTGTGATCTCAGCAAATATCCAGGGATTATTTTGCCACACTCAATGACATCACTGCACAATATGCTATCGAAACACTGAGACATACCAATCCTGATCATCTTGACATTTGATTGCGAAGCTCCGCACCTCTATTGCGAAGCCTATTGTACAATACAGTCACGTTTCACACACAATTAACAGGCCACAGACATCCTGAAAGACAAATTGCTCTGAAATACAGAAGTGTGCTTAGTCATAACAGAGAAATAATGACTCATGAGACAACTCAGTAATACGCAGATGACATTTTTCATCGCTCCAGTCAGCGAACTGTGCCAAAGCCACGCTTGCCATATGTTGCATTGCACGTTATTCATTTAATTGAGACAGATCCGGTTTGTGAACTGATAAGGTATTGATTGTTACTTTTTGTTTATATGTTTTTATTAATGGTTTAACTTACTGTTGGGAGTTATTGACCCTCTGAGCTCTTTTGCCTCCTCCCCTCTAAACTCTTATCACTTACTTGACCTCCACAGGTCAGGAAAAGGGAAATCGAAAGCAGGGTCACATTCTAACAGAGAAGCAAGATATTATGCTGACCGTCTGATGCTTTTGAGAGGAAATCAGTTATGCTGACCTTTCAAGCAATTAACAATCGTTTTACATCCTGTAATGTCAAACTGAGAAGATTACTGAGTGAGTTTTTAATATTTACTTCATTGTCATTTATACACACACACACTCACTCTCCCATTTATATGGAAATATATATATATATATATATATATATATATATATACACACACACACACACACGTTTAGATTCGTTCTGAAATATTTGAGGCATAAAGAATGAGTCATAAAGTGCATTAGGAAGTAGAAATAACCATCATCAGCCCTGAAATGATATGATTGTGCATCTTGTGCAACTCCATTGCTCCATTCTCTCTATATGCTGTCCTTTCTTTGCTGAAAGATATGCCTGGGAGACATTGGATCACATTTCCTGTGTGTGTGTGTGTTGTGTCATGGAAGTGGAACTGAGAGCGTTGTGCTTTAATAAGCGCTGCGCTGTATCGTGTGACCTCCTGGTCGTGGCCCCAGGGACCCCCATTCTCATTACAAACATCATCCATGGTGCTTCGCTGCAGATGGGGGCAAGTTAAAAAAAAATCAAATTTGTCATCATGTTAGGCCTACCTACAATCCAGAAGGATATGAAATTTTCTTTCATTCATCGAAAGTAACTGATTTTTTTTTTTAGATTTTCTGAAAAAAAGTGAAAGGGATACTAACCACATAAATAGCTGCATTTAATCCAAACATGTCTGAGCATTTTCTAGATCCATAAAAGTCCAGCGCCTCGGTTCTTAGTTAAATGAGTCATGTCTTGAATTTCTAATTTCTGCTACTGATTGACAAACTGCACCATTATCAGATTATTATGTTAAATTGTTAAATAAACCATTCTATTTTGTTGTGTGTGCAAGTTCTGGTGTGTCTTCAGGTGTCATTGTTTTTGCTACTTCCTGTTTCCTTGTTGAGTGTTTATACCAAGTTTTTGTAGTGGTTTGACCTCACAGTTTCACATTTTTACATCGGTTCTGTAGAGAATCACTCATTCTTGTAACTGTGTTAGGTTTCACAGTGAGTTTTCTGTATAGAGAGTTAAAGGCTAGAATAGGAAATCCGTATCTGGTCACAAATAATGAGTGGAATCCCAGCTGACAAAAAAATATGTTCTTAGAATGTTTTTCTAACATTCCCATTAGGTTATGAAAATGTTATATTTCCAGGCTTTCCATGACTGTGAATATCATGCTAAGACTGCAAATATGAAGATGAAATAAAGCAGAACACAGATAAGTAGAAGAGATTTCTTATTAGAGGAGCAAAACAAAATGTTCCGCCAATGGCCCACGTGGTTGTAAAGCACCTAAACAACGGGACTTGTGTGGAAAGCCATTTTAACATTTATCGTTTGAACTAACTTGTAGGCATAGATTCTTTACATTTGTAGTAACCTTCCTATTTTATTAATTATGCAAGTACACTGTGAAATTTATTTTTCAAAGTTGTAATTTGTTAAAGAAAATACATTTTTTCTTCTTCAGAGTGTCACATTTAATTCAGTGTTAGGCTACTTGCTGTTTATGTTGTTTTTTTTATTACAAGCAGTGTTTGAGTGAAAGTTGTTTCTATCTACATTCTACCAATTTGTTTTAGTGTACTACTTCGCAACCAGTTACTTTACCAATTGAACAATCCTGTTACTAACAATCTTTTGCAAATTAATCGTGTAGGGATCTATTTTAGGACCAAATATCAACTATTCACTTCTGGCTAGTAGCCTATTAGTTTTAACAGGCTACAGTTGGCTACTAGCCTTTATTCCAATTATTACTAGTAATATTACCAGTAACAAATGAGTAATTAAAATGAAAACATAGTCACTATTGTATTTAGTACTAATTAAAAAATAGCCTAAATAAGTTACATACATACAAAGATTTTAGTTATGTATTTTAAACGTCATAAATGTTAACGGGGCTTGCCATAATAAGACTTGTTTCCATCGGAGAAAGTGAAGATGACTGAATATATAATTTGCACAATAGGAACAACCTACAAAACGCTTTGCACGATTTCATTGCCTCTTCATTTACGGAAATATTAAGTATGCACTTAAAGTCTCAACTCCAATTGGCGATTGGAGGACTCCTTCACCTCGGGGAACGTTCGCGCTTTCTGATTGGCCACTTGAGAGCGATTGCTTCATCGGCTCCGCCCACTCGGCTCCTCCCTATTGCTTTCGCTGCTTCTTGTTCCAGTACTGATTTTTAACCGAGCACTGTCACGACCATATCAGACAGCGAGAAAAGCGGTATTGTACTGCGTTTAAGTGTTTTATGTGGGGATACGGACGAGCTGCTTCTAGTTTTTGAACGTCTGGGCAGAGATGTAATAGTTTCCTGGCTCTGGCGTTGTGTTTTTGTTCCTTTTGTTGTCATTTGTTGTGGGGACCTCCCTAAAGCTTCAACTCAGGAATTCTGGCATTCCCTGTATTGGCTGCTACACTGTTTTTCTTTTGCCGCAGTAAGTCTGGAGTTTTTATATTATACAAATATGTTTTATATTATGCGATTTAGAGTGAATTTAAGATAAATGCTCAGGCTAATTAGTTGTCATAGTCTTTGAAGACCAAGTTGTGTTTCTTACATCGCATTTTGTTTAATGCTCTTTTAAAAAGTGTAACACAGTAATTTTGTGTTTCTGCAGGGTGGATTTTAAACGGTTTCATCCCAAATTATTCCCAACTAAGTGGGCACTGTTTAAACAGCCTACTGCATGCTTACAAAAAGTTTATAACTTTTATAATGTGATTAAATCATTTAAATCGAGTTCTGTTTACATGTTCGGTCACGGTGATCATGATGAATGTGAGATAGACAAATCTCGGTGGTACGTTTACACGTGCCTTTAGTTGTTTTTGTATTTGGTTCGTTATACAATATACAAACTAATGTTCACAAATATAATCAGTGGTAGGCTACTAAATGGGTTACAAAGTGCAAGCATCTTATTTTTTTTTCTGTACTAGTCTTTTGTAGCCTACTAATCGCTGGTCTGATATAAAAGACCTCAGACCTCAGGGTACAGTTCTTTCAGGCTATACTGTCACATATCTGCCCACATGTGTTTTGTTGCCTTCAACATTTCTGTATGTTACAGTGTGCAGAAAATGGCAACTGCTCTCAGTGGACGCCCACCTAACAATAGGAAAGGCCGTATTTTAGGCATCATTGATGCCATCCAGGACGCCGTCGGACCCCCCAAACAGGCGGCTGCCGACCGCCGGACCGTAGAGAAGACATGGAAACTCATGGACAAAGTAGTAAGTGTCTTGAGTGTGTTTACAGTCTTCCTGTCGATGATGTAACTCTGCTTCCTGAGAGACTTTTCGCTTGTTTGGAAGCATTTGTTTGATACATTGTAGCTAACTGTTTACCGAGTTGCGTCAAGCTCGAGAAGTTTGTTCCTAACTGAAATCCATCCATCGTCAGTACTTACAGAGCATAACATCCATCCACTCACCCATTTTTTTTTGTATTTATTTATAGCTATTTTATAGGTGCAATAGTTTGGGTTGTTATAACTTCTGGGATTTCTTTCCCATCCATCTTTCATTACTAATGTAACATTTTATAAAAGATTTGTGTCATAAATAGAGTTCTGTATACAGTGTGGTGATCATGATTTGTTACATAGCGCAAGCATCTCAATTTCTCTGTACTAGTCTGTTGTACTAATCATTGGACTGAGACCTGACGCTTTTCAGTCCTCATTTATACTGTACCACTTACCTTTCATACTTAGTGAAATTGTTGTGTAATGTGTTCTCGGTGAAGGGGAGTCGTTTTTTTTTCTAAACTGACGGCGTGTGTGTTTTTAGGTGAGGTTATGTCAGAACCCCAGACTACAGCTGAAGAACAGTCCTCCGTACATCCTGGATATTTTACCGGACACTTACCAGCACCTGAGGCTGATTCTGTGCAAATACGAGGAGCACCAGAGACTAACTCAGCTAAGCGAGAATGACTATTTCAAAGTGTACATCGACAGCCTGATGAAGAAATCCAAAAGAGCAATTCGCCTCTTTAAGGAAGCCAAGGAGAGAATGTACGAAGAACAGTCACAAGACAGGTAGGATGCTTTTTGTTGTGCTTATGGTCTGGTCACACATGATCTGATCTGTGTTTTGTCTATTCTGAAGTGAAATGAGAAGGAGACAGTTTTCAAACTCACCTTCAAGCGTTATCATGGTTGTCAGTCTCATAACTCGTATGGTCTTTCTTTTTGACACTGATCTGCTGCCCTTTGAACGTCCTGCCGGATGGCCATAGGAGAGGTCAGGTCACATGACTGGTCTGTTAGTTGAGTTTCCCCTGGTGTTTCATGTCAACTTGAGTCATGGCTAATTATCATGGAAATCCAACTCTGATCACAGCAGCCCTAATGAAAGAGCCTGACCCCCTCTGGATCTAAATCCTTGGTGGGCTGAGCAGACTCTGCACAGGGCGAGAACAAAGTGAGAGACATTATTAACAGAGCAAGTGTGTCTCGGGCATAAGCTGACACATGCAGAATACTCTCCCCGGGGGCCATTAGAGCTCTGGGTCAGCCTGTGTGTTTCAGACATGAAACAAGGGGCTTGACTAAAGAGGAAAATCTTAGCGTTCTGTTTTACTGACAGCCAAGCGTAACATTCCCAGCATCTGGTTTAGAGCGTAGCCTCACATCAATTAAACTGCATTTAGGCCACTGACTATTTGGGTAAATACTGCACAGTTTGAAAATGTATCATAAGGCGTGTGATACTGCCAGCAAATAATAGTGTTTCAGCTGTTGGTTTATATCCCAGTGCTTTTTATTGTCAAATCTGGCTCGGGTTTTGGCAGAAGAGTTTAATTTTAGTAATGCTTTCGATCCCAGTCTCACCAGATTCTGCAGGGGTGAGATGATTGAAATGAAAATTTTAGGGCTGATGGATGTTTTTTAGCCCGCGGACGCCAACTGACAGGCTGTCCTGACACGTTGCCGTATCCAGAAGCTGTGACACTCGCTCCGGACAGGAGCAGGGATATCGGCTGACAGCCTCTCCACGTCTGCTGTGTCACTCTGTCTTAAATCTCAAGGGAGAGATCCTCTACTCTGCCTTTCAGCCTTCGGCTCCCTGTCCCACACAAAGCGGGGATAGTGATGCCTCCTTTTGGAGGTTGTAGAAAAAGAAATTGAGAGGAGTGCAGGGCTCAGCAATAAGAAGTTTTATGGCGCAATGCTAGTTGATGGAAATGTCAATAAGTCCTATCAGTCTTTTCATCTCGTGCTTGATGATCATGTACGTGTTTTGTGGCTTGCAAACTGAAACATTTGGTTTTCTGTGAACATAAATAGTTCTGTTAATTTAAATATGTTGCCACAGTAACAATACAGTATGCAGCTGGCTCGCATAGAGGAGGTTTTGTTGCTAGAATTTGTTTTAGAAATATTTGGTTTAACGGACATATTAATATTGTTCTAACATTTCATATTAATATTGTTTTCCACTAAATATAAGTAAAGTAAATGTGTATGTGTATAAATTATAATATACTGTATATATACATTTTAGGGTATATTAATATTAATATTAAAACAATTTAGAATTTAGTGCAAAACAAAATATTTGCATTAATTTACCAATATACATGTAGGTGAACTAGTTCTACACATACATATCACACTATACAACTACTTATCACAGTCAGTTATTGTAACGTGATGGAACCCTCAAACCGTATTCACTTTATAGCCCTTAATCCTGTATTTGTGGACAAATGTGGGCACAGAGGATAAAGTGGGCACACAATGTGGGCACACTGTCTTCGATAAAGTTTTGTCTATCCATTTATGGTGTTTTTTTTTTAATTTTGGGGGTACTTTGTAATTTATTTACTTCAAAAAGTACCATATTTTCGATGTAAATTATGCTTATTTTTATGTTTTTATTTTTTAATATTTTTTAACTACATTAAAATATCATTACAATAAGTTCTTAGAGCTAAAACCTAAAGATGAAGTGACTTTGACAGACCTGGTGTCTTATTTTGGCTTATTTTAGAATGCTCTGAATTACAGTTTTTCCCATTCATTTCTATGGGTGCCCATTTTTTTACCCAAATACAAGATTAAGAAGTTTTTTTTTCACCCACTTAACATTGTAGAATTGAGTCAAAAAAAAAATGTGTGTGTTCAGGAGGCAAACTTAGGAAAAGTAGCCAAGTCTTGTACTGCTCAGATCAAGTGAAGTATTTTTAAAAAATAAATCAAAACTATTTTGCCCACATTTGTCCAGAATACGGTTTTAGGGATAAGATATGATGTTGAATTTTTTTTATTGTCTGTTGTTGACATTGATGTGTAAAGTCTTTGGACATTTTGGAAATTCTGATGATAAAGGGAAAAAATGTGTGTATGTGGTTCAGGTATATGCTATAGGAAAAAAATGTGTGTTTTCAGGTTCATTAATTAATCTTTGTGGTACGAGCAGTGAAAATGTTGGCAGGGCAAGTGAAAGCCCCTCTTAGCTGGCCAGCAGAAGCATTCGTTATTATTGAGCCTCCTGAATGAGATGTGCAGAAAGGACAGAAGAGACAGTAAGAGAGGAGGGGAACTGGAGAAAGAGGCATGTGGAAAGTGAGTTCATTCGTAGTGCAGTGGGGATGCGGGGAGACATCAGTTTAGAGAGCTGGTCCCCGGCCTGCAGCCAGGCATCTTCGTGGAGGCCCCGCATGTGCTACAGTAATTATACTACAGCTCCTGAGACCAACAATGGGACTCGCTTTTTCTGTCTTTCTCCCCCAGCACCCTCCTGCCATAAATATCATCTCTGCCATGCAACGTTAGACAGACTGTGAAAGACCAAATGGTCCCTAAACAACTTAAAATGCACTGAAAAACTTTTTTTTAAAACTTCTTACACACTTTTAAAAACTTTATTTAGTTTTAAAGCATTAAATGTCTTTTATTTCCTGCCAAAATAATGTTTTATTTATTTATTTATTTATATGCCTTGTTTTTTCTTATTGTTGACCACGTCTGTGTTACTATTTTTCTGTTTACATTGTTGCGACAGCTGTGGGTAAGCTACAAAAAAAAATAAAAAATAAAAACGAACTATAAAGATGGGACGGTAGGATAAAAGGAGCCAGGTCTTTCTTTGTTTCATTAACTGCACAATTTTCTAGCTATTATAAAATCTTGGCATATTTGACGACGATACAGACACCCATCCTCAGATTGTGTGCTGTACTCTAGCAATGTCAACCCTGTTTGATAATTATCAGAGGATTGCTGAGGTTCAGAGTTTCTCTTACTGGAAAGATCTAAATGCATTACAATCTATTAGTATTGACATTAAGAGGCGGACAGAACGGTGGTCTGGAACAGAGATGAATAGGCCGGATGTATTGAATCTCGAGAACTTTGGCAAGCTTTGCTGTATCTGGGGCTGAGGTGGCATTCTTAAACTATACAGTGTTGGATCTCTCGTGCTTTAATCTCCTCAGTGTCTTTTCCTGTGACAGAGATGGATAGTTTTGTGGATAGAAGCGTGGAGCCATGCCGTAGATGCAGAACTTCTCGGAAGCCTCAGACTTGGCCTCTTTGACATGCTTGCTTTTCATCCGTCGTGCATCATGTGAAGATCGGCAGATGTTTTAATGTTCCTGTGGCTTTGAGGTGTGAGAGACTGCTGTCAACAGAGATAGAGACTTCAGATATAGTGTTCTCAAACTCACAGATATTTGAGGTTTGGCCTTTAAGCAGGCCACAGGCAGCGGGGACCGTCCATGACCGGTTTGCATTCACACTGACTGTGAAATCACATTGTGTGTTTTAGGGCAGGGTTTAAGGTATAGAGTTCTCGATTTTAGTCGATTTTCATTTTGATGAACCAATAATGCATTTTAAATTCCAAGAATCGATTTTTTTTTTTAGTGCATGAAACGGTCTCAGCTTTATTATGAAATTTAAACAATAAATGTCATTTTGAACACCGTGACGCATCTATATGTGAGCGCTCAACCAGTGATGCACTTTAGCTACACAAGGACCACATTTCCATTGTGCACACTGAAAAGTAAAAATAAATTCATATGTCAAATAAATACATGTGGGAATTAGTAAATTAACAATAAATGAATAATGCATAAATAAATAAAAGTTAAAAAGTTAAAAATAAAGAAAGAAAATAATAAATGAAGGAAAAATGTAAAAAAGTTTTTTACATTTATTCATTTAGCTGACACTTTTATCCAAAGCGACCTACAATTGCTATATAAGTCAGAGGTCGCACGCCTCTGGAGCAACTAGGGGTTAAGTGTCTTGCTCAGGGACACATTGGTGTCTCGCAGTGGATTCGAAGCCGGGTTTCTCACACCAAAGGCATGTGTCTTATCCACTGCGCCATCACCACCCCCGAAATAGATAATTTCTTGATTTATTTTCCTATTATTACGTTTAATTATTTATCTACACATTTAGTTCTAATTTCTACAGGTTTAGGCCTCCATATAGCCTGGGTTTCCCTTTCCCCATGCAGCCTTGAGCACAGCGTGCAAGGCAGTCTGGATACCATGAACCAGATTTTCAGGGACCAATCACAAAACAGGGAGGGAACAGCAAGACGATGACGACGTCTATGCGACACACCGCAGCAGTTTGTTTATACCTGTTGATCAAACATGGCAGCAGGCGCAAAGTAACCTTTCAATTTAGCCTTAGATACACACGCCATTGTGTACACCTCTCTAACCCATCGTCTTCTTCCAATTTCTGTCGCTCTACATACGTCATCTGGTATAATTGAAACGATTGGCGATGAGCTAGATACAGGCGCATTTGATTTGATAGACATTCGTTGCACCCAATAAACGGTTATGGGCATTCGTAAACCACGCCTGAAATACGAGAAAATGAACGTGGTTCCCAGACCACGTCTCAATCTCAATGAGAAGAGGTCTGACGTTAGCCAGGCTACCTCCATATACTGGACCTGATATATATATATATACTGTATATATATAATTGAAATCGCAAACTTAAAAATTGAAATGTAATCGAATTTTGATATTTCAACGCGTTCTCATCCTAGGGCATCATATAGGGAGTTTTGACATTTCGTCTAAATCCAACGCACATGGCACCCTTTAGCGTCAATATAACACGCACAGAGCTTTGTTCGTTTATGGGTAGGTTTAGTTCTGGGGTAGGGTTAGGGTTAGACCACCAGGAGGCGCCTTCTGCCCCATATATATCTGCGTCTTATATTGACGCTAAAGGGTGCCATGTGCGTTGGATGTAAACGAAATGTTAAAAGCGTCAGTATATGACGCCTTGGGATAAGAACGGGCTGGATATTCATGTTAGTACCCAGTCCTTGGGTATTTACCCTCAGTCTTAATTGTGTGTTACTCTACCTCTTCCAGTCTCCATCACGTCAAAAAACGAAACCGTACAGAGTTTTTTTAAGCTCTGAGAGCTCTTCGAGTGAGCTAATTCCCTTCTGAGAAAGGTAATATACTGCACTGGCTCACAAGTGGCAGCCGCCTGTTTAAATCTCTTTACTCGTTTGGTTTTAAGCCTCTTAACAGCTATGGAACAGTCGGGGAAGTTTCTGTTTTCCGAAAATGTGTAAAAAGTGATCTTTCTTCCCAGCTTCCACCTCTCTCATGCACCTGTAAACTTGTGTAGGCGTTAGCACCATGATTTGATGTTTGGAATGTTTCCTTAAAGCAAAGGATGTTTACCGCCCGACCATCCTTAATTTGTGTTTTGACCACAAGGACTCTCGCTACAATGTTCTCCACGCAGATGTTCCAGAACACAACACAATGCTCTGGTTGTTGAAACTGCCCTCTTGCCTTACCATCTGCTGCGAGTAAACCGAAGTGGATCAATATCTTGCAGTTCAGGGAGCAGGAACATCACAGGATGATACTTGGACCGAACTCTGTGCTGAAATAGACTGAATTGTAATTGCTAATGCAGCAGCAGATTTGACAGAAAAGGTCACAGATGGAGCTTTATCTCAAGACACCGTCTGATGAAAAGCTGAAGTGAAAGTGCAGACCTTGGTGGAAACGGAGTTGTGGATTTGAAACTGCTTGGTTGGGGAACTTCGAGACCGGCCTGCCTTGTTTGCTTTGACCTTGAATAGGCACACTGCAGAGAGCATCTTAAAATGTTAACTCGGTTATTTTTATTCCGCAAACTGGAGTTAATTTTTTTTGTGTTTCTTCCCATGGAGGAACTAATTATAGATTAGCTTGATGAGGACAATTGCTCATTCTCCAATAGATTCTGCTCCAAAAGACATTTCATAATTCAGCAGATATTTTTTCTCATCCAAAAGTAATAATTGTATTATGTTTCAGGCTCTCGCTGTGAGGTGTATTTTTTTTAATGGCAGATATTGGATCCTAAAGATCATAGTAAAACAGGCAGTTCCATTTCTGTAAGCTGATTGGACAATGCTGTTTTGTCATTTACCAATTTAAATGAATTTATTGATAAAGAAATGTTTTAATTATGCATGCACAATATTTTGGCTCTGTATTGGTACACATTTTTATTTTTTTATTTGAACATTTTGGGCTGAGGAAGTAAGATTATTTTTTTATGTTTTTAAAAGAATAAATGCTTACTAAGGCTCACAATAAAAATAAAGTAAAAAAGTAATAATATGAAAATATTTACAATGTGATTTATTCCTGTGATGGAAAAGCTGATCTTTCAGGAGTCGTTACTATAGGCTTCAGTGTCGAATTATCCTTAAAAAAAATCTTTTCATGATTAGTTATCACTACATTTTGTCAAATCAACTTAAATAATTTATTTAGTTCAGATAACATATAATTTTGAGTTTCTGATGATTAAATCATTCTCCTCCATTTTATTAACTCACTTTTTCCATTTCAAGTTAAACCAACAATATTTTTTACAGTGTAGAAATCATTCGATGCTTAATTTTTTTTTAAACATTATTATCAATGTTGAAAACTGTTGGCTTTTTAATATTTTGTGGAAACCATGAAACTTGATTGTTTGATGAATAGAAAGTCTGAAAGAATCACATTTATTTGAAATGGAAATATTTTGTGTATTTGAGAATATCTTTACATTCAGTTTGGATTATTTTAATTTGCCCTTGCTGAACTATTAATTTCTTAAAAACAGAAAGAAAAAGACTAGAACTTTTGAACTTTTGCTGTTATCTAGCAATCACTTTTATTATTAAGTTAGTTATTAATCTTTTAAAATGACTAACAAAGCAATAACAACATTGCAAAATCTATTTCTCAAAATAAATGAAAATGTATTGTTCACCCTGTACATTTCAATATTGTGATGTATTTGATAGCGTTTTATTTATAGTTTTAGACAAAAAAGTATATTGAATACTAAAATTTTAACTGAATACTACATGAATTTTAACATTAGCCATTTATGGGTTATCGGCCATAACATAAAAAAAAATAAGTGTTTATTGTAATACCCAGAATTTTTTTATATTGGTGCATCCCTAGTTTTAACAGCACAAATTCATACCTTACTGCTTAAGTAAACAAGTAACGACTGACTGCTGTGATGTCCAATGCCTGCCAGACCTGGGTACATGGTACATGATGGACTGCAGCAGGGCATGCCACCCCTTGACTGAAGTTAGGAGTTATTTACAGAGTAAGTTAATGCCCTCCCACATAGAATGAAAGGAAAATATATCCTCCCCTCATGTCAGAGCCCTCAGACCAAACGGGCCCCTGGCCCCTCTACATCCCCCAATCTCAGCCTTCTCCAGCTGCATCCATCACACACAGGCACAATGAAGTTCAAACAGCCAAATAACAGTGGAACAGAGCCAGATGTTCTCCTCAATTAGGGGTCTCCCCGCTCTCTGGTCACTCTTTCATGTTTTCCCGCTCTTTTTCCCATTGTATAACATGTTTGTCCTGCATTGGAGGGTCAATTAAGTCCTCCTGTGGTGTTTTTGTGACCATGTTTGTGTTTATTTCTCTTAAATTGCCTTGTCAAATGTTGGCCCGGTGGTTTGATTAATGAGCGGAGGTCTGCGTTTGGGTAAAAGCGCAATTAGCCAAATAACAGTTTACCGCCAATCAGATGGCAAGCCACATATTGGAACTCCCCCACCCCACCATGCCTCGGTTACCAAGCCGTCTGCTCTGCCGTGTGATGATGAGGTTCATCTGGTGCCCGGCTAATGATGGAAAAAGCTTCATTAATGAGGAAGTCACTGACTGATTCCGAGCCTCAGATCTGAGAGATACCACTGTACGCTGCTTTTGAATTGCTCTTAATTGGCAAAGACTTCACTTCCGAGAAGTTCGGAATAAATCCTGTGTCTCTGTTCTCCACATTTTAACTGGATGGGAATTCTCAAGATACCAAGACTTATCTAGACTTTAAAGGAAGTGAGTTGCAAGAAAGGCTGGGGTGAAAACCGGAAAAGAAATACGCTTGGATATTTGACCTCTAGAGGAAGGGCAAACGCACACACACACACACACACACTCTTACAAGACCAGACACTCTGTGAAACCCAATCTTTATGCTGCAAATCAGCTGCATTGAGAGCAGATATCGGTTATGATTTTTGCCTGCTCAGATTCTGATGCATTGCACAATTTATCCCTCTCTTCAGTCATCTGGAGGAAAACACAAGGAGGAAGTGCCTCACAACATCCTGTTCTTCTGTTTCCCTTCCACTATTATCCCTTTACTGTGAACACCAGCACATTTAGGTCCGAATACTTATGATACGCAAGTTGTTCGAATGCAATTGACAATTCAAGGGTCAAAAATATTGAAATTTTTCAGTGTTTATTTATTTAGAAAAATAAATGGCATATTTTGTTGTTTGTTAGTTTGACATTTTATCATCTAACACTCACTTGAAGTTAATCTAAAAAATGAACACTGTTAAATGTTAATATGTGACGCCTTCATTTCCTCACACCCTAACATGAATACATTGTCAGTTTATCTGTATCTGCTAGAATTTAATATCAGCGCATCCCTAAATGGCATATTTGAACGTGATCATTCCCTTGAGTAGGTTTGCCGAGGTTAGCATCACGATAAAGTTCGCACATTAAAATGTAAATGCATGGTTGCAATGCGCTGAGTCTATTTCTAGCCTTATTATATGCAATTGGTTGATTTCAGAAATAGATTAGCATCTCCCTGACCTTAAAGCTCACACGCCAGGCACCCTTTTGTCTACTTGCATGTCCCCCCCAAAATTAGGGCTTCAACCTTTGCTGATCTCATCTGGAAAAGCTTACAGACGGGACGCCTCCTCAAATGAACATCTAATGAATTATCAGCTTTTGTGGTTTCATTTGTGTCTCTGCTGGTGGTTTTAAATGTCAGAACATCTTCTCGCTCTCTAATGTCTCCCTTGTTTTCTCCATCTTTAGCTCTCGGTCTTTAAGTTCTACGTCTCGGGTGTCACGCGTTGCTGTCGTGCTCATGAACTGAGTGGGTTAGTGTCACACTTTCCACAGCAGTGAAAATGTGTTTCTCTGAAACCATAGCCCCGTTTGTGACAGCTTCTTGTCTTCTAAGTGACTGTGTGTGTGTATTAGTGCTGTTTTTTTTTCTCTAGCGGATGGTGCGGGTAGCAGGTGAAACTTCTGGATGGATTCAAATCAACCCAACAGCAAATCAATACTTGTCTCGACAGCTGTGTCTCGTGTGGTTAGGTGTCTTGTAGAGCGAGAGAGGAGCGGAAGATGAGAGAACAGGCTTTTTGTTTCCATGTTTGCTCTACACACCTATTAATGTCCCGTTTGAGTTCTGGGTTAGGTCCATCAGGGCAGATGTGCTCTTTCAAGAACAGAAACCTGCCTTGTTTCCCACAAGGTGCTTGGGGAGTCGGGCATGTGTGTCCAGTCTGGAGAGGGAATGAGGATTTGTCTAGTGAGGTTTCACGGGTGTCCATTTGGGACTGTGTTGTGTCTTTGTGTCTATGTGGTGCTGGTCTTCTGGGAGTCTGGCTGACGTGCGTGATTTATTGTGATGCCTCTGAAACACACACACACCAGGCCATCTGAGCCCAGTCATCATCCACTGCTGTTGTGAATGAAATCCCTGGAGGCAAACTGTGAACAAACAGCTCAGAGCCAGAGTACTTTAACATGCTAAATACATACAGAATATATCTTTATACCAACAGCATGTTTTTCTCAAAGAAATCCCTGAATTTTTGGAAGAAATTAATACTTAAGTGCAGCATTCAATTGATCAAAGGTATTAATATTGTTATAATGTTTCATAAGTGCTGTTCTTTTAAACTTTCTATTCATTAAAGGAGTAGTTCACTTTAAAAAAAAAAACTTTTTCTGATAATTTACTCAGCCCCATGTCATCCAAGATGTCCATGTCTTTCTTTCTTCATTCGGGAATAAATTAAGGTTTTTGATGAAAACATTCCAGGATTTTCTCCATATTATGGACTTCATTGGGAACCAAACGGTTCAAGGTCCAAATGAGAGTTTCAGTGCAGCTTCAAATGACTTTAAAGGACACCAGATGATTAATAAGTGTCTTATCTAGCGTAATGACCGGTCATTTCAAAAATAAATAAAAAAGTTTAAGTTTTATAAGCACAAATGCTCGCCTTGCTCTGTTCTGTGATGCGCGTTCGTGACTCAAAATGAATGAATCTTTTTTCGAGTCATGTCTTGAAGGGTCCTAGATAAGACACTTATTCATCGTCTGGTGTCGTTTAAAGCCCTTTGAAGCTGCACTGAAACTGTCTTTTGGACCTTGAACTTTTTGGTTCCCATTGAAGTCCATTATATGGAGAAAATCCTGGAATGTTTTCATCAAACTCCTTAATTTCTTTTCGACTGAAGAAAGAAAGACATGGACATCTTGGATGACATGGGGGTGAGTAAATTATCAGCAAAAGTTTTTTTTTTAAAAGTGAACTACTCCTTTAAATATTCCTAATCATTTTTATGGTTACTGGCCGTTTATCGGTTATCTCTTAGTCTTCCATTTTTATTTTCTTTGTCAGCATCTATAACACTCTCTTAATAGTTTAAATATTAACACTCTCTTATATTTTTTAGACAAAAATATTAAGTGTTTTCAACATTGATAATTATAAGAATTCTACTTTAGCAGCAAATCAGCATATTATAATGATTTCTGAATGACTAGTGATGCTAAAAATGGTGCACACGAGGCACCATAAAAGAAGTCTCCCTGCGTATGAACTCTCATATGTCACCATACATCCAGTTGATATCAATGAAACATTTGTCTGCATGTGCAACGATAAAACCTCAGGCTTGTAGTTTTAAAACAGCCACAGAAGAACACCTGCCAGAGTTCTGAATAGCGTTTGTCTTTTCCCGCCGTACATGTTGTGACCTCATCAGAGGGACCACATAAACGTCTCTGTCAGGCTGTGCATTGGGCTGGTGAGGTGCACAGGATGCTGAGCTGATGACGGCTTCTTTTTTTTCGTTCTCTGATCAGAAAACTCCTGTATTCTCAACACAGCATAACATGGCCTAAAACTTCCCACGGCACTGCGACCGACTCGCTACCTCAGTGTGAAAGCCTGTTTAAACTGTCGGACTGGATTATTCTCGTTGGAATTGGTTGCCTCCTGTCTGTCACTCAAACCAAGAGATGTGTCACTCATTCTGAAGTGCACGGTCTCGTCAGTTTTCAATCCATGGCTCTTAAACGTATGATTTCGTGATGACCAGTTCAATTATTTGTGACTTTCATAATTCTGTAAACCAGTAGCAACCACATCACAACCATGCATGTATATTTTCTTCAGTAAATTAAAAGTTTTTTTATTTTATTTTGTACAATTTTTTACTGATGTCTGAAGAGAACAGAAAGGCTGCCTGATTAGTTTATTAACGACATTTAATTATTATTTATTTTAATTAGAGTAATGAAGCTCTTGGATATCTCTGACTTTTCCTTAATTAAAATATTATGGCTAAGTGTTTGGATATTCCTGCACTGAGAGTGTTTGTGAGTGTGTGTGTTTTCTCTAAAGGCTCTGTCCTGCACTTACACTGATAAGTCAGGATAGATCCTCCTACAACCTTCCTCAACTGAAACCGGTATTGATCTGCTCTGTCTCGGAAGCAGCATCCTCTTTGAGCCTGTGAACAGATTTGTGAAATGAGAGATGTTGAGAAACCAACGCATCACTTCTTCACAAGCACCGGTTCTCTAAGCTCTCAGCCCCAGACCTAACAACCTGCACTACACAACCTTGTCTATATTGCATTCATTTCCAATTCGAGGCACGTAGTTAAAACAAACTTTTGGCTTTTTTTTTTTTATAATATATTGTCATATTGCAGCATTCGTTTGTACTAATTGTGGCTGGTTACATTGGGGAGGAACATTCTCATTCTGGAAAGCATTTGATTAGACAATCTGTGTAGTGCAGGATGAGTCATTAAAAGGATAGTTCACCCAAAAACGAAAATTCTGTCAGTAATTACTCACCCTCATGTTGTTCCAACCACGTAAGACTTTCGTTCATCATCGGAACACAAATTAAGATATTTTTGGTTAAATCTGAGAGCTGTCTCACATAGGCTTTTCTGTAATTGAAACTTGCCGGCCTGGAAAGTTCATAAAGACAATGTTTAAAATAGTCCAAGCGACTACACTAAGTTTATCAAGTGACGACAATACTTTTTGTGCGCTAAAATAATAACAATATTTAACTATTAATTTTCTACATCAAAACGTAGGCTCACTATTGGCCAGCATCACACACATGACCAGTGTCAGCCAATAGTGAGCCAACGTTCTAACGTACAACCCAGAAGCGTTGCGCTGTTAAACTACGTGAACTCACTCAGAGGCTAACAGAGAAGAAAATGGATAGTTGAATACATTTTTTTTTTTTTTTTTTGCATATGGAGGAGTGAGGCTGCTCTCAGATTTAATCAAAAGTATCTTAATTTGTGTTCCGAAGATAAATGAAAGTCTTACGTGGTTGGGGCGGCAGTGGCTCACTGTACGTTCACACCGCCGCCGACTTGAGCTTCCAAAGCGGCTGGAAGTCACTGATTTTCAATGTAAGCTGGCTTTTCTCAGCTGCAAGGAGCGGCAAATCCATCAGCGCCGCGCTTTGGCCGTTTTGAATGTTTTGAGCGTCAATCAGAAAGTTGAAAGAAGCTCAACTTTATGGTAATGAGCTGTGACGCGGTTCAGCGGCAAAACGCCAGCAACCAATCGGAATATAGACATCCTTCACGCTGGCTGATTCCGGAGAAACATAAATGTAAACTTTCTTTCCTACCAAAACATTAGCTCCGAGAAAATGGAAGAGATGATAATCATTGCCATAGCTGTGTTTCCTACTGGTTTCATTTATGACATGACGTTGTTTGCTTATAGGGACCGCATGAGCGCAAATTTTATTTGAAATATTTACGAACGCTCGTTTTAAACCGGGAATGCAATTAATTTGCTTACGGTGACGCCGATTTTGACGCAATAATAATAATAGCTAACTATTTTTTTCCCGACCAAATGTGACCAAAACGGTTATAAAAATGCTGACATTATAAAGGTTTCTTCAATGTATTGCTTGTTTTTTTTTTTTCTGTTTATTACATTTCATTTTGTGACACTTCTATTCTCCCTGCAACGCCACAGCGTTCAAAGCATCCAAAGCGTCAACAAGCTTCCCCGTACTTTTTGACAAGTGTCCCTGACCGGGCGGCCACAGCTTCTTTGACGCTCAAGTCGGCGGCGGTGTGAACGTACAGTCAGTGGTTAATGTAGGTTGTCTACAAACCGGAAGCTTGGTGGTTCAATCCCCGGTTCCACCTGACCAAGTGTCGAGGTCTCAATGAGCAAGACACCTAACCCCAGCTGCTCCCAACGAGCTGGATGGCGCATTGTATGGCTGACACAGCCGTCGGTGTATGAATGTGTGTATGAATGGGTGAATGTGAAGTGGTGGCCTGTGAAAGCACTATACAGTATAAATGCAGTCCATTTATCATTTGGAACAACATGAGGGTGGTTTAGGATAGAGCCAGACCGATTTATTATCAGGCCGATATTATCGGCTGATATTAAGCATTTTCCATACTACCGGTATCGCCAGTTATAATGGTCGATAAATGAATATTTCAAAAATAAAATAAAAACGGACGAAACACGCTTCAACCATGTCATGAGTGTTGAAATTGTATATTATTATATTATTTTATTTATCAGAACTTTAATATATTTTGATGTCCCTCTGTTCTGTTGTGACAATAAAAGAAACAAGTTTCTTTTTAAAATGCATTATCATATTATTTTAGTTAAAACTCATAAAAAACTACAAATAACTAATGTTTGGGAAACCTGTTAATGTTTTGTTGCGCGTTTCTGGAAAAAAAAATTGTCCGATATATCGGAATATCGGATTCTAAAACCAACAAATATTTGTATCGGTATCGGCCTTCAAAATCCTTTATTGGTCGGGCTCTAGTTTGGGAGTATATATGTGAACGCCTCAAATCTAACATGCATGGATTTTGATTTCATGGGGTGTTGAATTCTAAACATCAATTTAAGAATGAGTTATATGCAGTAAGAAACGTGGTGACTTTTGGATAAGCTCCATCTGGTGTGAAGTGTATGATGTCTCATGCTTCTCAGAGCAGTTGATATCAACACACAACAGCATGGGAAATCTGTCCAGCTGTTGCGATAAGTTTCTGCTTCTCATACCCTATCTGACAGCCATACCCGCTGTAGCTTCCTAAAGTAATCACCACTCAATCTGCTCCGCTCTTAGTGTTGCACCAGGAAACAGGATGTTGCCGGGCGATAGATATTGTTCTCTTTGTTTACCTTTGTTTACTCTTTTGTTTTTCAATGTAAAGCTACCCACCAGACAAAGGTTGAGAACTAATTGGTATGTAGTTATAAAGCTGAAAAATGTTAATTGATTATTTTCACAGCTTACCTCCGCACCAATCAGTTTCCTGTGTGAAAAATGTGGTCAGTATCTAGATTGACTGACACACACTTGCATACAATTTTCACTGTAGGCTACTCAAACAGGACGTGACCGTGGAACAGTGTCCTTCACATGGCTATGATGTCATTCTGCTTCCTGCTGGTGGTGGCTTGACTTTGTTGTTAGTTTTTTTAGCTAGGTTTCAGAAAGCTGATCATCGTAAACCTAATCTTGGATCTCTTTTTCCTGTTTGTCACTGAACTAACTGTAACATGCTCTGCTGATTCAGAAATGGCATTTCAGGTCACTCGCAGAAAAAAACAACACTGTCAGTTTGGGTGGATGTTTGGTGAGACTGTCGAAGATCAGAGCTAGTGGTGAATGGGTGAAATGTCTCCGTTTTGTCGAAGAGATATTTTTTTTAATACCTCAGTATTACAGGAAATTAAATAATGTGGTGTCCTGGAAGGGATGGTCGAAAAATCTTCTCCAGGATATCCTCATAATACCCACACAGGTATTATGTTTTTTTTATCGCACATGTCTGTAATGTCACGTATGGTTATACGGTCTGGTCATACTTGTAGTTTAAATTCTTTACAACGAAAACCAGGTGTTTTTTCTAACATACATTTGAAACAGCCAACAAGACAAGCTTATGAAGTAACAACCTGGCATTGCTGGGATACTAAAAGCAGCATAAACAGTAATTGAATGGAATATTCTGGGTTATTTACAACTTAATGTTTATGGACCCCATCTGTCGATTAGCACAGGGAATCTTTGGCTTGGTTTACCAGGAAGGGACCTAATGCAGTGTTCTGGGTTTTTACAAACTGAGGGAATTGACAGCATGCTACAGATGCAGATAGATTCAAGTTGTAAATAATACGTAATATTCTTTATTAGGAAACTTTGCAAACCATCTGCCTCTCACATAGACCGTACACACAGAAGTACAAGAGTAGCCTTTGGCAGCTGTAGAGGGTTTAATGTAATGTATTTCTTGGCTTTGGGGACTATAATGCAGATTAAAGCTATATATTTGCAAGGATACATTATTAAAAATGGCAGAATTGGCTTTCTGAGAAGAGTGTAGATGCTTTTGCCAACAAACTAGAGACTGCAAACTTAGAAACCATTTGCCTTTCTATGATGAAAACCTTTTGTTGCAACTTTGCTATTTTAAATATTTAAATTGCAATTTAAATGTCACCAAGGCTATGCTATCTCACTGCTTAACATAGAAGAGGTTTGTAGAAGGTGTGAGAATGATTTTGGCGATGGATGATTAAATTTGTTTTTTTTTTGGCTTCCATCAATAAATGAAAACAAGATCGAGATAAACCATTACTGTGACAAATTCTGTTTAGCAATGATCCTCGTTTTGTCTTGTGTTAGAATTCCAGTGCTATAATGTGTTTTCATTTATTTAATTAAATTGTTTTACATTTATTTTACATTAATACAAGAGATGCACCGATGGATCGGCTGGTGACTGGAATCGGCCAAAATACTTCTTCCTCAACACTGAACTTTAGATGTGTGTGAATTTGCACCAGGAGTAATTTATATAGTCTATTTTATAGCGATTACTGTTAAAAAATGTTCTATGCAAAATGTAACATTTTCTACTAAAGAAAAGAGAAAATATATATTTTTGTGTGTTGTAGTGGTTAGAAAAAGTAAAATCGGTTTCGGCAGGTCAAACTCTGAAAAATCGGAAATCGGAATTGGCCTAGAAAATTGTAATCGGTGCATCTCTAATTAATACACTAAATACTCATTTGTTAATTTTTTTTTTTATTTGTTCATTTTTAAGTCAATGTGTTATCATGTTAAATAATTATGATCTTAATATTGACCAGAATAATTGTGATTTATGTTTTTTTATCATGATCACGTAGCCCTAGAATGATCTGTGATGCATCACTTAGAATATGTATAGGGTAGGGACGGGTTACATATACATCATATATACATATACATTTACATATACATATGAATGGGTTACAATGATTACCTACTTATCCAGCAACCAAATAGTTTATTAGTTGACTTATCTAGACTTTTTTCAAGTTTTATTAGCATGTTGTGTGGTGCTATTTTTTTTTTTTTTTGCCGTCCTGCCATGAGCAAGTTAAAAAGCATTAGCTTTTTCTTTGAATGCAACCATCTCATTTTAAACCATTTGGAAAAGTATAGTTTAGCACATCCCTATTAAAATGATAAACAAAGTATTCCATAGTTTTCCAGCAAAAGTGTGTTCATGTACAGTTTATAGCTGTTAATGTACAGCTATTATTTCAAATGACAAAAATTAATCAACTTTTTTGACCAGGCCAACAAAACGAATCCTTTTTCTATTGTATCTATATTGTGTTGGTTGTTTGTTCAGAGTTATTGATGCTCTAGAACAGAAATTTCCTTTAGGAATCAATTAAGTACATATTTTATCAATCTGTTTATTAACCTACGCCATCTGCAGAGGAAATGGGCCTAGAAACAGAATGAGAAGGAAAGAGCGGGGTCGAGTGAGTGTGTGGGGGGCTTGAGCTAGAGAGAAAGAAGGGTGTTTTACTCACGTCTGTGAGTAAGTCATGGAGCGAGTGACACAGGAGGAAGGTATGACGGAGTCTCTCTCAAAGTTTCTCAAAGCTGAGCCATTCCCACACTATGATCAAACTCGGGGATCACCCAGAATGCAGTTACACTGACACGCTCGCTCCCGCACACTTACAGAGCCGTGCTTTCACTGTGACAAATACAGGGAGTCCCCCCTTCTTCATCTAGGCTCTGATACGTAATGCATTTATATAAGTTTCTTTCTGAGTTTCCTCCCAGATGACACACACAGAAATAATTTAAAGTGTATGTCTAGCTATTCCTGGTTATGGTTTGGGTTTACACACCACTGCTTCCAGGTGCATCATTGCGCAATAAGGGAAAATCTTCCCTTTAGATGACACCATATCCTTTTTGTTCTATTTTTTCCTTTGAGTTTTTAATCATGGGGGCGAGTAACAGAACTAGAAAGTGACAGCAATAATTGATCATGAAAACGCATCTTTTTTTTGTTTTGCAGTGTTATTTTATACTTTTATTTTATTTTGAAATTATTTAGCCATATTTGTTCTTTTTTATTTATTTATTATTTCATTCTTTAAAAAAAATGTCTAAAAGTGCATTTAAAAAATAATATGGAGAAACTACTTGCGCTGTACGTAGAATAGTTGTACATAAATGCTCCGTTTAATAATCTGTAACTGAGAAAAATTACCAAAATATGTAGAGTTGTACGATATATTGGCTACCATATCGGTATCGGCCGATATATGTTCATTTAATGTTACCGCTATCGACCTGATACGAAAATTTTGCCAAAATATTAAAGCAGATAAATGATTCATTATTTCCTTCAGCTGAGACACTTATGAGACACACAGATAATGGTTTTGAATTGCTTGAACCACTTATAAAAAGGAATCACTTATAAAGAGTGAAATACACTAAATTTTTTCATGGCTCCATAATATTATAATTGTATGCTTGGGACTTGGGTTTTCATGGTGGGACGTTTGTTATTTAATCAGGCTTAAAAAAATCATATAGTAATTTGGATTTAGATTTATCTGCCAATTCATCGCTAAGCGGCATTCAAATATAAAGAATTATCGGTTGTTAGTATCGGCCAAAATTTTCATATCGGTGGATCCCTAAAAAAAATATCCATCCAATTCAGCAAATGTGACGGCAAACAGGCCGGAGAGCTCAGAAACAACCCATTCAGAGCCTGAAGTCTGGTGCCCATCTGCTAGGATGTGGTGAGACGGACATGAGTGGGGTTGAGCCATTTAGTAATTATAAGTCTATGGCTCAGGCCATGCCAGAGTGAGGTGCAGCATGTGGGCGGGAGAGGAGGCGGAGGACAATGTCTTTCTTTAGAAATGCTGACTGTAAAGATTCAATGACATGCGCTTAGTCACTTTGTGGGCGCGGATGCTGTTTTATTCACCCTTTTATTCCTTGCATTAATGGAGAAAGCCTTGCTAACCACACAAGTCATGCTTGCTGTTGATTAAAGGGTCAGAAATGCTAACGCCAAAGGAAATGGAAGTGTAACCGTGATGCAGGAAGTGAATAGGAGTTGACAAGAGAATGTGAATATGATTTCCAGTAAATTTCCTGCAGCACATCCTGTGTCTGTGGGAGGACCAAACGCGTTCTCTCTCTCTCTCTCTTCGTCTTTCTTGTTCTGTTAGCAACAGGTTATCACACCATTGATTCTCATTTTTTTTTTTCAAAAGACTCATCAGAAGAAGCCAGGAAGTTTGTCCACAAGATTTTTGAAAATATTCTTGAAGGCAGAACTAGCATCTGGGCTCCAGAGGAGATGAGATGCGTGGGTTTGTTTGCTGACTTTTGTGAAAGATTGTTTGCTTGTGTCTGTGTGGTATGCATGTGTTTGTATGTGCGAGAGCGCGTGGAGGCGCCAGGCTGGGGCCCCGGCAAAGAGTGACATTTATTAGTTATCTCGAATGATGGATGGTGGGCTTCGGTTGAGGAGCTTGCGTGTTCATCTTAGGCCTCTGTGCCCTGTGTGTCGATTGGCTCCCGCTCCGTGTCAGTGCAGCTCGGCGAGGTGTAGTAATAACTGCAGTTATCAGTTGAGTTTTGTGACTCACTGCTGGTCTGTGATCAGTGTAGGCTGACACCTACACACTCACCAAACTGTGCTCAGAGATCTTGGCGTGACTCTTGTCTCCGTGGTCCAGGTCTCGCTAGAATGAGCTCAAATCGAAACGTTTGAAAATCGAACTTGATATTCAAATACAAACATTTCTCATTAAATTCGAGATTTAGCAAATATTGGGCTTAATCAATGCATGCTGATGAAAAGTGATTTTAATGGAGCAAAGCTAGCAAAGGCTTTCTGGGTTGCAGCATAAATACTTGTATTATATTAATTATCATTGCCAAATTTCAGGATTTTCATGGATTTTGGACAGTAATTTTAATCTGTAATTTTACATTTGAAGTATATACAAATCTATCTATTTACATTTGAATTATAATCAACGGTAGTCTACCTATCTATATCTATCCATCCATCCATCTATCCATCTATCAGCTTCATCTTTGTCTTTTAAAAATCATTAAACATTCAAATGTATGCATTACATTTTAAAAGATTAGAGTATTATAATAAGCTACTACAGATTTTTCGTTATCAAAGTTTATAGTTGTAACAAAGAATTCAGAAATCTCACACTCCTTACCTTACGCATTTTATAATAATTTTATTTTCCTGAGTCCAGCGATTACTCTCATCTAACCGCTGAAAAGACGTAGGAAGGAGCACGCTGTTTCGTGAGACATTAACGTTTTTATATGCCTTAATTTTTGAATTCGTAATTGGCGCATTTCACCATTCGTCTACGTTCGTCAATAAGTAAACCACACGTGTCTTGCGGAAGAACACTAGCCGGAGCTAGCCTACTTTTCTCCATTAATGTCTCTATGGCGAGTCATGCAGGCACTGCGCAACTCCACATCCGAGTCGACCCCGCCCGGGATAAAATAGTCAGAATATAAACACTTATTATAAGCGTACCGTAGTGATTCAGGATAAGTCAAAAACATGGTTTGGAAAATGGATTCATGATGTAGCCTACTCGTTCATTTTGAACATAAGTTACGGACTGCAGCGTCCGCTCGCACATATACGACCACATACAATTTTAACTCGCACATTCTCAAAAAATGTTGGTCGCCGTCTGGACCCTGACATCATTTCAAAAGAAGTCGATTAGTTCAAATCTGATCCATGTTGAATGATGTATGTAGTTCAAATCAGTTGAAGAAAAGACTGTATATGTCTTGTGTGACTTGTATGATTGTGTGTAGTGTATATAGAATTTTTAAAATGTGAAATAAAAATAATGAAACATTTTTATATGTAATACAAATGGGTCTCTGGGTTTGTGGTGAAATGGTACATTCAGTACTGATATGATATGAAATTAAAAAAGTCAAAAAGGTAAATCCTTGCTATAACCCGAAAATATTTCTTCTGGGTAAACATAACAAGATGTTTTCACACCTGGTGTCTAAAGACGTATATGCACTCCCACACACAATTTAAGTTGGTCACATGACCTGTCAGGACCTCTCCCCCATACACTCACAGTACAATAAGAGCGTAGTTGTACTAGTACTCTTACAGTGGCAGAACCTGACACGCTGATACAGTGCTGTTTTGTTTGAGTTTGAGCGCAGCACAAGACAAACAGTCTGAACTGTTCTACACACCATTATCTTCTGCTGTCATCACACGGGCCATGCGGGACGTGTTAGCTCTGTGTGTGTATACAGTGTTCAGTGTTAATTCCTGTTCCTGTTTGTGCACGAATACTTGACCATGTTTTGTGAATGTGTTAATGTATTTGTGGTCTCAGTCCTTATTAGTACGAGTGAAGTGTGAAAGAGCTTACATTTATACATGAATATTTGAACTCAGCTCTATCCACTTTTACTCTCTGTAATGAGTGGCTCACTCATGGTGTGCTGATCTGCATTGTTTTCACAATTGTTAAGCAGCAAAAACTGTTTTTAACATTGATAATATTATAATATATGTTTCTTGTGCAGCAAATCGGCATATTATAATGAATTTGTCTTTTACAGACATAAGAGTACATACTCGTATATACGTTTTTAACCACCATCTGACAGACAGAGAGAGAAACATTATCTGCCAATCAGAGCAGTGATAGAATCCTTCTAAAATCTATCAATCTATTAGCACAGAGAGAGCTGACAGTAAGGAGCCAATCAGAGAGCTCCAATTGTGATGGCTGGCCAATGCACATATGCACGCAACCACACACACACACACATACACTTCAAGCCTGATGGGAGCAGAGAGTGAAGTTTGTTAGATAAACTAATCAATGAAAAACCCAATTCTGCTGTTAATTGGCATTAAATTAGCTTTGGACAGTCCACGTCTACATGTTTTGGACAAATATTCAGTTGTTAAAACATGCAAAAAATAAAAATAAAATAGCATGCTAACTTGATTATGGTTTGTTAGATAATATTCTGCTGAAAGTGGATTTGAATCAATGCGTCAATGTGGTGGGAATGTTGAAATTGATTTCTGTGCTGCACATCTCTCTTGCTCTTTCACATCTTTTTTCCCTTTCGTGCTTTCTCTCTTTAATGAATCAGTTTGTCATTATACACACAGAGGTTAAACATAGTGCAACTTTGGTACCAAAATTATTTGAAGGAATATTTACCAAGCAATTCATGAACACTTTTATTTTGTATAATTGTTAGCTAAAGCTATGCTGTTTTATTGTCGTCTTTCTGCTGCTGAAAGAAACACTGATTGAGCGATTACACAAGTTATGATGCCTTTCAGTAAGTATGCTGTATCTTTCAACATACCTTCAGGTGTCCATTCTGCAACTGAGGAAGAGATGATCGTGTTTACTTGCGTGCCGCATTGCCGCTTGAAATGAGGAGCTAGTAGCCTTAGCAATCCGGTCTTCTTCCTGGAAAACAACTCACACCTCCCACAACAACATAAAACACACACTGTAAAAAAATATTGTTGTTTTAACTTAAAAAAGTAAGTAACCTGGTTGCCTTAAAATTTTAAGTTGATTGAACTGGGGAAAAAGTGAGTTAATACAATGAAGGAGATTCATTTAATCATCAGAAACTCAAAATAAAAAGTTATCTCAATTAAATAAATTATTTAAGTTGATTTGACAAAAGAAAAAAATGATTTTTACAGTGCATATACAGGCTAAAAGGGATGTAACAATAATAAATAATTTTACAACACCTGTGTGTATGTGTGTGTATATATATATATGTGTATATATATATAACACACACACACACACACACACACACATATATAAATACATACAGGTGTGTGTGATATTAATTAAAGTAAATATTAAGTAAATATTTGGTATTGTGATATTAAGTGCACTTTTTAGCAGTCAGGGCCATTGAAATGATGTGCATGAGGGCTGCTTGCTCAACTCTCAACAAATGTATTATTTGTAACACTGAAGGCTGTAAGCGAGGGAGTAGATTGGGGGCACAAAAGATGTGGTATGAGTATATTAAGAAGGTTTGATTGGCAGGGTGGGGTTAGGGGGATTTCTGCAGGGGACGAGCCCCGTCTGCGCACACCACCCCCTTTTTCATTTCCTCAGGCACATGTGTCCTCCCTTTCCCTTGGGACAGACCTTAACCAGGCTGTGGTCTGATGAGACAGAAGTGTCCCCAGTCTTTGTTATTATTGGCATGAGGCAGTTATCTTCAGACATTTGCACACACACACACACACACACACACACAGAGTCCCAGCAGCTTAGCCCTCTGAAACAAAGACAGAAAAGCCTGGAATTAATATTCTTATACCCCCAACTTCAAAGAGAATTTTTTTTCTCTTAGATTCCATCTTTGAGTCTGTGTTTATCTGCATGTTGAAGATGAGAGAATCTTCTGCATATAGAGAGGGCTAATGGTGGACAGTGTTAATGCTTTACTTTTTTATTTTTCAGTTGGCAAAATAAAAGAAATGACATTGCGATTTATGCACTAACTGTGTTTTTTGAAGAAGTAAACAGATCCTCTTTGGTATTTCAAGGCAAGTCAGAATTTGTTACTCGCATTGTGAAACACACTATATAATTAAATGTCGCATAACAATAACTTTAAGAGCTGTAAATGTTCAAGGTCATAACAATATTATTTTGGGACTTTTATTTCTTATAGGTGCTCGGGTTTCACAACAACCATTTTACATGTTACATTTTAAGTTGTTGAAGCTCTGTTGATGCTTATATTATTAAATATTGTGCTTTTATAAATTTGTTAAAGTTTGGATTGCTACAAATTGACTTTGTTATTTTGGACTTCATCATTAACAAAACTGTTAACGAAAATTACAACTTAAAGTAGGGCTGGGCGATATGGCCAAAAAATCATATCTCGATATTTTTTGGTCAAATGGCGATATACGATATATATCTCGGTACTTTCTACGTTTTCTATTTAGATAAAGAAAATCTTTATATTAATATATATATATATATTAATATATATATATATATATATATATATATATATATATATATACAGTATATTCACATTCGGCCCAATGATATCCTACAAACAATGTTGATATTGAAGGATATGGAAACAAATATAATATAGGCTATGCAATATATTATGTGCAAAAAGCTTTTGTTTTTATATTGACTAAAAGCTAAACTAAAAATGAAAACAAAAACAAAAGCACAAACTAATTATATTAGCCTGCATTTGATTACCCCATTATAATCACTTTCACTTTCATGAAAAAATATATACTTGTAGGTTTAAAATTCCACATATGGCACATTTATTTTCTCCAACAACAAATATTTTAGCAATATGTTTATTTTAGTCAGAATTATTGCGTACTACGTAGTACTATTCACGCGCATGCGCGCGCCGGCGCTCGTTCAAGGAAGCATGAATTTTAGCGGAGATTCACTTGCAGAAGCTCGTCCTCTTCTGACGTGGACATATTTGTTGTGAAATGGACATATTTGCTTTACTTTCTAACATTTACAGATGGAGAATATGTGAAATGTAAGTTGAGCACTGAGGAAAGCACCACATCTCAAACGCATTAAACAGCGCAAGTATATCTGTCAGTCAGCAACAGTGTCTGTCAGAGCATTTGACCGGGCGGCAAGCTGCCTTAAACTTGTTAACTATATCAAAGTGATTTTGACGCAATTAATATAAGCTTGTGTCATGTTTAGGACAAATTGTACTACGTAGCCTAGCTACTTTCACTGAGCAGCTCACACTGCAACCTCCGCTATTTTTCAGATGTGCTCATATCAAACTACTGTATCGATATAAACGGTATTGCCTCATTCCATATCGTTTCAAAAAATATAACGATACATCGTACATATTCGATATATCGCCCAGCCCTAACTTAAAGTAGTCATTCATTTGAGTTAATTTTACTCTATTAATTTTAAAATAATATGCAGTTTTAGTAAGTGTGAATTTGACATAGAAATCAATGAATATGACATCATAAAGTATTGACTAAATTTTAAGAAAACTAGAATTCAACGCTAACTGTGGATTAGTGTTTTCCATTCTTCATTCATGTGTTCAGGAGTTCCCCAAGGCTCCGTACTCGGCCCATCTAAACTGATTCGTCTTCACTCTGAGGTATTAAACTTGACCTTTTAATTACACATATCACGCCCAAAATCCCTGCATGGGTGAGCATGCTGATGTGCACCGCACTCCTTTAGTCTCTTTTCTCATAATCGTACTGATTGTCATGTAATTCGAGCTTGCACTTTGCATCTCAACTGCTGTGAGCGGCAGGGAATGCCTGCTGTCTCTGAGGACTCATTATAGAAGGATAATGAGATTGAAATTGCTCTTTTATAGAAATTGTTTTGCCCCACAATTTTGTTTATAAGATTGCGGGTAATATCCTGCATGCGGTTGCTATTATCTCTGCCATGTAGTCTTTTTTCAAAGATCGTTTGTGGCGGCGTACGTGGAATTAGTCATTTTAGCATAACGAGAGGGAGGACTTGCTAATGAGCGCATGAAATATTCTGGCCACATGAATTTGTGTTTAGCATCATTTGCATGTTAATAATTCAGCCCTAAGCAGAGTTGCACATTAGCATTTATTTAATTATTTGAGTATCTTTCGTTAGATTGCAAAAGCTGCGGATCTGTTTACATTGGACTTCTTTAATAAAACATGCATTGCCTCATATGAAATGAATAAAGCTCTGTTGCCTTTTGTAAAAGCTCTGTGTATTTCAAATCACAAAGCTCTTACTGTATCAGAGAAACTGCAGCACTTCAAACAGGATATTCTTAGGCGGCAGAAACTGAGATAAAATGAAGAGAATAAAACTATAAGATGAGATTAAGAGCGTCTCGTAACTTCTAACTGAAGTTCTTCTCTGTCTTAAGCCCTCAGCGGGTCTTAGAAGTTTCTTCTTGTCTGTTTTTTTCTGTCAGCGTTTGCCTTTTTTCTGTGAGTCATGGTGGTTTCTTTTTAAGGTTGAGAGATGTTTGTTTACCGTTTTCTTCTCACCACAGCCTGACTGTTAAATCTCCTTCTGACCCCAAGTTTGAGCTTTTTTCTACCAGGTTATAGAAGTGGGTGTGATCAAGGGTGAGCAATACATCAGGGTGAAGGATATACAGTAGATGACTGGATAAGACCACCACTGTGTGAAACCTACTTTCTGTTCTTCATCTACACTATTAGTTTCATTGAAGCTGAAAATGTCCCATGTTGTTGATATGCATAGAGCTGGTCAACACACTTTTTAAGGCAGCGATGTGAGTGGTGTCAGTGCTGTTCTGTAGGGCTGTGCACTGGCAAGAATCTAGCGTTGGGTGTCCAGATGTCCTGTTTTCCCTGGGATTGTCCCATTTTTAGTGTCCCGACTTATTATGAAAAAATATTATTTTGTTCCGTTTATCTTCTTTCCTAAATTGTCTTTGCTAGGTGATCCTAAAAGCGAGAAATAGTCTTCTGTCAGGAAAGAACATGAATGGCCTAATCAAAGTTAGCCAATCTTGTCATAGCCTAGTATATTTTGGAGAATAGAAATACCATCCAATCGCAATTCATTATTCGATTAACTTGAATTTAGTGAAGGCAGGATATTCGGAGGAGACGAGAAGATGTCAAAGAAATGTGTGTGAACTTTTAATGAGGATATTTCAAAAGAGTTTATCAAGTTATTATGCGCAGTAAGTTGTGAAAGAAAGAACTCACTTTATCTCGCTAAATGACACACACCAGAAGCACTCTCTCAGACAGCGAGACCTGAATGGTCAAATACCAGCCCGTTCTCATCCCAAGGCGTCATATACTGACGCTTTTGCCAATTCGTAGACATACGACACACATGGCACCCTTTAGCGTCAATATGAGACGCAGATATATATGGGGCAGAAGGCGCCTCCTAGTGGTCTAACCCTAACCCTACCCCAGACCTAAACCTACCCATAACCGAAGCGTGTTATATTGACGCTAAAGGGTGCCATGTGCGTTGGCTGTCTACGCTTTGGCAAAAGCGTCATATATGGCACCTTGGGATGAGTATGCGTTGCAAATACAGACACAGTTGTCAAAATGGCTATCATGTGGACTTAAATACATTTGGCCTATCATCTCACTTAAATACATTTGGTTATGACTTGAATATAAACTGAAACGTAAACAGCTCGGTGAAATCCGGATATGTGTCAGTAACGTCCATCCCTTCCTGTATTCCAACATGAGAATTCTGGTCAATACAATACGTATCACGATAGGGGTTATGATACGATATATTGAGATACTTTAAGCAAGGTGTTATATTGTGATATTTCTTTTTTTTTTTTCTAGGAAGATTATCTAATTTTAGAAAAAAATGTCATAAAGCATATACCACTATTTGCATAAAACCTGAGAAAAAAAGTTTATTCTTTGATCAGAACAGTGGGATGTGTATTTGCGTTTATCAGTCTCGGTTGGATCCAAAATTATAGCGCAGATTTTTGTGCAATCTGACTAAAGGAAAAATATGAAAACACTTGCAGGATTCTTTAGGTAAATAAAAAAAAGCAAAATCGAAGATCGAACGAGCTGCTTTTATCAGATGCCTTCTTAACCGATGTTTTCTCAATGTTTATTTTGTTATTGAGAGCACATATTTGCTTTTGAAAAAAAAAAAAAAATCCTAAAGAAAACATTTCAAGGGATCATTCATGTCTGTATAGCACAAACTTTTAGTTTTTTAAATTTCGTTCTGTCCCTTGTCCCAAACCATTCATTAAAGTTGAACAATACAGTTACTGGAATCCCATCAGTTTTTCATGAATGTGTTCAAAGCTGTGGGGTTGGAGTGGATTAGTGTGTGTGTGAGAAAGCAAGAGGGGGTTGTGGAACCATTTATTTAGTCATAAAACAGGCTTGTGATGTGTGTGTGTGTGTGTGTGTGTGTGTGCGTGTGCCCCCCCCCCCCCCCCCACATATGCTATCTCTCCTTCCTGTATCCTCCATCCTATCCCTCATCACACACTCTAGAAGACTACTTCAAGGTTCAGCTGTTTAGAGGAAGAACAGACAACCGTACTTGGCTAATGGATAGGCTCCTTTGTCAGTTCATCGGCAAAATGATCGTTGATGGTTTTAATAATTCATAGTGAATTGTGTATGGGTGTTTCCACTGCCAGTAATGTGTTTGCATGTGTGTGAGTGTTTGGCAGATTGGCCTGCAGCAGGAGGCCATGATAGATATCTTATATTTCCTCCAGCTCTGAGGGGTCCTGCAGCTATTACCATACTCAATCTCACGCGCGGGATGGTCCTGCTGTGGTGCAGTCTGCCAGGTGTTTTATTGATGATCGTTCCTGGCCTGGTGGGCCTCGCTTTTGCGATTAACTTTCAGATAAAAGCTGAACAGAGAGTAATAGATTGAGTAAATCTAACACTAATTAGCATTCATATGTCTTTGACTAAAACGCACCCTTTTTGGCACTGTGCATTTGAAATGGCTCTGTTGTAAGTAAACCAGCAGCAACATACAGTGCCAAACTTGTAAAGACAGGAAATGACTTGGCAGTGAGATCGCCAGAATCAAAATAACACCGCCTGTAGCAGTCAGTGGAAAGTCTTTAAATAAGTCATGTAGTATTTTTTTTATATGCTACATCTGTGTTGTTGTTTTATTGTATTATGCACAGATTTAATTTATTAAATGTTATTTAATTAATACCTTTAATTTTGAGTGAACTTAGGCAATATTTAAACATGATATCCTAAAATAGACATTGTTTCTCTCTTATGTATGGAGTTGAGTGAATCAGATTTGACGATTCATTCAAGATTCAGCATTCGAGCATAATAATTTAACTAAATATTACAATAAAGATATGACAGAAATATAACAGTAGTGTGCTATTCGGAATACAGCCTCTATGTGGCATGTAGCATTGAAGTCTGATTTATTGACCGTGTTTTTGTAGCAAAATATTCGTATTGTGCTGCTAAGTGCTGCATTGCGTCCCATTGTGTTTTAAACTGATTTATATGTAAGTTAAAGGGATAATTCACTTTGGAATTAATTTTTGATATGTTTTACCATGTAGGTGTCTTTGTTTCCACAGTATTTTCAATTTTGATATTTTTAGGTCAAACCGTTGTTGTCCGTCAGTCAAATAATGGAGGTCTATGGTCACCACCTCAAAGAGCATGCACAGAGAAGTCCAAATTAAACATGATTTAATGACTCATAAATGTAAGTACAAGCGCTCCTTTTGCTGTGAAGTTGGAAAGTTCTTCTGCATTTCGATTTCATTTCATCCACTACGTTCTGTGCTCTGATTGACAGCTGACGTAATGACAGTATTTACAGAGGAGGGTGTGTGCTGCTGAATGTAGGTCAACAAAAAGTGAAAGACAATAGCAAGCAGCGCTGATTCCTACAGGTGTCAGGAAGCCTAAGAGAATGTCACGCCGGCCGTTAGACATGGCAGGTGCTTCCATGTGCCTCTGAACCACACACGTCTTGTAGGGCATCAAATGCACCTTGCGTGAGGTGTTTGCAGGGTTGTGTGTTTTGCAGGTTGAGCTATATTTCTTTAGTTTTTACTACTCTAACTAGTGGGCATGACACTCACTGATTGACCCTGCTCTACATGATATATATATATCACTATATAGTGATATATTTACATTACCATTTAAAATTTTGAGTTTCCAGAAAGCATGATGGGTGCTTGATTGGGCTGGTTGTAGGGCTCTCTCTCTCTCTCTCTGCTGTTGCTTTCTCTTAATGGTCAGGCTGTTAATCAAATCAATGCCTGGTCTCTGCATTGCCATGACATGTGCAAGTAATAGTTCAGCTCTGAAACTACCTTTATGGCCCTGCACTTGACACTCCCTGGTGAGGACCTTTAAACCCGACTGCAATGAAGTACTTTACGCACTCTCACTTCATTAACACTAACGTCACAGACCTGATGTTTTTTATTATTAATTTTTTTTTTTTTTACAAGGTGACAATGATTGTGTTTTGATGTAGGTTTGTAATCGAATATGTTGAAAATTTCATTTCGCAAAGAATTCCAGTCGCATAGGAGCATAATAACAGGAGTTGACACATGGTTCATTTTGCAAACTGCCAGTAACGTGTGAGAGTATTGACTGACTTTCCACACAGAGGTCAATTCCTGCTCTGCAACGCCTACGGTGACCTTATAGCGTGACACTGGATACGAGTTCTGAGCTGGTCAGATTAGATCTTAAAGACCTGTACACACACTTAACGTTTTACTTTCTCTAATATGAAGCAGCAAATGGAAACTTGCAACCCTCATCGGACCACTCAACAGCTGCCACGTGGCACCATCATGAAATGTGTGTGTGTTTCGGTGTGGTTATTAGAGGTTTTGACTGAAAATCCAGACAGATTGCTTGAACATAATTGAAGATTGGCTCTCCAGAGTAAATTCTCAGTTTTTCCTCTCCTCTCCAGATGAGCTCCAACACCGACACTCTACCATTGTGCAATTACCATTAAATCATCTATGTTCAAATACCACTGTCATCCTCTGTCTCCCAATAATATATGATGCTTTATGGGTTTTCATTCAGAAAGGCAGGAGTCATTCGAGCCACAGAACACACACAGGAAAGCACTGAGGGTTTGGAGAGTTCACAGAGATGATGTTAGGAAGTCTGACTCTCTGGTTTGGCCACTTAGGCAGCAGTGTCTTGAAACGGCGGGAATAGCATGCCTTATGCAATAACAGCTGAATGCATTGAGCAAGGTCGTAATGATTAGGCTTTCTACTGCCTTTAGACCCGTCACTTGTGTGTGCATATGTGAGACAAGTGTCACCATTTCTCTGTCTTTCCATTCAACAGACAGATGTGCAGTCTATTTTATTAGTGCTCAGGCTATTATTATTCAGTATTGTTAGTCATTCTGCACCACACACATGTTTGTTACGGACAATGTGTGTTATTAATTTTCTAAGTGACTTGGCAGAGGATAGACTTGCATTGAAGGTGGGAGCCAAATCATGTCTAGACAGCAGAATACCATACAGACTTGATAGACTCTTTTGACTTTAGAAGTCACCTTGCAACCATGGTAGCACTTTATTTTACAGTCCTGTTTTGCATGTACATACTGTATACTTATCGTAGTAATTACAATACTAGGTAGTCCTGAACTTTCCCCTAAACCTAATCTTAACCCACGCAGTCACCTTATATTGTTTAGTACTTTCTTGGAAATTGCACTATTGAAAGTGATATAAAATAAAGTGCAACCGCAACAATTCATAACACCATAGTAAATAAATAGTAACCACCCAAAAAAGATACACCCGAGTCTCCTGGTCTTCGCTTAGAGTTTCCAACACTGTAGAAGAAAAAGTTCACAACGCCATCAACCTATAGCTTATTGGTGGTGTCTAGTTGCATCTGACCCTAGAACTAAGGAGAAATCACAAATATAAAGAGAAACGGGCTCAAAGAATTAGGGCTGTCAACTGTCTTGGTCGACTGACATTCTTATTGGTCAACCAGTTGCATATTATTATTATTAACTTTTTAATATTTGGATTGCAAGCTATGCGGCCTACAGCTAACTTACCATAGCTCAACGGCCAATGTGGCATTCTGAAAAGTTGAGATGGTTTTATCTCGATGCGGCACGGACGCACTTGGAAAAAAAAAAGCACACATTTGAAATAACGAATTGAGCACGCAAAAGACGTGAGCAGGGCCTTTAATGGCTTTATCATGCTGACTCAATAGATTGTGTTTTCTTATGTTTTTGTTTTTATTTGTACACTTGACGCATTTGAAAATAGGTAACAAAATTAACAAAGGTAACAAAGGCATAAACCTATGCTTTCCTACTATACAGCCTATTATTATTAGGATTGTTTTTAGGCTATTTGGGTATTTTGTGTGTTTGTTTTAAAATGCCTAGATCGGTCGGACAAAAGTTAACCCATAGCTTTGAAAGTAAAGAAAGTAAAGAAGAGGTGCGCAATTGTAACTGTTACTATAGACCTAAAAGAAATCACTTAATTTTCAAAGAATTGTATAATTATTATTATAGTTTTTTGTGTTATTGATGTTTTTTCATTGTTGTTTTTATAAATGCTCTATGACAATTGTTTAAAAAATGTTCAATCAAAACATTGCGTCTTTTTTTTTTTTAGTCGACTAATCGTTGCGCAGGACAAGACTGGTCGACTAAGAATTTCTTTTGTTGACCACAGCCCTACAAAGAATATACTGTGTTCTTTCAGTCATTTCCATACACGTATTTTGCCCTTGGCTTGTAGCTGTTTTGTAAATGACTTGCAGAGTAGTTTTGCATATCCCAGATTAAGCTCCAGCCATATCCTGCTGAGCTGTGGTGTTGCGTGAGGTAGCCATGTGTACTATGAAGTAATGGCTCTGTTCAAGCACACCCCCGCTCCTCTCGATAAGAGGTGAGGCACATAAAAAACCCTCATCCACCCTGGCAGCACAGAGGGAATTAGCATACGTTAGTTGCCCGTGGGCAGAGATTATTGTTCTGTCTTAAATTCAATTTCTCTTACCTCAGGACAAGCCTCTGTACTAGGATTAACTCTCTCGGTGTATCCGTCACTCATGTGTCCTCAAAGGTGTACTGTCTTCTCCCTGGCTTTTGTGGCTAGCATGTGACATGTTATCAGTCTGTACCGCATGGATTGGGTTTAAATGATTCAAAGACATGGCTGGGAACTGGTGTGTGTCAGAGGTGTTGAAGCTTAAATGATCGCTGTGAACTCAACAGCACATGAGCATCTAGGATTCATCCTTGTAATGGTGTCACTCTCTCAGTGTTATTGAAACATTATAGTGTAGTTCCTGTGTCAACTAGTCTCTAATTTCTTGTGATAGATATGAAGACAGCAGGTGTGACCATGTTTGATGTAGGTTGGATGTTGTCGGATGTTAAAGATTAGATATGTATGTAAATGTTAGACATCAGATGAGTTTGACTACTCAAATGGAGAATTTGTTGAGGCTGATCAAATGACATATGAGCCAGTTCAAGTGAATCAACATCTGACTCTTTTTCTTAACTATTGGTGTAGATTAAATCTGTATCGTTACTAACTCGCTCTTTAATTGAAAATGTGTTGTAAAATATTTGAAACAAATGACATTACTGACTTTACAAGTCAATGTTCAGTTTACAATATACTGTAGTGTAAAGCAATTATATTCAGCTTTGTTTTACCAACTTGCAGTTAGATTATGCATGTCATCATTAATAAATGAGCACACAGTACCGCTCCAAGATTTGGGTTTATAATATTCTTAAAAAGTTTTTGAAAAGTATTATTTTATGTATTTATTTGGCATTTATTTGATCAAAAATGCCGTAAATACGTTTAAGGATCAATTTAATTTGCCTTGTGAAGAAATGTATTAACTATTAATAATAAAAAAGTACGAACGCCAAGCATTTGAATGGTAGTGTGTGTGTGTGTGTTAATTTTATTATCAAAAAAGCTAGCCCAGAGTCATCCCAGTCAGTCTGTGTCAGTTGAGCTTACCTCTCTCCAGACTGACACTGAATATATATGAATCCCTCAGCAGTTTCAGTATTACTGCTTTAAATGGGGCGATAAAATGACTCACCATATTGAAAACTTGAAGACTTGGGAGTTATTAACTGAGCTGAAGTTTATGGAGAGAAATGTTCACTGTTGGGTTCATCAGAGACTTATAAAGAAATAAAAGTATCCCCTCGGCTAAGTTAGGCTGAAAAGAGTTTTATTGCAATAAATATCATTGAGAACTAAACAAGTTTCTCACACCGGTTTATCACTGACACGAAACAAGTTCAGTGGAAATCCTGCCCCGCAGATTCTTATAAAGATTTCATTGGTCATGTCAATCACTGTACACATTTCCTACACCAAACACTGATCCCTAAACCTACCTGTCACTAAGCTGTATGTATGTAAGATTGTGGCCAAACTGAGATGGTCCTCCTCACTGCAGAACATGAAATCCACGGGGAGGAGTCGGATCCAGATCCAACTCCTCCCACCTTACATATACCTAAACCTCCCCAGCTCCACCCCCTGATCCCTAAACCCACCCCTAAACCTACCCAGCCCCACCCCCTGATCCCTAAACCTACCCAGCTCCACCCCCTGATCCCTAAACCCACCCCTAAACCTCCCCAGCTCCACCCCCTGATCCCTAAACCTACCCAGCCCCACCCCCTGATCCCTAAACCCACCCCTAAACCTACCCAGCCCCACCCCCTGATCCCTAAACCTACCCAGCCCCACCCCCTGATCCCTAAATCTACCCAGCTCCACCCCCTGATCCCTAAACCCACCCCTAAACCTCCCCAGCTCCGCCCCCTGATCCCTCGAGGTTGCCAGATAGGCTGAAGGGTCCAACATTGTTTTATCCGACTGGTTTGTATCTGCAGCTGTGGTAACTAGAGCAGAGCTGGCAACCCAGATGGTGCAACATACTGACTTTGTGATTGGTAGATCGGTGGAGGGTGGAGCATCAGACCAAAACACAACATGACAACATCAACATCAGTTGAGGGCTGCAACTTCACTTTTTAAATGACAATATCTTGGCTGGACTACTGTTGTCAGTGATATAAGTATTTGAAATGAACATGATTTATTAATGTCTAATGACATATCAGGGCCATTGTATGATTATTTGAAATACATTTCTCACATACAGCTCCTTTAACCAATGAAATTCACAGCAGGGTGGGATTTCTGCTCAACTGGTTTGGGTGGTGGGATCATGCATCACTGATAGTTTAAAACTGTTTAAATGACTCTTGATTATGACTAGCGCTTTAAAACAACTTCGAATAATAGAGATGCTGAAGTAAAATACACCTCTGTATTTGACCCCCAGTCTCATCTGCCAATTTCTCTCCTTTCTCACCGGTTCCGCATCGCTGCTAACGTGTTAATTGCTTTGTAACAGCTATGTTTTGACAGGAAGCTACGCTAATACAGCACACTAACGAATGGGTCTCTATATACACCCAGATTTAGACAAGAAATTCAAATGCGAAATAGGGTCTGATGCCGATGAAATTGTTTGCACGTACCGAGACGGTTGGTGCGAATTTCGACAATGCTCCTGGGAGCTCCAGGTGCCCAATTGCAGCTTTACAAAATACCGCTGTGAATTCTGGAAGTTTGTGTGTGTTTTGTTGTGCCTCAGAGGGGCTAGTTATCTACGGCTTGCAGCCCGGTTCCTCTCGACCTCCCTCGGGCTGAGTGGCCCCACGTAATTGAGTGCCACCTGAAAGGTTGTTCTGAAAGGTGGGTTATCTTCCCGCTCTAATCCCACAGGAGGACGGCACAGGGAGAGGAAGGGGACAAGCCCCTGAGGACTAGTCTCTTTCTGCCAGCCAAAAGGCAATATGGGAAAAGTCACTTTGCAACACAACTTTGAAAATATTAATGACTTGTGGTATCTAGAGATGGTGTAACTAATTATATTTGTTTGCATGTCTACAGGACTGTTTTATAAATTACTCAGTAGGTACGTGTGAGTGAAAGTAAAGATACTCAAGGTTAACATACTGTAACATTTGGGAAAAGTACTAGTACAAGCTTTAAACTTAAGCAACGACTATTTCATGTACTTGTGCATTTGAATTATGAAAGAGTGGCATACAAATTGGAATTAAATTATTTGAGGCGCCTTGTGAAGTGAAAAGTTTAAACAAATCCATAAAAAATATTCAATCAAAAGAACAATTTGTTTGAGAGTCATACAATATTGTCCGCATCCCACTTATTCATTCTGTGATATATATACTATATATGCATCCCACGAGCATTGCGACTGACACAATGGTGCAAAATAAAATGAATGATTCATCAATGAGTCATAAACTCATTGTTTTACTGCATTATTTGCATACTCAACAAATATATATAATAATTTCTATGAATAATGAATTTGCAAATGAATATTTTATAGAGAAAATGTATGGGATTTTTAAGTAAAATTTTTATTAATATTATCCATTTCATAATAATAATAATACTGTTATTATTAAGAATAGAATAATTATTTATACAAAGTCCCAAATTATCTATATTAAAACTTCTTATATATTTGTATATTTATTCATTTTTATATATATAAAAAAGTCTGATTTGCAAAATAATTCTATAGTCACAAAATTGTTGTTGAAAAACTTTAGTTTGTAGAAAAAAATACATTCAGAATTCAAAAATCTGTTTATTGACTATACATCTCTGTAGACAGTCAGTCATTTTAGTGTTCAGAAGTAGTCGTCTCTGTTCTGTTGGCCGTAGCCCAGTGAGTGTTTGTTTTCTGGTGTGGCCACGACATGCCCTTCAGACTGCGTGCATCAGATTGCACTGTATCCTCACGCTGTTGTACTGGAGACGTGTGCGGCACATTAACTTCCAGACAAGGTCAAGGACAAGAAACTGGCTCAATAAAGAATGCTGAGAGTCCGTTTTTCTCTCTTTGTGTGTCTCTAACCTGTGCTTTGTTCTCTTGCAGACGGAACCTCACCAAGCTCTCGCTGATCTTCAGTCACATGTTGGCCGAGATTAAAGCCATCTTTCTAGGTGGACAGTTCCAAGGAGACACATTCCGCATTACCAAGGCAGACGCCGCCGAATTTTGGAGAAGGTCTTTTGGCGATAAGTAAGTTTGAGGAGTTTTCTTCTCGTTTCCAGATGTATCTGGCAAATTAGATGCAAACTTTCCAGTCTATCATTAGAGCTCAAATCAATTAAAACAATTGTCTTGGAGAAAAGGCTTTTTCTCTCCTCCATTTAGCAGTGAGTAATTGGGGTGAACTGTCTGGTCATGTGCTGGAGTGCTGTTCTTGAGTCAGCCCTGTGATTTAGCATACATCTGCACACTAAACCAGACTCAATAATGCCTTTCCTAACTGCTTTAGTCAGCGTTTGTGAGGTGAAGGTCACTGGTTAGATGATTTTTTTTCTAATAGATAGCATTAAGTGTCTTTACCCTCTGTCTTAATTCTGGAATATGAGTTTTCTCAGACTCCTTGACCAGCCTTGGCTTTTTTGCTGGGAAGAGTTTCAGTTTGCTGTACTGCCAGCGTATAGATAGAGTAGATAACGTTGTGGAAGTTAGTCGATTTTTTTTTGGCTAGTTGAGTTTTTAAACCGGGATACGGGCACCCTCATGAAGTACTAGGTGGTCCATGGAAAAAAAATAATAATAAAATATGGGAAAAAAATATATTCTGTGTTCTAAAGGGTAATGATTTTTAATTGTGTTTACAGTAGATTTATGTTTTTCTTTAAAATGGTTTAAAATGATTTCCAGAGAATAATATAGTAGTAATACAGTAAAAAATTGTCACTCATCTCATTCGATCGAATCGAATAGTGCTTGAATTTTTCAAATTTCTACTGGTTTAACGCTGATCTTTATAATTTGTGTATAAAGCCGCCTCTCAAACAGCTCACGAGCAGCAAATTGAGCTCCTTTTCATGGTTAATTGCGCTTAAACGGTCAAATACACACAAAATTATGTCAAAATGCCAGTCATGTTGAGTATTGAGGTTAAAACAGTCAGTTTTTTTTTTTACGTAAATAGGTTAGTATGCCTGTTGTGTAACAATATATTAGATCCATGCATAAGCTCTTAAAGTGACAGGAGCCTAATAAACCTGCTACTGTTTATCATGTTAATCAAAGAACAAAAGATAAAGAGAAAATCACTCCCTGTTCTTGACTGGATAAATTTAGTATTTTTAATTGTAAGCATTCTTTGACTCTAATTTTAGTTGGTTCTCCTGATAGGAGGAAAAAAAAATGATTATTTAATTATTAATAATATTGGATTAAATCTGAATAAAGCTGATTTCCATTCCAAGCGCAACTCTCAGAAAAATCATATGAGCGCAGATCTCTCTAGATCTTTAAGAGGTGTTTAAAACATTTGCAATGTTTAATTCATTTGCAATTTCTGTGGCATATCTTATCTTCTGTTTAATCCAGCAAATCGGAGGGTTAAAGGAAGTGTAAATGCATGCACGGATACACAGACCTTGCTAGAGACGGGAAGGCCTCATAATGGGGCATGTGTGATTAGCTATCCCAGAGAGGAAAAGCAAAAGAAGGGGAGAGAGAAAGAGAGATTGAGGGATGGGAAAAGACCGGAGCAGTCTCTAGTGTGTATCTTGTTACTGCTCTGATATATTATAGATTATTATAAAGGTCTACTTCCCGCTCTGTACAGAGGAAGTGTGCATGAGTCATTGATACGAGAAACAGAGCGGCCTTCCTTTAGCTCTTCTATCTCTGTTTTTCTCTCTCTCTGTATGGAAATAGAAAGCTCAGCATCCTCATGCCATCAATCCAGTGAGCACTAAAGCTCAGATTTGAAGCTTGCAGAGTTACAGTTCCTACATAGTAAGCATGTCTGTGCGTGTGTTTGTACATTGAAACCAAATAAATGAGCTTGTTTAAAGGTAAAAGGTAAAAAAATTGGGTAAAATTATTAATAAAAAATTTTTTTGTGGGGAAAAAGGCGAAATTGAAGCATTTTCAGTTCGTGATATCCGACTTTTGGACCCTGCTGTGTATATACCTGTTCTCTAGACCTTATTCAGTCCCTCCCGGATTTCACGATTTTTTTTTGTGTGATTTTTTGCGATCAAAATGACTGATTTTGTGGTGGTAATTTCCAAAAATTTGTGAAAAAATTTGCGATTTATATATAACATTTACCATAATAGTTATTGGATGGATTCTTTAAACCTTGAAAAATAAGACTGTTGTCCTGTCACTGCAGTAATTCATCGATCAGGTCAGAATGCTCTAAGACTAGAAAGAAAATATCAGTCATATGCTCTCTCTCTCTCTCTGTCTGTGCCACTTAATGGAATACAAAGCTTTTACTCAGAGTAACCATGCATAGAGAATGGAATATATGTGTTATAAGTTACCTCCCCCTCTCTCATCCGAACACCGTTCTCAGATCAGTTTCAGTTCTGTCTTCAGACGGGTCTAGCATAGATAATGATGTACAGACTAACCCAGAGCAGATGCATTGTGGGCATTTGATATGCAGATGATATAATGAGGGGAAAAAAAAGAGAAGCAGCACTGTTTCCTCATTATCAGTTCATATAAACGTCCCGCTGTTTGGCTGACTGACGGGTCGAGGACGGAGAGATTTGTTTCCAAGTTAATTTTTCTTATTAAACTCCCTTCTGTCCACAGAGACTCAAATCGGTTTAAATGCGGTAAGTGGCCACGGGCCAATAGGAGCGCAGTTTCCAGTGGCAACACTGAAGGCCACCGACTGAGCTGCCTGTTTTCTGTCTTACTCTGGCGGCAGCTGTTTAGTGAATTAAAATAATGCACTCGCTGATTTTACTCTGATAGCACATGGATTATCACACAACCGAATCGCCCCAGAGCTGGCACTCTGATTCAGAATTTTACCCAATTAGTTTCTCTTGACGCACAACACTTTGCTGAGGATTATTGATGCCTTTAAATGCATGCAGAAATCCGCCTCCTGCCTCGCTGTGGCTCTCCGGTCTCCACCCATTCACTCATTTATTTATTGGCATGATGCAATTATGTGCGTCTTTACACCTGCCCTGGATCAGTAATTGGCAAGGACAGGGTCCTTAATGAGCTTCCTTTTATGTCATCCACTGAGAGATGCCCTTAGCCCATTAAAAAGTCTTCCTTAATTAAGAGGTCAGCTATTCTAAAACATGTAATTAAACTAGATCTCGTCTTTCTTCACAGAACCACGCTCAGCTCTTCCGTCCAGCTGCTTGATGCGCACCAGTGACAGTTTAAGAGGTAAAAAAAATGACTTGTAACGCTCCATATGGGATAATGAGCCAAGCTTTTCTTTCTCTACCCTCCAGTAAACCCACCAGATTGATTCATTGTTTTTTTCACCGCACTGACCGGCGTTTAGCAAGTGTGTCAGAAAGCCAGGGTGTGTTTCCTTATTCCTGGCGATGCATCAGCACTTTTGTGCCGTTTCGCTGCGGATGCTGATTAATACATATGCAAAACACAATTCTGCTCTGTAAAGGTTCCATGCTAAACTGCAGTTTAAACTTGCTGAAGGTGCATCATGCACAAAACTCATGACATGATGAAATGAAAATGAGTTTGAATCATAAAGATTATAGAAATTAACATACAAGTGACTCGCTACATTTAGTTAAACTTAGGACCTTTGAAGTGTCTCTTCATTATTAAATTACAGTTAAAACTGGGTAACACTTTAATTGAACGGGTGTTCATAAGATTGCCATGACACCTTCATAACCAATAAATGACATATGTCTTGAATATGAAGTAAGGTTTATGCATGTATATGATAACTGTCATTTAAGTGCCTTTCGCTCAATAATGACATTTTGAATGCAAATATGACATTGTTTAAGATGTCTTTGTTATGACATCTTGACATAAACCAATACATCATAACCTGTCAGTGTCTTTGTCATGACAACTTAAAATTAAGTTAAACTGTCATGTGGTTGGCTTTGACATTGGCTGTCATGAGGTCATTATAACTGTCATGAATATTTTTCGTGACCTCAACTACAGTGGTACTAATTGAATTTGTCATTAAAATGTTATAATAGCCTCATGACAAACCAACCACCTGACAGTTTAATATAATGTTAACACATAAAGCTAGGTGGTTTCTTAATCTTAAGTTTGATATTAATCTGCTATGTCATGTTTATGACAGGTTGTGTTGTCAAATTGTCATGACAAAGACACTGACAGGTTATGATGTATTGGTTTATATCAAGTTGTCATCTCAAACAATGTCATATTAGCATTAAAAATGTCATAACCGAGCGAATGACACTTAATGACAGTTGTCACATACATGCATAAAACTTCCTTCATATTCATAACATGTCATGATTATGAAGGTGTCATGTTAGTCTTATGCACACCCCTTCAAGTAAAGTGTAACCAAAAACTGTAATCAGAATCACATCTTCCAGTATAGGAAGGGAATTTTAATATTGTATTAATAATTAATTTAATAACTTTTTAAAGAGCAATAGAAGTCAAGAAGATGTTCTTTTCATTTAGATTGGTTAACCATGTGTGTAAGAAAGGTTTCTGTATGTGTTGAGACTTAGCCAGCAGGCCACTGCCCTCTCTAATTAGAATCAGCAGAGTTGATGTTTCCTCATTAACCTGCTGGTCTGTCTGATTCAGTGCGCATCTTCCACGCTATTGTCTCTTTATTGACCTGATTAGCAGGGTCTGATCCTCAATCCAGTATAACTGTTTTAATCCATAACAAGTTTCACTCAGGCTGCTCACAAAATGGGAAGTTCTTGGTTTTGGTCCCAAAGCAATCTAAGAATCAGCATCCAACAGGAGTCACAGGAATGATGGGTAAATGCTCTCTCAGGGTGGCTGGCACTGTCAGGTTGTCAAAATAATGAGCAGTAGGTCCTCTGGTTATTAGTGTGACGATTTTGTTTTTCTTACCTGAAGGAATATGATGTGCCATTTGCTTGAAGTGTTGTTTTTTTTTTTTTTGTTAAAGAGAACTGGCTTAAGAAACAGCTCTACTTTGTTTTTGTTTTTTTTTCTTCTGAGTGTGTTTTTGTGTCTGAAAGTGTTGACTGGTCAATTTGTGGCGGTCAGTGTTTATGAAACCGTTCTTAAGAAAAGTCGAAGCAGTGTGTGGGCGGCACTTTTCTCCACATGCTCTGCTATTCACCTCACGACCTCCATTTTGTGTCTCTTATAGACCACCAGGGGAATGCATACAACATTTTTACAGTACGTGAATAAGAGTTTACAGTCATAGGCACGGATACAGCATAAGACTTGCGTTCTTAGTCATTCTTGCGAATGTGTTTTTGTTTTTTGAAGAGGTAATGAATTGAGAAATCAAATTTTCCTTTAGCTTTTGACATATGCTACTGTATAAGACGTCACCATACTATAGGAGGATCCTGTATGTTTTAGAACTGAACGCTTTCTTGTTAGTTTCAAAACAGCTTTTATTGAAACCTAGTCTGAAAATGGCTCGTTTTGGAAAGTGCCGATTTATGACGTCATAGATATTTGAAAGAACGCCTCTGCAGAAGATGATCAACAGCTACTTCTACATCATCGGGTGTTTGGCCCCGCCAACTGGCGCATTAGCGCATTAGTGAGATCACTTCTTAAAAATAACTATACCTTTCAAAGGATCCTAATGCTAGGAATGTGCTTATTTATTAACTATGTGAATGTCTCTGTAGATATTTCACTGTGGATTATTTGGTGAATCAGTCGTATTTCGGTGCAGGCTTTGAAAACAGTAATTCCTAAATCGATCAACTTTACATTGTTTCTTTTACTGTGTGTTCACACCAGACACAAATAGCGCGTCAAATTCGCGCCTACCGCGTCCAGTTATACGCTTGAACACTTTGAATCCATTCGCGCGTCAAGAGCGAAATTGGCGCTCTTGACCATCCAGATACTTCACCATGTGAGCAAGCAGCTAGGCTCCTGATTGGTTAACGCAATGCGAATTGATGCCAAAGTTCAGATTTTTCAACACGGGCGTCAGGCACGAATTCGCATCAAACGCGTGATACAAATAGCACTAACTAAATCATTCGCGCTTAATGCGCCAGATGCTCAATTTGTGCAAACTTGAAGCGCGATTATTCGCGTCTACTGTGCCGCGATCTACGCCTCATTCGCGCCGCAGGAATTTTTTACACGTGTAACGCCTTTTTACACTGACTTAACATTGAAATCCCTCGCGCCTGACGCACTATTCACGTCCGGTGTGAACGCACCATAAGTCTGTTTTTTTCAGAGGGTTAAAAGCAGGCTAGAAATGTCCTTTTAGTACTAAATTCTTTTTAATATTCTTTAATGTGTGGGATTTGTACACTCATTTTACAAGTTTGAGGAACCCTTGGACTTTCAGCTAACCCATAGACTCCCAGTGCATATTGTTTTGAGTATTTTCCACTACATTTATATTATACTGTACACACTCATGGCAACCACTCACATTATCTTCAGAAATGTTTAGTGCTTCAGTGTTTTCACAGGCCAGCGATTTAAGGATTTGATGTCTGATTCAGTTCATGTGTTTATAGCCCAAAGCAACTGGATGCATTTCTTGAAGGATTTACACAAGTCTAATCCCACCGTGCATTTGTGTGTTTCGTGTAATTCCAGAACAATAGTGTCATGGAAAATGTTCCGGCAGTGCCTTCACGACGTGCATCCCATCAGCTCCGGGTTGGAGGCCATGGCTCTGAAATCTACCATCGACCTCACCTGCAATGACTATATCTCTGTCTTTGAGTTCGACATCTTCACTCGTCTTTTCCAGGTAACCCCCGAACTCCTCAAATCCCTAAATCTCATCTAAAACCAACTTTCTCACCACGACAAACACGTTAGATCTCCAGATGATAGCATTTAAATGTCAACTTCTCTCTGAAAACAGCTAATCGCAATAACGAAAGCAAGACAGAAGGCACACCCTTTGTTTTCTCTGTCTCCAGTGTGGGTCGATCTACTCATTCTGTGGAGAAACCTTGTACATAGATGTCTCACAAACCACATTTAAATTGAAAACATTTTTTGTAGTCATTAGTTTCCTCGTGCTGATGGAAAATAGTGCTAACACTGGGGATCACCTCTGCAAATGAGTGTAGAGTGGGAGGTTTGTTTTACACAGAGGAATCCCTTAGAAAAACTCACCTCATCTTTGACCACAACACACTCATGCTTGAAAACCTGTGTTTGCACAAGCTTTATTACGTATCGGTTGCAAAACACCCACTATTTGTCTACCTACTCAAGCCTGCAAGCTGCAAAAAAAATACTAAAATTCCCATAAATGTGTTGAAAGGGCCCTCATCATTTCATTAGCGTGGATCTGTTTATGCGTGTGAGTCAATCAGCGATCAAAATGGAGTTTATGTCTCATGCCGAGCTTCTGATCATCATGTGACCTTCCCCCGGCTGAATCACCACACACGACCCCCGCTACCTTAACAGCCAAAGCCAACAAAACTACACCCTGCTCATTTGAACATCCAAACGTCTCCTTTTAGCTCTTCTCACGATTTTTGGAAATTGCTTGATTAGTTCAGTCGGCTTGTAAGAGGAAAAAGGAAACAGAACAAACTTTTTTTCTGTTTGAGTCCCAGCTGCTTTTCATTTAGTTGTCATGTCAAGATGAGTTTATTTAAAAATGCACAAAGAAACAAAGTATTGGATGTTCAAGTCAGTCTGAAAAAAATTGTCTAAATATCATTTCATTGCATTATAGATCAGGGGTTATGAAACTACAGTCCAGGGTGAGATGAAAATAGCCAATAAAAGATGTCTTTAGGGCTGTCAAAGTGAGCATTTTAATAGATTAATGTGTATAAATTAGGGCTGTGCAAAAGTTAATTGCGATTAATCGCATCCAAAATAAAAGTCTGTTTTACATAATATATTTGAGTGTGCTGTATATAATTATTTTGTATATATAAATACCTATGCATGCATGTATATATTTAAGAATTATTTGCGCTTAAATTCTGTATATATATAAAAATACATAATCTATATTATATAAATATAAATATTTTATATAGGAATAACACATTTTCTTAAACATATACATGCATGTGTGTGTATTTATATATACAAAATAATTATATACAGCACACACAAATATACTATGTAAACACAGACTTTTATTTTGGATGCGATTAATCGCAATTAACTTTTGCACAGCCCTAGTATAAATACCAATAAATCAATATTTATATTTAAATATATTTAATGTTTAACAGTTTAACACAATCCCATATCAAAATATGCTGCTTTGGAACAATACTTTACAAATAAATCTGAATTGAATCGAATATCTTCCGGTTTATGTAAAATCCATACATCTAAAATGATCTGTGATTTGGGAAAAAGTAAGTAAAAAAGTAAATATTTCTAGATAATCTTTTATAAATACCTTTTGTACAGTGAGAATATACAAGCTATTTTTTTTTTTTTTAAGAAAATTGTCATTAAATTCTACAATTCTCACACAGTATAAACAGGTCTATACATGAAAAAGAACCAGGGGATCATCATATTTGGGAGTCCTTTGCATTAAAAAAACCTTTAAAAATTAAAAAACAGCATCTGCAAACAAATGATCTTTTCTCAGAACTAACTTCACTTTTCTTTAGATCTTTAATGGATCAATTCACTTCCCCATTACCATTATGTATGAACTATAAAGGACATTTTACTTCCAGATAGTGTTACTTTTACTTCCAGATATTATTATTAATTTTCATTATAAACCGCATATATTGCAGTTTTTCATTTAGCGCACTTCTTTTTGTTAAATATATAGTTTAAAAATTGTTTGTGCTCTTTCATTAAAATGATTAGCACATGGTTTTACCCCACCCCCCCCACCTCTTGTTTTAATTTTATGTAACATTCATACATTAAAAAAACTGTTTTTAGTCAGCATTTTGGACTGCGTATTTATTAATTTAGAATTTAAAACACTTTTTGTTAAATGTTTAATTTGTGTTTGTGCCGAGTTTCTATTAAAACAACTGCCACTAAGTTAGATTTAGATACAAATCTAATTGTATTACTGTTCTAACACTTTTTGAAGTTGTATGTCCAGCTACAAGGGATATTAACTGAGTTTATTTGGTGCTTTAAAGCCATCTTGATGTAACTCTCTGGGAGGTCAGTGATGGTAAAAAATAAAATGAATGCTGCTGCATTCCAGTCTGACTTCTGTTTTCTGAGCTATTTGAAGTACCAAGTATTATAGACTTTCTAAAGCCACTACCTCTATCTCTAATACTTTTCTCTTCCCTGTAGCCATGGGGCTCAATCCTGAGGAACTGGAACTTTCTGGCAGTCACGCACCCAGGCTACATGGCCTTCCTGACATATGATGAAGTGAAGGCCCGTCTGCAGAAGTACATCAACAAACCTGGCAGGTACAGACTAGTCTGCGTGTGTGTGTGTGTGTGTTTGTGAGTAACTGGATGGCTGTAATAGACATACCATCTGCTGCGTGGTGCTCTGCGCCAGCCAGCTGTTTTTCTCCAGTCTGGCAGCCGACCCCGCTTGCATGGGAAAGTGGGCGAGGCGGAGATGTTAGCTTATTACAGGAGTCTCTTTGTCTGTGCTTATGCTCTCGCCGACTCTTGTCAGCACTGCTTCTAGGATCAATATAATCTGGAAATACACTCATGACCTTTGCATTGGTAGCCCAGATTGTACCATACCAGTACACCAAGTGTGGCGGACTGTGCCACAGGGAGACAGCGGTAGTTAAATCCAGGCTGTTTGGATTAGCTGATTAGAGACAGCATGGCATTGCATCAGTGCTGAAACAACTCTGAGGTCCAGAGCCAGACGGCAGGCACGATTACACACTGGTTAGAGTCATTTAACGCAACAGCAAGATAATAGCGAGGCCATAAAATAAGAAACTTTATGGGAGAGGGCTCCCTCTTGTTTGAATTTCACCAGGAAGATGGGCCTTTTTAAATGGCTGATGTGGGTTGGAGAGATGTGGCTAAACAAACAGACGGAAGTCGAGGATGGTGGGTGGTCGAGCTGAACTGTATGCAAATACCAATCTACTGAAGAGGAGCAACAGCTGTGTGTGTGTGTGTGGTTAGAGAAGGTCTTGGTGGCACCCAAGGGGACTATATGTTTCACATTTCTACCCGTAACTGTCACCTGGTAAAATCAAGTGTTTGACATGCTCACACACTCTCTACCGCTGTCGACACAGCTGCTCAGAGCTTTTTATGATCTATGTGTAATGACTCTGAGGGTATTTGTGACTTGACAGTTCTTCCTCTGGTCATTCACATTGAGTCTGTGATCTCGGCCCACCAGGACCTGTGTCTGCACAGTGCCACAGTGCAGCCGTTGGGAGTTAAATTACCTCAAGAAGCAAACATTAATGGCTGGAAATCCATTTTTGAAGAAAACCCTTGTCACATGAAAGTAAATGATGACTGAGCCAAAATGACACTTTTTTTTTTAAAGTGGTCTTCTGAACTTAACTTTGTGTGATAATGCTTGATTCATGAACAAATCATTCTTGAATCAGTTTTTCCAACCTCAATGCTTAAAGGGATAGTTTTTAATTCTGTCAGTAATTACTCACCCTGATGTCGTTCCAAACCCGTAAGACCTTCATTCATCTTTGGAACACAAATAAAGATATTTTTGCTGAAATCTGAGAGATTTCTGTTCCTCCATTGACAGCAACTTCATTGAAAGTACCAAGAAAGCTGGTAAAAATGAAGAGTTCAGATGCAAAAGATTCTAAATGCCATTTGAAATTTTCTTCTTTAATGATGATTTTTATCAAACTTGTATATTTAAGTTCAGTAATTTCATTTAAATAACAATTAATAGGTAATTATCATCGCCATTTAAGTGAAATTACTGAACTTAAATATACAAGTTTGATAAAAATCATCATTAAAGAAGAAAATTTCAAATGGCATTTAGAGGCTTTTGCATCTGAACTCTTCAAATATTGTTTAAATAGTCCATGTATTGGTTAAACCGTGTAGGATGGTAAGGGACAGACAGGAGTAGGATGGAGTAGGTCAGACAAATATTTTGGAGAAAGACCATTTACTGCTAACGTTCAAAGCATTAAATGGTCTTGCTCCACAATATTTGTCTGACCTACTCCACCCTTACCGTCCTACACGGTCTCTCAGATCAGCTGATCTTGGTAGGTCTTTAAGTACTAAATAATGCTCCTCAACTACGGAATACCTCATCTGTGGCTACTTTCAAGACCCAGTTAAAAACATATCTTTTAACATGCGTTTTGGACAATGTGATTATATATATCCTATGTGAGTGTAATGCATATGTGGGTGTCTAAATGTATTGAATGTACAATGTAAAGCGACCTTGAGCTTCTGGAAAGGTGCTATATGAAGAGTTCAGATGCAAAGCCTCTAAATGCCATTTGAAATTTTCTTCTTTAATGATCATTTTTATCAAACTTGTATATTGAAGTTCAGTAATTTCACTTAAATAACAATTAATCTTTGGTGATCAAAAAACGCAGCTCATATCTGTTGATTTCTGTGACGTGCACTCCATTAAATCTGCATAGCGCGGGAGTTGAAGATCGGATTGCAAAACCACATTTATGTGACCAGGTGTAAATGGAATCGTTTTGATAAATCCGATCTGAGAGAACACATGAAGTGGCCAGGTGTAAACAGCACTTTTGATGCCCTTTTTCAGTTTCAGTGAGTTTTGCTTATTCTCTACATAAATTATGAATATGGAAAGGGATTTTCAGTAAAAAAATGATTGTAACAAATCTCATATTTAACAAGAGAGTTGAGTTGGTAGGATAAAGAATGTTAACAAGAGTGTAGAGACCTATACAATGCATCAACAGAGCTGTGTCCAGTGTGAAAGCAGTATAGTAGAGCATTTACAGATTAATCACATCTAACACAGAGAGTTCCATTCATCCCTAGCTGCTGCGTTAGAAATAACTCTAATGTAATTCAGAAATCTTGCAATGATCTCTTACATCAGGCCATGAGCTTTTCGTGTTACGAGTCTCAGTGTGTGTGTGGTCTTATGTCTCAAAATAGTGGCTCAAACATGGCAAAACATCAGTGTAGAGCCCAACCGATAAAGGATTTTGAAGGCCGATACCGATACAAATATTTTTGGGTTTTAAAATCCGATATTCCGATATATCGGCCGATATTTTATTTATTTTTTTAAACTGGACATGATAGTCACAAATTTTGTCATGCTTATTTGAGTTAAGAGAACTCATGGGGATGATCTTTTAATTGTTATTCAAGCAATGTATGTATCGTGAACAATTCAATGAGTGTTGCCAACAGGAACCGTGTAGAGTACCCTCTGGTGGACAAACTATACAACTCCAACACTCATGACATGGTTCAAGCGTGTTTCGTCTGTTTCTGTTTTTATGTTATTTTTGAAATATTCATTTATCGGCCATTATAACTGCCGATACCGGTAGTTTGGAAAATGCCTAATATCGGCCGATAATATCGGTCTGGCTCTACATCAGTGTTGCATTTATCATATCAAATATTCTTATTTTGGCCTTTCTAACCATTGTCTGGTCCATTTATTCGCATTCACATTAAAGAATGAACATTTGCCTTTGCAAATCGAATTCTGTGCACCTGTATTCAAGACACTTTGTTTAAACTTTCCACCTCCTGCTGAGAAATGTCAACCTGTTCTCCTTCCATTCCTCCGTCAGCCAAAGTGTTTTTCTTTTTTCCAGCCTCAGTGCCAGTCTGTGACACCCTGGCGCTGTGGGATATTGAATGGAAAGGTTCAGTCTGGTACCAGCTAGTCTCTTAATCCTGGCTGAATTTGTTGTTCAGCAGTTACATAACCAAAAGACGTATTTGAATAACTCCAAAAACGGAGAAAAATTTCCTCTCACATTTCTCAGTAAAAAGTAAACGTTATCCATATGGTTCAGCTTTTCTCTCCTGTGTTATGTATCGCCTTCGATATTTCATAATTGCTGTTATGATATCAAAACTGTTATGTACTGGTATTGTTGTCAGTTTCTACCCAAATAAATCATTTCTTTAACGTAATCAACCCAAGCAGAGGAAAGGCTCATGACCATGCCAACAACCTCCAGTGGCTAAAAGAACGTCACCTGGAATCCAACCAACAAACATGAACTATGCTAGCTAATACAGTATGTGTTTATGACCAGTTGTCCATTGTGACAGAAGTTTGTCGAAAACATTTGTGCTTTGCTGTTTTTAATGCTCTCTCTCACACTGTCCCCAGCTACATCTTCAGACTGAGTTGTACGCGGTTAGGCCAGTGGGCCATCGGCTACGTCACCAGTGACGGCAACATACTGCAGACCATCCCACATAACAAACCACTGTTTCAGGCGCTCATCGATGGATGCAGAGAAGGCTTGTGAGTATCTCAGACAGCTTAAGCTACTAAGTCAAAGCTATTTCTTTGAAATAATGTCTAGAAAGTCAGTATATGAATAATAAGTCTAAGCTCATGAATATTAATTTGCTCTTGCTGAATTTTCTGATCTTCCACACTGATTTGGCAGTGACATACAATATCATTATAGTTTTATGTTTGATTTTTCTTACCTTTTAATATATCCAACTTTATCTGTATACAAACAGTGTAAAGCAACATATTCTGTCACAAAAGGTAAATATATTATCACCCGGCTCTTTATATAAAGTTGGATAAATAAGATATCCACATATATGAAGTATACTCACATAGGGCGATAAATACTACAGTATGTGGCATATTTAAATGGCTTGATTGCTTTTATCATCACAAAATGTAAACTATATTAAGTTATATAGTGTATTTTTTCCATTCATTATAACTTGTCACTCTTTTACAGGAATTTCAACTAAATCAGTTATTAAACTAAAATTGGTCAAAAAGTGCAATAAATCAATAAACCATTTGTTTTTAGGGTATACTTGACTTTTTTTCACTGAATTGTCTTTAAAAAAATAAATGAAAAAATACTGTGTGTGTATGGATGTATAAAAAATGAAAAATATTCAATCAAATAATATTAAAATAGTCAGTGGAGCATTGATTGGCTTTCTAGTAATTATTGCCTGCATCTGACCAGCAGTGGTACATATTTTAATTGAGTGGGTTTCTGGCACTCGTGTGTTCATATCTGCTCGTTTTGTCCTATTTTATTGGAATAAACTCCTGTAGTTCTTCTGTGAAGCATCCTATCAGCTCAATATGTCCTGGAAAACTGGCAATATGTCTTGTAAACACACACAGACACACACTCCCCTCTTTTCCTTCGTTGGCAGGTGTCTTACTGGCATGTCTGTTTGAGGTGTCATTTACAGGTTTTAGCTGCACTGTTGCTGTGTCAACTGTCTATTAACCACATCACACTGGCTTGTGGCTCTGTCTGCCCGGCCTAGTGCCACATGCCAGTCTCACACCATCTGAGCTGTACCATGCTTCCTCATTAAAGGGATAGTTCACTTGAAATTAATTTTGATATGTTTTAGCTTACCTCAAGGGCATCCAAGATGTAGGTGTCTATGTTTCCACAGTGTTTTCAATTTTGATATTTTTAGGTCAAACCGTTCTTGTCTGTCAGTCGTATAATGGGGTTCACCCTGGGTTCACCACAAAGAGCATGTACAGAGAAGTCCAAATTAAACATGATTTAATGCCTCGTAAAAGTAAGTACACATTGATGGCCTAAGACACGAAACGAGCGGTTTGTGTGAGAAAACAAACAGTATTTATATCGTTTTTACCTCTTGTAATCACAGTCACGTCCAAGTGATCTGAGGGCGAGGGCGCTTCGATTTGCGCAAGCGCGCCGGAAAGCCCCGGAAGTGATCTCTTGTGCGGTTGCGAAAAAAAAATCAACGATAGACAAAAACGGTTTGACCTAAAAATATCAAAATTGAAAATACGAAGACATCTACATCTTGGATGCCCTTGAGGTAAGCTAAAACATATCAAAAATTAATTTCAAAGTGAACTATCCCTTTAAGTTCACTGGGAGTTCCCATCATTAAATTATTTGTTCTTTTTTTAGGGTTAGGTCTTTTTTACGATTATTCTTTTAGTCTTTAATAACTGCTATCAGTTTCATTAAAGATATTTTATCATGTTAAAATCCATTCTGCTGAATTCTTTCCTCTGGAATTTTGTCTGGACATCTCTCTCTCTCTATCTATCCATCTCTCTCTGATTGCCCCAGCTGAGAGGTTTGATCCCTGCTGTAAGTGCTGCAATTCAGACATTGGCTGTGATTGGATGGACTGTGGAGGTGGCCCAGTATCACAGCACTGCTAATAAAGATGCCACAGAGCCAGTTGCACATGAGGTCAAGTCTCTTAACCTCATCTTTTTGCTGTCTTTCTCTCCATCTGCAGTTATCTGTTTCCAGATGGGCGCAGTTATAACCCAGATCTCACCGGGTTGTGTGAACCCACCCCACACGACCACATTAAGGTCACACAGGTTAGTAACAGATGCACATACGAGTTGACTTTATATCAGATTTTGATTTTCATCTTCGTCATCTTTTTTTGTCCTCTCTGTTTTTGGTCTTTTCAGGAACAGTATGAGTTGTACTGTGAAATGGGCTCTACGTTTCAGCTGTGTAAGATCTGCGCCGAAAACGATAAAGATGTAAAGATTGAGCCATGTGGCCACCTCATGTGCACTTCCTGTTTGACATCATGGCAGGTACATATTGCAGGTGTTTTTATACTCATTTATAATACACTTTATTATACGGATTTAACAATGGCTGGAGATATACATGTATAGTACCGGTAAGAAGTTTTTAATAAATGCTGTTCTTTTTAACTTTTTATTCATCAATGTTACAAAAAATATTACGCAGCACAACTGTTTCCAACATTGATAATAAATAAGTATCAAATCAGCATATTCTAATGATTTCTGAAGGGTAGTGTGACACTTAATACTGGTGTAATGGCAGATGAAAATTCAGCCTTGCATCACATAAATAAATAATATCTTAAAGTACAGTATATTAAAATAGTAAGTGACTATTTTGATGTGTTAAGGCTAATTTCATAACTAGCATTTTTTATTCTACTAAAATTGATATTTGTCTCGATTTTACCTTTATCTTGAGGTTTCTTCATACGTGGCTTCTCATATTTCCTTAGTAACTCAGTATGCTAACTTTATTGCCGCAAAGTTGTTTGGTGTGTTGGGAATGACGACACAGCTGTGTGACATTCATAATAAAAAAAAGTATATAAATAATTTTAACACAATGAGTATTGAAAGGTTTGTTTATTTCAAACAATTTTATTTGTAATCATTTTTATTTACGTTTACTTTTTTAATTTTATTTTGTTTATTTACACGCATAAATTAAAAAAGGTCCGGGGCAAAATTTTCCAAGACAGTTTCCACAAACCTTCCAAAACAAATAAGAGGAATTATTATTATATTATATTATCATGATTAATCACATCCAAAATAAAAGTTTTTATTTACATGTGAGTGCACTGTGTATAATTAGTGTGTATATATATATATATATATATATATATATATATATATAAATGAAATGTATAATATATGAATCATGATCTTATTGTAAACAATATTTACATGATCTTATTGAAATCATGAATCATGATCTTATTGTAAACAATATTTTCATATAATATATGAAAATATTTCTTAAATATATACAAGCATGTGTGTGTGTGTGTGTGTGTATATATACATAAAATTATACACAGTACAGCCACATATATTATGTAAACAAAAACTTTTATTTATTTTGGATGCAATTAATCATGATTAATCATTTGACAGCCCTAATATATATATATATATATATAAATATATACCACCACACCTCTGCAGCTTTTCACACAGCTGTGCTCATGCATGAGAGAAACACGTCTTATTTGCATGCGTTTTGAAGAAATTCTTTGCATCACATGTAAACGCTTCAGTGACGCCCAGCGCTCAGCTAATGGATCTAGTTAAGAGTGCTTTAATGGCATGCTATGACCTGAATACTGAGCATCATCAGGACCAACTGGAGAACGAACAGCGGGTAATCTGTCTCTGTCGCCCTTGCATTTGTCCTGATCTCAAATGCAAGCGGCATGACTGCATACAGGTGAAAGAAAGGCAGATAGGGTAGAAAATGTGTCCTCTCTGGTTGCGGCAATCTTCTGGGTGTGTGTTCCTGCGTATTAATGTGTATGATTGTGATTGAGGATGTTTACGTGGGTGATGTTAGAGTGATGTTACACATTTGGGATGAAGTGTGTATGTGTTTACATTTTAAGGAATGACCGTATTCTCAGAAATGTTCTGATCTACGGTGTTGTCCAAGCATCAGAGCTTCTCTTTCGATAAACAGATACTTCTGGGACGCCTCAGACGCCTCAGCCAGATGCATGCTACATGTGTATCTTTGTTTTTTTTTTCCTTTCATAATGGAAACTTGATTTATTCAAGCTGATCTGAGCTTAAACCCTGATTCGAGTCTCGGTGCTTGGTTTGAGTCTGGCCAGCAACATGCCCATCCCTGTATCTCTCCCCAATAATATACAATTCTTCACTATACCACTAGAAAATTTAAGGGAGAAGCAGGACTATTGTAATATTTTGTGTTTTTTGTTCTGTTGGGCACATTCGTTTTCGGTCTTCTATACATCGGATCTGCTACCATCTAGGTTTTTGATGGGTTTGGCTCAGATTTGTGATCATTGACCGTGAACCAGTCTTTACCGCAACAATGAAGTGAAGCGCTCAAGTTAATTAAATTCAGAAGAGCACTTCATCGAAACTATACAGTGGCCCCCAAAAATTATTTGTGACCTTAAAAATGTGTGAATGTCACTGCCTTAAACAATAAAATGTCAAATCAAAGTGCCATTTATTTTAATTGCACAAGCTCACATTTTTCAAGCAAAAGATTTCAGAAAATGGAAATAAATATAAAACAGTAGACATACTGCTCAAAATTAAGATTGTGTGCAGACACTTTCTGCTCGTGAAATGTTAGTGGAGCACATTCGTGGTTGATGTGTTACTTTAATTTTAGATGCAAGTGTTTACTTTTGTTGTGCCATATTTGAGTGTGAGAATGTGTGAAGGATGTCATCTTTCCTTCAGGTCAGAATTGTTGTCACTGAACACAGATTGTCACAACACATTTAAAATGACATTCAAAAGGCCTCAGCTGTGAAGTCCATTCTTAGACAACAAGAAATCCCCTTTGCTCTCGTTTTTTAAAACGGCAGGGATAGCTGCCCTTTAACCTGTCACCTGCCTATAAACAGACCTGACTGTGTGTTAAATAAACCATTGAACCGGTTGAGAGCCTAGAGAAGTGTCGTCTCATCTCCTAGCTGGCAGGGAGATTTTTGGGCTGAGTTTATGAACACACATCAGTGAAGTCTCAATGGTGACTGACTATCCCTTTTTCATTTCAATGGACTTGTTTTATGCCGAGTCAGTTGGGGTGTGTTTCTCTGTCTCCGGTTAAAGGCTTTAATTAGGATTAGGTTTCAAACGATGCTTTGATGTTTTTTTTTCCCGGGCGACCCCTCAACCAGATGGCAGCCATGATCATCTTTTGTTCTTGTAAATATCGACACACTTTGATTCTCAGAGTTTAATGGAGGAAATTAAATATGATTGTTGTTCATTTCGCCATGTGTAAGCGGTCTCCAGACCGTATGGAGGTGTGCGACGTGGCGGAGTGGCCTGCGTGTGTGTCTGTAATCCTAAATCGAAAAAGAGAAATTCGGTACCAGGCCGGAGGGGGGTAGCATGTGCGTTCCAGCTGTTTGTAATCAAACATGACTCTTCAGATCCTGCCAGTAAAGAGTTTCCTCATGGCCAAGGCATATTTCCTCAACAGTGTGTCAGTGTTTACAGCGCTATACAAATAATCAGACCAGAACGTTGAGGTTGATATCAGCGAAGGTACTACACCATGTGCGTGTGTTCATGTCTGTTTCGATTAAGAGGCGGTTTTCTGGACTTCCACAAGTGTTTGAGCCTTTGGGTGTGTGTATGTTTGAGAGTGCACGTTACAAGTGTGTGCGCTAGTGTTTTAAAGTTCACTCTGTGTGTCCTCGACTCTTTTCTGCAGGACTCCGACGGTCAGGGTTGCCCGTTCTGTCGCTGCGAGATCAAAGGGACGGAGCCCATCATTGTGGATCCGTTTGACCCACGCAATGAAGGAGCCAAGTGCTTCTTCCTGGACCACTTCAACTCCCCTATGCTGGACATGGATGATGATGATGACAGAGAGGAATCATTGGTCATAGACCACATCAGGAAGGTACAACATCTATAAGATTCCCAACATTAAATTGAAATTAATCTTAATTACTTAGACTACTGTTCAAAAGTGTGGGGTTGATAAGATTTTTTATATAATAAATAATAAAATAAATTTTATAAGTAGTCTCTTATAAAAAAAAAGGGTGTTTTTGTGGAAACTGATTGATTTTTTTTTTATGTATGTAAAGTATAGAAAACAACATGTTTTTATAACATTACTTACTGTCAATATGACTAAGTATTAGAAATATGAATTATTTACGCTTAATATTTTTTCATGATCTTATTGTGAACAATTCATCTGGGCATGTTATTAAAAAGATACAAAAATAATAAGCTGGACCACAATATTTTTTTCTAAATGTATCAACCTACACAACTTTTATGTTTATTTTTTAATCGTTCCCATCCATTCTGCTGTGTAATGCCTACTTTTTAATGGGTAAAATCAAATCAAATCCAGACATACTTTTTTTTTTTCACTCTGGAATACGTGTCTAATGCATTTAGGGGTGTAACAATATATCGTGCCACAACAATATATCGCAATACAGAAATGCAACAATACACATCGTGGATAGTGACAATGCATATCGTGTATAGTCCCCCCAAAATAAAAATGACTATGTGAGAAAAAGTTTTCAGAGTTTTAGTGTCAGTACTACATTAAACTATGCAATGAGGGAATATTTATGGGTCCTGATAATGACAAATATCTGATGTTACCAGTAAAAAGTGGCCTACATTTATTTTAAAATGTATCTAGTCAGTGAAAGATCTAAAAATAATTAAAATATACAGAATTATTTTAGTCAAATTATTATTTTAGTCTGGTGTGACCATTGTCCTTGGGTTACAAGCACCAAGTCTAAGTCTATTCATTTAAACCCACAATGTAATATCAAATTTAGCATTTTAATCATCAGTACATTTTTTGTTAACCTTTTATTATATGTTTTGGAGTATCGCAATAATATCGTATCGTGATTTCAGTATCGAGATATGTATCGAATCGTGACACGAGGGTTTTGTTACACTCCTAAATGCATTTCATGTTGACTTAAAGCCAGATCACTGTCTGTTATCACAGGTTTACAAGTATTTCGGAGTTTGTTTCTGCCTAAATCTGCTCAGTAGATAAGACATTCCACGACCAATTTTCTTTTTTTTCCCTAGTGGTTTTAATCTCTTTCTTTACTGGACTTCAAAGAGACCTATATCTTGCTTTTATATAGGTGCGATAGCCTCCTGCTCTTCACCAGCATAAATGTCAGTCTCTTTTATTAAAAAAAGAAACCTGTTGGAACCTGCCTCACAAGGACACAACCTCCGCAGCTCCACTGAGTATATTCATTAAATGGTAGAGTTTGGAGAGAAATAGAGGGCACCTTCTGGCAGGAATGTTTTTAAATAGAAATGTGGGATATTAGTTTTTTCTCTCCCTATAATGCCCTTCCAAGAGAACTTGTAGAGGATATTGGCTTCCTATTGAGTGAGAGCTTGTTCGTACTAAGAGTAGCGCACAAAGAGCATGTTATTCACCTTTTAATTTCCTGTAACGTTTTTTAGCTAATTTAATTTGTAGCGCTTCCCCCCTTTATACATTTTTTGGTGGACCACGAACAAAAGCTGTCCAGCTGCAAGTGCTCAGTTCATGGATATGCTAATGAGACTTTTAGTTGATTAGGAAGTTGAATACCCTAACCTGCCCGAAGCTATTTATGGAGGTAATAGGCCATTAGGATAGCTTCGTACGCAATCATGATGATTAATAATGAGTGTCATTTTCCTTCTCTTTGTACTGCTGTTGTGTTTGTTGCAAATATTTTATCTCAATCAAGACCCAATATCTATGCAACATCGAGTGTTTCTGTATTTAAAGGGATAGTTAACTTAGAAATAAATTTTTGGTATGTTTTAGCTTACCTCAAGGGCATCCAAGATGTCTTTGTTTCCGCAGTATTTTCAATTTTGATAATTTTAGGTCAAACCGTTCATGTCTTGTCAGTCATATAATGTAGATCTATGGTCACCACCTCAAAGAGCATGCACAGAGAAGTCCAAATTAAACATGATTTAAAGACTCGTAAATGTAAGTACACATTGATGACCTAAGACATGAAACGAGCGGTTTGTGAGAGAAAACTAACAGTATTTTTATTGTTTTTACTTCTTGTAACCTCAGCCACAAAGCGTAGGCGCCCTCAGATCACTTAAAATGTTATAAATACTGTTCGTTTTCTCAAACAAACCGCTCGTTTCATGTCTTAGGCCATCAGTGTGTACTTACATAGACGAGTCATTAAATCATGTTTAATTTGGACTTCTCTGTGCATGCTCTTTGAGGTGGTGACCATAGACCTCCATTATATGACTGATAGACACGAATGGTTTGACCTAAAAATATCAAAATTGAAACTACTCTGGAAACAAAGACACCTACATTATGGATGCCCTTGAGGTAAGCTAAAACATACCTAAAATTAATTTCAAAGTGAACTATCCCTTTAACTTAAAAAAGAAAAAAAGAAAAAAAGTATTGCTTGATTGTGTAAAACATGCTATCATGATTTTTGCATGTTATGGATGATTGCTACTGTATGTGGTCGCTAAATAAGTCATAAATCGCCTCGGTTGCTTCTTTCTTTCTTTGCGTAGTCGATGGACATCCAGAACTCGCCGATAATGTCTCCGAACTCATCCCCTGTGTGTGAACGCCGGAAAACCGCTGCAGATCACATGGGCCCGCACTTGAACATTCCACCCGTCCCACCCCGCCTTGACCTCATCCGTTCGCCCGCTCCCAGCCCCACAGGCTCTCCCAAGGTATCTTGCTGATCATGATAAATATTTTTATTCTCAGTTTAATTTTCTGTTTTTTAATATTTCTCTTTTCTCTTTTCAGTCATCTCCAGGTATGTCCAGAAAACAGGACAAGCCCCTTCCTGCCCCTCCACCCCCACAGAGAGACCCCCCTCCTCCTCCTCCACCAGAACGCCCACCTCACATTCCTCAAGAGGGCCGGGCCGCCTGGCTCATCACTCCTTCGTCTGGCCTTCCCAGGGACCCTAGAGCGCCCCTGGAGGCCTGGACTCCTAAAGACAGCACTGCTCTGTCAGACTGCAAGACTCCTGCTGCAGACCGCTCCCCCAAACTCGCCCACGCCGCCCCTGCGCACATCAACGGGAGACCCCTCAGCTGCTCCGGCGCCGACTTGGGGTTGAACCGGACCGGCCACAGACCGAATGCGCAGTCAGAGTGTAGTAAGGTTAGGAACGCACACACATTCCTCCTGGATCATGCTGATCACGTTCACACGCGCTCTTTTTGGAGAGTGACACTTTATATTAGGGCTGGAATGTCCTTCTTTGATAAGCAGAGTCAAGAACATGAGATAAGAGCAGAAAAATGACTGGACATTGTGTTTCGAAATCACCTAGAACCCTCTGTACTCATTCACAAGCCCTTACATGCCTATTTTAAGCCATAAATATTCACTTTTTTTGCTCGTAGCTGTTACTAAGCAACAGTGACGATATTCGCATTAAAGCAGGGCTGTGAAATTTGGCTGTGTGAATGTGCCTGTCTTTGGCCCTGGCATTAAAAAAGGAGGTATTTAAAAACGCATCATAATTACAGCCGTTGCCCTCCCACCCCGACGTGTTTTGGTTTATCTGGGTTAATGCTCCAGAATTCAACATACACGTACATATTCATATAGATTATACATTAAATGAGCATGTTTTGCACAAGGGGATTGGAGAGGGTTATGTATTTGGTTGCAAAGCTGCAGAGGGTCTCTCATTAAAGCCCTTTTGGAAACTAAGAACTTCTCTGAAATGTTTTTTGTTGAATGAAGTGCTTGTGGATTTTTTTGTTCTACTAAGGTTTGCAGCATGCAATTATATGTAACCACCAATGGACTGTGATTTTTCTCTCTCAACCCCCTCTCTGTCCCTGGTTGGCATGTCAGTGTATGGATTCATTTAGTGTCCCAGTGTGGGCACAGAGAGTTTGGCCCCTGTTCTCCCGGCACAAACCCACACAGCACTGTCCTCAGGCCACAGCTAGTGTGCAGCATCACACGCTGCTCTTGATCTCTGAAATAAACCGGCTCAGACATCCGAGGTTTCTAGAGCTCCATGATGAGGGTCCTGAAGATCCTTCTAATCTGTTGATTTGACACAATAACAGGATCATCTGTGTGAAAATACTTTAAATGTTATTTTTTTCTCCTTTTCTCTCTCCCATTCTCAATCCGTTTTATCTATAATCTATCTAGCTGGTCATCGGTCATTTCCATCCATCTGTTCTTTCCATCTCTCTTTCTATCTATATCCATCCATCCATCCATCCATCCATCTGTCTAACTGTTCATCAGTACTTTTCATCTATCTTTCTAACCATCTATCCATCCATCCATCTGTCTAGCTATTCATGAGTACTTTTCATCCATCCATTCATCCATCCATCCATCCATCTATTCATCAGTACTTTTCATCTATCTTTCTAACCATCTATCTATCCATCCATCCATCCATCCATCCATTCTTCAGTATTTTTCATCTATCTTTCTAACCATCCATCTATCTATCCATCCATCCATCCATCTGTCTAGCTATTCATGAGTACTTTTAATCCATCCATCCATCCATCCATCCATCCATCCATCCATCCATCCATCCATCCATCCATCCATCCATCCATCCATCCATCTATTCATCAGTACTTTTCATCTATCTTTCTAACCATCCATCTATCTATCCATCCATCCATCCATCTGTCTAGCTATTCATGAGTACTTTTCATCCATCCATCCATCCATCCATCCATCCATCCATCCATCCATCCATCCATCCATCCATCTATTCATCAATACTTTCCATCTATCTTTCTAACCATCTATTTATCCATCCATCCATCCATCCATCCATCAGTATTTTTCATCTATCTATCTATCCATCCATCCATCCATCCATCCATCCATCAGTATTTTTCATCTATCCATCCATCCATCCATCCGTCCAACTGTTCATCTGTTCTTTCCAGCTATCTTTCCATTCATCCATTCATCAGTATTTTTCATCTATCTTTTTAACCATCTATCTATCCATCCATCCATACATCCATCTGTCTAACTGTTCATCTGTAGTTTCCAGCTATCCATCCATCCATCCATCCATCCATATCTATCTATCTATCTACAGTATCTATCTACAGTCTCTATCTATCTATCTATCTATCTATCTATCTATCTATCTATCTATCTATCTATCTATCTATCTATCTATCTATCTATCTGTCTGTCTGTCTGTCTGTCTGTCTGTCTGTCTGTCTGTCTATCCGTACTTTCTAACCATCTATCCATCTATCCATCCTTCAAATCATCATTACTTTTCATCCTTCCACCCATCCATCCGTCTAGCTATTCACCAGTACTTTCCATCATCCATCTATGACAAATAATCTAATATATATCACGGATAAGTCCCATTTAATTTCATCTGTACCTTTTATGTCAGGTTTCTTATTGAGCACTACATCCATAAATTATTTATCATAAATGGTGATTTTTAACATTTCATGTTTGTGTTTCTCTGCAGTCTTTCATCAACGGTCTGTTACCTGGTGATGAGTATGATGTCCCTCCTCTGCGTCACTCCCCTCCCCTTTTGGACCACAACCAGAGGTGAGACACACACACACACACACACGTGCCACTCCCATCCCTGGAGCCCTAGCTGTGGCTCTTGTTATTTGTGTCCATGTTGATCATAATCACTGTAAAGCAAATCAATCTGTCTCTCTTTATTCTGAAGGGAGCCTCACCAAACAAACAACTGTGTTTACCCTCCTCGATTCACTCATATTGTCTTCATATGATTATAAATTAGCTGTTTACCTCTCTTGAGCACTGTTTTTCTGTGGATTTGCTGATCTCATTGTGATGCCAGTCCAGAGCATCTTTTCCTGCTTTGCTCATTGATCTGCTTTTGTGACGTTTAATGACTAAATTATTATTATTTCTCGCAAGTGTTTTTTTTGCTGAAAAGACAAAAATATCATGTGGACTTAATGAATGGGTTAATGTGATCCAGGGATTGTGTGCACAGGCTGCATCCTGTATATCTCTAGAGGTCTGACAGAACAAACACACACACACACACACACACACACACACGCATACACACACAGTAATGTTTGGACACATGCGCACCAATTATGCAAGAGCACCAGGATCCGGAGAGCATGTGCTCTTTAAACAAACATAAAGACACACACACACACACACATATATATATGCACTCTCACACACACATATACACGCACACACAACAGTGATGGACTTCCTGTGGGGTTTTTGAGGGAATTAAATAGAACCAGCCTTTGAGAGGTAGCACTCCAAGCAGCAAGCCATATTTCCTCTTCTGTCACAAACACTTATGCTCATTCTTTCCCTTATATTGTGCTATGTGTTGAATTTTTGTCATTATTATTATTAGGTAGTCAAGAATAGGGGTGAACTTAGTTGTTTGTACTACAAACATGAATGATACCTCACATTATGCTGCTTGTTCAGGAAAGATGTGCTGTGATAAGTGATTGGATTTGGATTGGACTTTTGCATTTAGAAAATGCAAAGCATGTTAAAAACTGCTCAGAACACCTTATCAATTCCAGTACATGTTGCTAGTGTGTTATTTTAGATGTTGCTATGCAGTTTCTCAATGCAAACGTAAAAAAAAAAAAAAAAAAATTACTTGGGTGTTCTAAATACTGTCAATATGTTGATATAGAGTGGTATGTTTCTATACAGTAGATAGTGTTCTTAAACATTGAATGCATAGCAGCATACAAAAAACTACTTAGTACATTGTTATTGCTAAGTTTTTCTGCTTATTGTTGATATGTTGCTATAAAGTTGGTAAAAAGTGGTTTTCAGTTTGTTAGTATACAGCAATTAACTCCCATGAACACCTTAGCAGACTATTTTTTACATTACGCTGTTTCAGAATTTTGCCATAGGGTTTATAAAATGTTCTTAAAAAACAAAAACAAAATAATACACTGCATAGAAATGCCCTGACTCTACTATAACACCCATAGCACCCTTGGTTTGGTTGTCAATGTTAATGGCTTCATTCATGCAACACTGTTCTGCTCCTCTCAGCAGTTCCTGCTACAAGAAAAAGTGTGTTTCTGTCACCGCTTTGACAAATGAAACCGAGTGGTTCTGGAAACCACAATGGCTGTTGTTTAGAGCCCCGAAGAATAGTGTTGTGTGTCTATGTGGTGTATCTGTCCATAGAGCTGCGTCAGTAGTGTTTATAGAGGCTAAGATTACTCTAGCGTGTGTACGTGTGTATATATTTTTAAAATACGTATGAAGAGTTCAGATGCAAAAGCCTCTAAGTGCCATTTGAAATTTTCTTCTAGAATGATCATTTTTATCAAGCTTGTATATTTAAGTTCAGTGATTTCACTTAAATGGCAATGATAATTACCTATTAATTGTTATTTAAGTGAAATTACTGAACTTAAATATACAAGTTTGATAAAAATCATCATTAAAGAAGACAATTTCAAATGGCATTTAGAGGCTTTTGCATCTGAACTCTTCATATATATATATATATATTCTCTGTTGGCTCCAGGCACACTGGATTCTTTGTGATGGGCATCACACACATCAACATACGTTTATTCTACAGAAACACAAACACACCACTGACTTGGAACGGTTGAGAGCACTTTCCACCTCCTCAAAGAGAGCAAAACTTGTGAACCTGTCATCTCCCCCTCACTCTCATAGGTGTTTTTACACTGTTATGGTTGGCTTCTGTTAAACACTTGGCAAATGTACATCCATAAACACTCTTGATGTGTTGGATCAAGGAACATTTCGAAACACTTGAAGTGAATCAGTGAATCGCTTCATCATCATCACAGGGAGATGAAGTGCCTAAAGCGCCCTCTAACGGTGCATTGCGGTAGCAGTTAAAGTTTGGCTGGAAAACCGCCCATCGTATCCCCCCTCCTCAGTGGTGCCAGCCTGTTTAAATATTGGATGTCTTTGCCTACTTTAGCTCAGCGTTGGAGTCTTAGTTAGAGCATTACGTGATTAAACTGGCTAATCTCACGCACTGAAGAGTGCTTGTTTCAATGAGTCAGCATGAAGGCGGAGAACATCGTCTAAATCTCCCGTCAAAGAGGATTTTTCCACGAGTGCCGTGGCATCACTTATTATTCGGTCATTTATGTAAATATTTACATATTGTGAATCCACAATTTGCTGTAATTTGGGAGCATATTTTTTTGCATATTTGTTAATGTAATAATTTGGAGTTAGGGAGTTGTTCGGCTTTGTATGAAACTTTCCATGGTACATACATGAATCATGTCTCAAATCATGCAGTTTGTGTGAAGGTCTCCTCCCACAAACTTGCATTGAAGGAGGCAATTAGTCCTATATAAAGACCAAAATATCATAGTCTAAAAACACTCTAGCAACCACAAAGCAACGCGCTCAAAACTGCTCAGTACATGATGTGGCTTAAGTGTTCTGAGTATTTTTAATACGTTAAAGAGCATCATATCAACCATTTTGAATGCCCAAGCCACTCACAACTTCCTTTACATTGTGGCAACTACTTTTTCATTAGGCGAACACGTAAAAATCATTTGTGAAAAACACTGAATGGTCATTGAACCTTATCTGTGTGCCTGAAGCATTGTGGGATTGTGTTGTCCTGACTTACCTTCCTGTACATGTTGTGTAATAAGTTTTGTGTGATCTACAGACACACCAAGCCCTTCAAAAGCCATCGGAGTCTGACGGATAGAGTGGAGGACGAGTATCAGGTTCCATCATCGCATCCCGTCTGCATCACACAGCCGCCCGTCTGCATCCCCTTCCGCATTCCCAACAGGTAAACACACACACGATAGTGAAAAACATTGACTGTCTTATCGTCCCGTCCGCATTTTAATGTGTTTTCTTTTCATAAAGGACTTTAGAAAACGGCTTGTCAGATCTCTCCACAGAATTAAAGAAACATAAACCTCCAGAGCATGGTGAGAGAACATACACACACACAGTCTCTGCTTTGTCATCTTCATTTTCTGCTTGACCATCTTTTAGTGTGATTGTGGGAGTTTGTGTGTGTTTGTAGCAACAGGGACTAAAGTATACATTTCTTAATGTGGCGGCCAGTGGTTGTTGAAGTCAGTTGTTTTGGCTGACATGGGTGACTCACTGAGAGGTTGAGGCCATTTTTAGGTCAGTATAACTCTGTTGTGTTCCTCAGGTGGGTTTGACTCTGGTTCATTGATTTCGGGTGTGGCTCACACCACACAGTGCCCCCTCCACAACAGGACGCCCTCAGACTACGACATTCTACTGCCCCCTCAAGGTAGCCTTTGGCACAGCGCCTCAATCTGATTGGTTGCCTGATTAGCAGACTGTTCAGTGGTGTTCATTTGTTGGTTTCTACTTTTACTATTGCACTAGGTTAGAGCTGCGAACACCAATGCAGTCCTTATTCATTATTGAGTCACTAAATCTGATTATTACCTTTTATAAAATGAGCTGTTTGATGTAGTTAAGGTGTGTTTGTGTGGTGCTTCTATTCAGACACTTTTTTTTACATTCATTCACCTTCACTTCCATACATTTTTTATGTTAGTATAATTTTATTATGATTTTAGCTTGTTTGTTTTTATATAGACAGATTCATGAAGACATCAAATTGCCTTTGTTTAATTCATAGTCATACTACTTTTATAAACTTACGGTAATACAATTGCTTAGTAACTAAAATCCATTATTTTGGCTATATAATTAGGTAACACTACTTGAAGGGGTGTACATAAGTCTGACATGACACCTTCATAATCATGACAGGACACATGGGTTTATACATGTTTATGACAACTGTCATTCGCTCTTTTATGACATTTTTAATGCAAAAATGACATTGTTTGAGATGTCTTTGTTATGTCATCTTGACATAAACCAGAACATCATAACCTGTCAGTGTCTTTGTCATGATAACTTGACAAAATTAAGTTAAACTGTCATGTGGTTGGCTTTGACATTGGCTGTCATGTGGCTATTATAATATTTTAATGACAAATTCAATTAGTACCACTGTTGAGGTCAAGAAAAATATTCATGGCCTCATGACAGCCAATGTCAAAGCCAACCACATGACAGTTTAATGTAATGTTAACCTATAAAGCAAAGTGGTTTCTTAAGTTTGATTTTGAATCTGCTATGTCTTGTTTAAGTCATATTTATGACAGGTTATGATGTATTGGTTTATGTCAAGTTGTCATAACAAAGACATCTCAAACAATGTCATATTTGCATTAAAATGTCATAATTGAGCGAGTTACACTTAATGACAGTTGTCATAATCATGCATAAAACCTCTCATATGTCATGGTTATGAAGGTGTCGTGTCAGACTTATGCACACCCCTTCAAGTAAAGTGTTACCTATAATTAAAACCATACTGCAGTTTCCCAAAATGAAATATTTAAAACTATATTTCTGTTTCAAGTAAGGTAAGGGGTTGGTAATTATCAATGCCTACAGTTATTTGATCAAAAATACAGTGTTGTGAAATTACTACAATTTTAAATATACTTTATCTTTTTTTAATATATTTTAAAATGTAATTTATTCCCTTGCTAGCAAAGCTGAATTTTCAGCATCCAGTCTTTCTTGCTGCTCAAGAAACGTTTATTTTTTCAGGATTTTTTTTTGATAAATAGAAAGATAAAAAAACAACAACATTTACTTGATGTAGATATCTTTTGCATCAGTGTAAACATATTTACTAATTAATCTTATTTAATATAATGCATCCTTGCTGTATTTTTTCAAAACAAACAACAAAAATTCAGAACGCGTTCAAATCGTGGCTGAATGATATTTTAGCTCCATCTGTTGGTGAGAAGAGGAACTGCTGAGGCATGTAGAAAGACTCAACCACTCTCCCTTTCTCTCCGTTCTCCCAGCGTCTCCAATGGAAGACCCGTTCAACTCTCTTCCTCCGTCCCAGCCTCCTCCTCCTCCCCCCATCAGGAACAGTTTCACAGAACCCTCGTCCTCCTCACCCTACCCCAGACCTGCCCGCCCCTCGTCTGGACACGACCACTTCCTGCTCAGCCCAGGTGAGGACAAATCCCACACATCTGGGACTATTAAAGGGTTAGATCACCCAAAATGAAAATTCTGTCAGTAATTACTCACCCGCATGTTGTTCCAACCCTGTAAGACTTTGGTTCATCTTCGCAACACAAATGAAGAAATTTTTGATTAAATCTGAGAGCTGTCTCACTCCTCCATAGGCTTCTTAAGGAATCGAAACTGGCCGGCTGACTACAGTGGCTCAATATTAAGTTTATTAAGCGACAAGAATACTTTTTGTGCACAAAAAACAAACAAAAATAATGACTTTATTCAACTATTCATTTCCTTCTTGAGATATTTTGGCTTTGACAGAATTTTCATTTTTGGGTGAACTAACCCTTTAATGTAGTATAAATGTCAACTACTGCTGTATTTGGGGTTGTATTGGTGTCTAATTATCAGTGTGATTTTACAGACACGTTCATAGACACATTGATTAACTCGGCTCCTAATCCCCCCGTGCGGAGATTAACCGGAGACAACATGAAGAAGCCGCTCAGGGCTCCTCAAGACTACGATCAACTGCCGCCCACCTCAGGTACTACTCATTGTAGAAGGGCTGTTATAAATCAAATAGTTTTGGTCTTGGATGCTGATTGGTCAAAACAGAGTTTAAAGGAATTGTTCACTTCAAAATGTAAATTCTGTCGTCATTTACTCACTCCGAAGTCGTTCCAAACCTGTATGAATTTCTTTCTTCTGCTGAGCACAAAGGAAGATATTTATTGAAGAATGTCAGTAACCAAAACAAAACTCTCTATTTCAAATAAATGTAAAAAAAAAAAATATTCATCAAAGATTTCTAAAAAAAACTAAACAAACTAAAAAAAAAACCTAATTGTTTGTACAAGAAATATTAAGCAGCACTACTGTTTTCAACACTAATTATAAAAACAAATATTTCTTGAGCAGCAAATCAGCATATTAGTCAAATTTTGAAGGATCAAGTGACACTGGAGCAATGATTCCAGCTTTGTCATCACAGGCAAATAAATGCATACATTTATCAAATAAATGCATGAAAAATACAAATAAATGCATAAATTGTTTTTTAACTTATTCAAACAAAATACAGACAGAAATTTGTTTTTAAATTGTAATATTTCACATCAACATTACTCCAGTTTAAGGTGGTATATACTCTCTCAGTGTGCAGTTTTAAGGTGGTATATACTCTCCCAGCATTATCCGTTATTAAGGTGGTATATACTCTCCCATTTTGCAGTTTTAAGGTGGTATATACTCTTCCAGTAGTCTCCAATATTAAGATGGTCTCACAGGATGCAATATTAAGGTGGTATATACTCTCCCAGTATGCAGTTTTAAGGTGGTATATGCTCTCCCAGTACTATCCAGTATTAAGGTGGTATATACTCTCCCAGTATGCAGTATTAATGTGGTATATACTCTCCCAGTACTATCCAGTATTAAGGTGGTATATACTCTCCCAGTAGTATCCAGTATTAAGGTGGTATATACTCTCACGGTATACAGTTTTAAGGTGGTATATACTCTTCCAGTAGTATCCAGTATTAATGTGGTATATACTCTCCCAGTAGTATACAGTATTAAGGTGTACTCTCCCAGTAGTTATTACTGTATTTTTGGTCAAATAAATGCAATCTTGGTGAGCATATGAGACTTATTTGAAAAACAAATTAAAATACACTACTGATTTTATGATGTACTGATATTATATTCACAATGAAGCTGAACCTTTCATACCCTGTAGTTTAATATTATGATCTGAAAAAAAAAATAATGAAACAATATTGCTACTTCCAGAATATGCCTGCAATTCCCGATAAAACAGCTGTGAGCACAGTGTGTTGTTCTGAATACATAATAGCTGTGCAGGTTTATTAAATGAAGCCATTAGCCATCGAGCTGAATGTGCTCAATGAATTATTAATTATTAGCCTGTAATGGGTTTTTAATGTGTTCCTAGTCTTTTTAGTCGGCCGGCTACCATCCACTCTCAATAGCCCATTTTGGCTAAACACTCTTCGTTTCCTGTTTACAGTGGCCCTAGATTGCTTCAGGGCGCCCGAGAGACCTCCTAAACCACTTCCCAGGATCTTCCCACCAGACATCCACAGAAGACCGCAGGAATCGTCCCGGGAGAACGTAGACGCCAAGATCGCCAAGCTGATGGGCGAGGGCTACTCATTCGAAGATGTGAAACGAGCGCTGATGATCGCGCAGAACAAAGTGGACGTGGCACGGAACATTCTGCGGGAGTTTGCGCTAGTCGCCCCCAGGCAGGGCCCGTAACACACGCTGATACGATTTCAAACTACGACTGACTTTTGAGTGTACAAACCGCAGGCTGACTTCCGCTTGCTTTCGTTTAGCGCACCCGGCAAACAAGACGAAAAATGTGCTTTTTTCGCCCAAAAGGATTGTTGCGTTCGTGACGACAGGATCCTATGGAAATATAAAAAAGCCTTGTGTTTACAGTGACGTGGCTTATCTGCAGCACTCAGGTCATCGTCATTACAGCTCGGGATGGAATTGAAATCAAATCTTTCATATTTGGAGGTGGTTGCTGCATCCTTCAAATCAGTGACGTTTGTATTTCTCTGGACGGACATGAGAGCGGCGCTTCTGTTTGTGTTTGCCAGTGTCTGCGGGCTATTCATGCCTATCCTGCCACACACACATACACCCGCACGTTTCTGGCCTCTTGGGTATCATGAATTTCACAGTAATGGCTCTCGGTGTGACCATGTCTCCTTTATCTCATTATTCCGCGGTGAACAAGACAAACCAGATCAGATCGTTTGAGGCAGAAAGAGACGGATTTCGAATATCATGGTTCTCTTTGTCCATTTTTTAGGTTAGCCGCTTTTTATCAACTCTTAACGGTCGCGTTCAACATCTGAGCAAGTAAGGGCTATTGTGGTAGTTTCATTTTCTGTTAAGATAAAGTTTCCCATTCCCTTCTTTCGGTTCGCTCACTTGCACTGACGCCATATTCAAAAAAAAACATGAACCGTTTGTATTGGCACCCAGAAAACAAGCCAAAAAAACACACAGATTATCATGTACAATGCCGTCAAATAATAGTGATGCCCGCAAACCGAAGATTTAAAGCGACGACTTCATTCAAAGCCTTTTGGGAACTCTGGGAATGAAAGCTGGCCTGCTTTGACTCTTCCCCACTGGCTGTCATTCCTCCCTATCAGGTTTTCGCTTGAACTTGAAACTTCATTTTTGCACTCGTCTCTATCTCCATCTAACACTTGAAAGTCTTAGAACTGAATGGAGCCTCTAGCGGAAGAGGACACGACCTCCGACAGGTCTGCGGGGGGGAACGGTTTCTGTTCATTTCCCCTCTTCTTTTTACGAGAGATTTTAGTTTGTTGGAAAATGCCTTGTGGATCATTTAAAACCAGTGATGTGTGCAATTAATTTATACTTTGTTAAAAGTTTTCTCTGAGATTATTTTCATCTTTCAGTGATGTATGTAACCCGTGATCTGTTCTTGTGGAAAAAAATGTTTTATAAAAGCCAGTATTAACATCTGCTATGTTTTTTTTTTTTCCCCGAATCCACAAATCCAGACGTTTTTCTTCAAAATGTACACTTTTATTGTCAACAAAAGTACAAAAACAAAAGTCAGTATTTACAATACTTTATGGCCTTCTTATGCGGTTACCCTCTTTGGTTTCACTGCTGACCTGATGGTTCAAAATATGCGAGACGCTTACGCTAAACATGAACATTCAGAGTACGCATGTGGAGAGTTTCTTCTAAATATGCGTGACAAAGTGAAATCATAGTTTAAATAAAAAGTGTATTTTTAGTGACTAAGCAGAAGCGCAGCTAACCTTGCATTTCTCACACTTTATAAATAGCCAAACACAAGCAAGACATTCAAACGTATTTACAGCCTCTTTAGACCATGATGAACGGAACAAAGCTTCAACCCATCGCTAAAGACTACAGTGTCGGACATCAACCTGACAAACATCGTAGATACAGAAAACAAGGTAAAAAAAATCCCGAAAAAGATGCAGTTTTTGTAGTCTGAGGGAAGTGCAAAACTGAAAGGCTTTACAGTGAGGATTCACATTAATAAACGGACTGAAGTTTGCCGTCCAATACTGACTCTTTCTGTTAAGGCAGAATAAAGGGGCTATTCTTTTACATTTACTTTCTACCAAAAAAATAAAGGCTCTGCATGCAAGGTCGCTACCACCCAGTCTGATACCGAGAGCGGATGTTTGCTTGTTTATTTATGCTATATGCGAGTCACGTCAATGCCACTACGTTAAACTCTAGCGGGCCGCGTTTTACGGCCCTTCGACTATGACATCATGCAATGCAACCTGAAGGCCACTGGGTGTAGCAGGACGTGTCCCTAGACTACGCTAAATTTCTAAACCCGTTTTCACTACTTAGCCACTTCAAACTAGACGAAATAACATGAATGTCACGGGGCAGTGTCGTAAAGAGGTACCAATAAATAAAACATGAGCAAACAGAGGTGTAACAGCAGTGAAGTCATCATTCTTCCAGCATCCGGCCGCGATCTCGGGAGTTTTTGATGATTGGGACTGTGCAATATCAATATGTAGTCCCACAATCCATGTTTTGTTTTTTGTTTTTTTCTCGTTCAATAATCCAAACGCTAAGCAGAGTGAACGTAACCCCCCCCCGACTTATTTACACAGACCTAAAAAGTGTACAGCGAATTTACAATTTCATTTTTTTTTTTTACTATAGGGGGAGCAAAACAGCAGTGCCCACCACATCAGCAATGCGCATGAAACGAGAACATTCACTGGGAACACAAAAAGAAAACGTCAGAATCGATCAAAAGTAAATGCAGTCCTCAGTGCAGACTAAATTTACAACACAAGGGGTTTCTCTTTTACTCTCTTGGATCGTTGTGGGGGATTTTCTTTTCTTTCTTTTTTTTTTTTTTTAGGAAACCGTTCGTTTAGAGTAGGAAATGTTCTGCGATGCATGACGCACACGAGCAGCCTGAAGGAGACGTCGTCGTCCAATCAGATGTCTGGAATTAGATGATTGAAGTGTGTAGTACTGCACATTCAGTGTGACAAGGCCTCTTTCCTGGTTCATACCTGACATGATACACAAAAACAATGAATGTGATTTCAAGGATGAGAAGAAAAGACTATTAACAACAGCTTGACTTTGATTAGCTTGACATTAAAAGAGCTTGGCATGCTCAATATTGCAATTATTAAAGACAAGGTTCTTGACAGCTGGTTGGTACCTTTATTATTAGCTACTGTAATATACTATTATTTACATTACTTAAAAGAGTAGTTCCCTTTAAAAAAAAACAAACTTTTGCTGATGTCCATGTCTTTCTTTCTTCAGTCGAAAAGAAATTAAGGTTTTTGATGAAAACATTCCAGGATTTTTCTCCAAAATGGAGTTCACTGGGCACCAAACCATCGCTCATTTCAAAAATAAATAAAAAACTTTAAGTTTTATAAGCACAAATGCTCGCATTGCTCTGTTCTGTGACGCATGTTCGTGAATCTCCTGTTCGAACTCGTTTATCATTAGTCATTTGGTTCATTTAACGAACGAAATGACTCGGAAAAAGATTCGTTCATTTTGATAAACGAGTTCGAACAGGAGATTCACAAACCCGCATCACAGAACAGAGCAAGGTGAACATTTGTGCTTATAAAACTTAAACTTTTTAATTTATTTTTGAAATGAGCGATCGTTTCGCTTGATAAGACCCTTATTCATCTTCTGGTGTTGTTTAAATCCCTTTGAAGCTGCACTGAAACTCTCATTTGGACCTTGAACCGTTTGGTTCCCATTGAAGTCCATTATATGGAGAAAAATGCTGGAATGTTTTCATATAAAAACCTTCATTTCTTTTCGACTGAAGAAAGAAAGACATGGAAATCTTGGATGACATGGGGGTGAGTAAATTATCAGCAAAAGTTTTTTTTTTAAAAGTGAACTACTCCTTTAAGAATAGTGGTTTAAAACCTTGCAGATGAAAATGATACACGTGATTCAAATGAAAGACATCAGCGAATGTCATTTTTACGAACACCAAATGACTCGTAAAAAGATTTGTTCATTTTGAGGAACGAGTTCGAACAGGAGAGTCACGAACGCGCCTCAGAACAGAGCAAGGCGAGGATTTGTGCTTATAAAACTTTCATTTGGACCTTGAACCGTTTGGTCCCCATTACATGGAGAAAAATCCTGGAACTTTTTCACCTTAATTTCTTTTCGACTGAAGAAAGAAAGACATGGACATCTTGGATGGCATGGTGGTGAGTAAATTATCAGCAAACGTTTTAACTACACCTTTAAATATCATGCAGTACTGGCCAGTAAAAACTATTATTGCCAGTAAGTTTTCTTCATCCGCCCACAGTTAGCAGGTGTGTATTAGCACTGGGCCCTGAGCTTTAAAAAACCTTCTCACCTTCTTCGTTCCTTTTGACGCCTCTCCCTTCTTTTAGACATCCGCTTTATGATTGTTCTCCTCCAGTTTCTTACTCTCCTCTGAAGTGCCTGCCTCCTTCTCTCCGGTCTTCCAGCTGCCTTGTCTAACAGGACAATTTCACCTTGATTAATCTTTCAGCACATTTCAAACTGAGCTCTGCGGCTAGACCATTTCTGGCTCGCTCGCTTCTCTTGTCAATCTCAACAAATCCTGCTGATGTATAACAACAGATGCTCGGACTTCCACTGCAATCATATGTGCTTCATTCGATGTACAGGTTGTAATTTAAACATTGAAGATGATTTAGGGCTGCAATATACTCTGTTTTTCCATACTTGAGTTGTTTTTGCGATGTAACGTTGCCTCTTACCTTGTTTTCTTGATATAGAGGCAGTAGATGAGTCCCACCAGAGCAGCGGCTAGGAGGAGTCCAACCACAACACCCACTATCACTTTGGCCTGCTCCGCACCATCTTCATTTTTTTCTAAGGGTAATGGACACATAATGCTTTAGAGGAGGTTATAAAGTGTTTATGATTCTTTAGGGAAAGGCAATCCTGGGACATGAAAAAAAAAAAAAGTCTTGAGAAAAAATTGCAGCTGGAATATTTCAAGATGACATATTTCTAAAAGAAAAACGAAGTTTGCATGATGTCAGGATGCTTGACACCCTCCGACTCATGATCTTAAATTCATTTTAAGTGAAATTCAAGGGAATGAAATCAGATTATCTTACCTGGTTTGGCCTTGTCCTCCTCAAATACTGAAATCAGATATAAAATTAAATTAACTTTGGGTGCAAGATGAAACCAAACTGGCATTTAAAACAAATTTGGTAGGAAAAATCCACCACCCAACTGTGGTTTAGATGCAAAACCGATTAAAATCAAGAGTATATCAAGTATTGTCCAATCAGATTCTAGTAATATAAGGAAGATGACCACAAGCATGCGATAGTGGTCGGAAAAAGAGGAAGAGGAGGAGGAGGAAAAGAGATAGCAGTCCAAGCACCCTGACACAAACAAAATCCGAGCAAAAGCGATATCCAAGAGAGAAAGAAAGAGAGCGTTTTATGTCCCATGAGTGAACAAGAGGACCTGAGAGAGAGCAGTCTTTCCAGTGTTCACACCACGACACTAATGACAGTAAAAAGGCCACAAAATCACCCTGCGTTTGAATGGTGCAACAGGCAAAACTGTGTGAAACATGCCAGTTCCTCACATGCGTATAAAAGATGTTAGATATGGCATCTACTTATCAGGGCTGTCAAACTAGTATATGCCATAAAAACCTAAATAAATGCCATTAACAGCAACATTTAATCAGACTATTAGACTATTTTAGTGTTTTTGTACTACAGGATCCCAAAGCACTATAAGGTCTTATTAACCATCTGAAGTATGTAGCCTAATGGTTCTTATTAATCTAAATCTGTTCTTGACAGCCCTATAATATGAGCCTTTTTAAAGGGGTCGATTGAGTGGTTAGTAAGCGGTCCTCACAGCGGGAAAGCACGTTCAGTAACGTTACTTACGGGAAAACACGCTGATGTCTTCCGTGTCGTATCCGAGTTTATTGGTCACGAGACAGTTGACGGTGAGGTTCTTGCTGGGCACCACGGTCAGTTTGAATGTTGCCTTCCCGTTGACATATGACATTTCATCCTGCAAGACAAACAGAACATTTCTGTTTACGGTACAGTTCTTGTTTAATATCTAACTATTTATCTAAATATTTTATTTTATTAATAATAATAATAATAATAAGAAAGGTTCAGCAAAAATGGCTTGGAAGGTTAATTTAAAGTTGAATTATCAGGTTGAATTATGTCGGACCTCTTTGCGCTATTTAATGCACCTCACCACTAGAGGACATGGAAGATTCTCAGCTTATTTAGTATCATGTAGTCTGCACCACACCCAGCGCTAATGGAAACTCTCAAAGCACACACACACCTCAGGAGTGCAGAGCGGGGCTAAAAATCTCACTCTCAGTAATCACACAGCCATTAAATGAGTCTCCATCACAAACACACTTCAATATCCGTGTCATTAAGGCAGACAGTGAGTACTAAACCCCTCACAGAGCGCAGGATGAGTTACTGATGCTCCACAGGAACACAGAAACATATAGGCTACCATACACAAGCAGCCATTAAACACAATCAAATCCCAGTTTAATATAAACACAATTTTATTATTAGTAATATTATTATTATACTTTGCTGTTTGAGTTAAAGGGTTAGTAGATATTCTGAAAGAAGTCTTAAATGCTTATTTGATAAAAAAAAACACAGTGAAATATTATTTTAATTTTGTATAATTTTATTATAATTCTATTTTAACCTATTTCAAAACGAAATGTATTTATGTGACGGCAAAGCTGAATTTTCAGCATCATTACCCCAGTCTTCAGTGTCACATGATCCTTCAGAAATCATTCTAATATATGAGAAACGTTTATTATTATCATTTTTTTTGTGTGTGTGGAATCCAAGATATTTCAATAGAACAGCATTTATTTGAAATAGGAATCTTTATCACAATAAATGCCCTTAATGCCACTTTTGATCAATTCAATGCATCCTTGCTAAAAAATCAAATAAAATCATAATGCCCCCAAACTTCTGTAATATTCAGTATATAAACATGTAAAACATTCATTTTAATTTTGTTTTTTAATTATTTAATTGGTTTGTATTTTTATTTTAATACCTATTAAAGTTTATTAACATTCATTTAATATATATGATTAATATATGATATATAATATATGATTATAATTAAATAAAGATCCATGTTTTTCACAATAAGGTAAAATAGCAGTAAATACATATTCTGTCAAAATTTGAAGAAGAGTAAGAAATTATACCAAAAAGAAAAAGTAACGTTTTCGTTAAAGTTTTTAAAATTGGATTAAACTGTTTTACTGTTGGCTTAGTTACTGAATTTGCTTTTGAAAAGATGCATTTACTTGCTGGTCAAACTGCTCTGTATCAAAACCTAAATACAGTGACTCATGGGACAAACAATGTCTGCGATATCTGGGGTATCAAACACAAACACAGTGTGTCCCAGCTTTAGTCTCACAATAAGTGGAAACGTGTAGGAGTAATCACACCCACCCACCTCCCAAAATAAGACCATGGGACAAATAATAAAGCTTTGTATGCGATTCCAGACATTTGTCACAGGACAACTGTTCCCTTTTTAACATGAATTGAAAGTTGGCTCTTCCCTTCTGGGTGCTGAAAACCTGCAACTTCAAACACCAGTGCACCTTTCATCTTGTCTAGACTGGAATCGAAAAAAATATCTGGGCATCTTTCCCTCTTGCATAAAAATGTAGCTACAAGGGACAGGGTTCTTTCAGGACAACCGTAATGTCTGTGATGAAGTGAGTCTGACAGTGACGGTGACTTACGTTAGTTCCGTTGACACTCCACTGCACGTCAGGTTTAGGTGAACCCTCTGCCTCACACGTCAACACTTTGTGTTTGCCGTCGTAGCTGCGATGTTTTGTCAGACTTGTAATTTTAGGAACACCTGAAGATAATATATTTGTGCTTTTATATATTATTGTTGTATGCGCACACACACACACACATATATACATGTACACACGCATATATATATATATATATACACACACACATATATACACACATATATATATAAATATATATATTAATACACACACACACACATATTGTAATGATTTCATTGTTACGCCACTAGATGGCGACATGTGACTTCTAAAAAATATTTGTCATTGAATCATTAATTCAAAAGATTTGTTCAAAAACACAGATTCATCCAGTAATGAAACAAGTCTTTATGAGGAAGTAATTGAATCATTCACTCAAACCAATTTAAAAAAAAAAAAAAAAAATTATACATTTTCAAACAGAAACTCTAGTAAATAGTTACTTTATTTAGTTGTCTGTTGAGAATCTTGATCTCTATTTGAAACTGATTTCATTATTTATTTATTTGAAATATGACTAATATGTATAATAGAAGTGTGTATAATGAATCATACCTTCAACAGTAAGCTCGAAGGACAAACTGTGTCTGATTCCTTCAATGGACACGTTGCACACATACAGGCCTGCGTCACTATATGTCAACTGAGAGAAGTCGGGCAGTTTGTCTAATTTACGGTTGTCCTGGAGAAATTGAACAAGTTGTTTAGCTTGACTTGGAGGACGATAATGAACCGACCCAGATCTGTTAGATTCTTGACAATCTCTTACCTTAATCCATGTCACAGTTGCTTCATTAGAGGCATTCTTTTCCAACGACACCACCAAGTTTTCCCCAAACTTCTTTAACACCTTGCCTGTAGGAGTGAGGCTTACATCCAGAACTAAAAGACAGAGACAGAAAGATAATAAGAGATGACAAGTGTATATCAGTCCGCTGCAGGCTTCTTTTTTGTACACCAGTCCCTCAAAATATTTCAACCACTGAAGAGGCTGAAACACATCACATTTGTCTGCCAAAAGAGTCCTTTCGCACCCGTTATTCCCGCCTGAGACATCCTCACATGGACGTCTGAGAAACCACCCGCTTTGAAAGCACGCCGCAAAGATAGCGTGAAATACAACTGAGTTTTCAAACTGAAGCATCACTAAATCCACAATTATGGATATCATCAGGCCTTTTGAACCAAATAGACACACACACACACACCTCAATGAAAATTATTGAAAGGCCAGAGTGTGTGAGCTTATCAGCGAGCAGGAGCCCGTAGCAGCCTCAACTCGAGTTAAAAACTCCTAATTAAGCTGTCTGCTTGGTGTCCCGCCCCCTTCGCTAATCTCACTGAAGATAGATTCGATTAATGTTTCACTCGTGCATTCATTCGTACTATAAAGAAAGGAATTAATTGGAAAGGAAAAGTTTGGTGAACTCTGGATGCTCATCCGCTCAACGGCTAAGTCAGTTTATTCAGGCTTGACTATAGCAAAACTACCTAAAACAAACAATGGCTTATGTTTGGTTGAGCTAATTTTGCTAGATATTATACTCTGCATCTTGTGTCTTTTAAGTCTTTTTTATCAGGCATTATAAATCTGTTGGATAAATCTTCATATTAACACATTTGACATTTATGAAAACTGGTCAAATGAAAGTGAAACATAGCAAATAGGTAATATTTACAAACTTTTCTTCCTTGCTAGTGCTTGTGACTATTTCAAGCCTAGAATTGTAATGCATTTGCTTAAGTGTATCTATTCATGAGCCATGAATGCAAATGGTTATTCTCATTCGGCTAGCTAAAATGTGTGTCATTTATTCGTGTCATGGGTTGGCAGATTAAGTAAAGTAGACCACTTATAGAATATAGTATATTTCCATATCTAGGATTAGTGATTGGGACGAGACCGCCTATGGCGAGTCTGAGTCAAGACCAAGTCTTTGAAGGGTCGAGTCCCGAGTCGAGACCGAGTCCGTTGGTTTTCAAATACAGTCGAGTCCGAGTCAAGACCGAGTCTTTGAAGGGTCGAGTCCGAGTCGAAACCGAGTCTTTGAAGGGTCCAGTCCGAGTCAAGAACGGGTCCGTTCGTTTTCAAACACAGTCGAGTCCGAGTCAAGACCGAGTCTTTGAAGGGTCGAGTCCGAGTCCAGACAGAGTCTTTCAAGGGTTGAGTCTGAGTCGAGACCGAGTCCACTGGTTTTCAAATACAGTCGAGTCCGAGTCAAGACCGAATCTTTGAAGGGTCGAGTCCGAGTCGAAACCGAGTCTTTGAAGGGTCCAGTCCGAGTCAAGACCGGGTCCGTTGGTTTTCAAACACAGTCGAGTCCGAGTCAAGACCGAGTCTTTGAAGGGTCGAGTCCGAGTCGAGACAGAGTCTTTCAAGGGTTGAGTCTGAATCGAGACCGAGTCCGCTGGTTTTCAAATACAGTCGAGTCCGAGTCAAGACCGAATCTTTGAAGGGTCGAGTCCGAGTCGAGAGCGAGTCTTTCAAGGGTGGAGTCCGAGTCAAGACCGAATCTTTGAAGGGTCGAGTCCGAGTCGAGACCGAGTCTTTCAAGGGTCGAGTCCGAGTCTAGACCGAGTCCGCTGGTTTTCAAATACAGTCGAGTCCGAGTCAAGACCGAATCTTTGAAGGGTCAAGTCCGAGTCGAGAGCGAGTCTTTCAAGGGTCGAGTCCGAGTCGAGAGCGAGTCTTTCAAGGGTCGAGTCTGAGTCAAGACCGAGTCTTTGAAGGGTCGAGTCCGAGTCGAGACCGAGTCTTTCAAGGGTCGAGTCCGAGTCGAGACCGAGTCCGCTGGTTTTCAAATACAGTCGAGTCCGAGTCAAGACCGAGTCTTTGAAGGGTTGAGTCTGAGTCGAGACCGAGTCCATTGGTTTTCAAATACAGTCGAGTCCGAGTCAAGACCGAATCTTTGAAGGGTCGAGTCCGAGTCGAGACCGAGTCTTTCAAGGGTCGAGTCCGAGTCGAGACCGAGTCCGCTGGTTTTCAAATACAGTCGAGTCCGAGTCAAGACCGAGTCTTTAAAGGGTTGAGTCTGAGTCGAGACCGAGTCCATTGGTTTTCAAATACAGTCGAGTCCGAGTCAAGACCGAATCTTTGAAGGGTCAAGTCCGAGTCGAGAGCGAGTCTTTCAAGGGTCGAGTCCGAGTCGAGAGCGAGTCTTTCAAGGGTCGAGTCTGAGTCAAGACCGAGTCTTTGAAGGGTCGAGTCCGAGTCGAGACCGAGTCTTTGAAGGGTCGAGTCCGAGTCGAGACCGAGTCTTTGAAGGGTCGAGTCTGAGTCGAGACTGAGACTTTGAAGGGTCGAGGTCGAGTCGAGGCCGAGTCCGTTGGTTTTCAAATACAGTCGAGTCCGAGTCAAGACCGAGTCTTTGAAGGGTCGAGTCCGAGTCGAGACCGAGTCTTTGAAGGGTCGAGTCTGAGTCGAGACTGAGACTTTGAAGGGTCGAGGTCGAGTCGAGGCCGAGTCCGTTGGTTTTCAAATACAGTCGAGTCCGAGTCAAGACCGAGTCTTTGAAGGGTCGAGTCCGAGTCGAGAGTGAGTCTTTGAGGAAGCAAGTCCGAGTCAAGATTTTGTCCCGACATATCAGTTTTGATATTCATGATTTAATATCACCCCAGTTGATAAATCAACAGTTAGGCCTACAGACTAAGCTAGATTGGGAATTGTTCAGAGTAGTCGTTAGTGATGGGGACGAGACCACCTATGCCGAGTTCGAGTCAAGACCGAGTCTTTGAAGAAACAAGTCCGAGACGAGTCCGAGAAAGCAGAAATCGGTCTTGAGTCCGAGACTCGAGTACTACATCACTATCTAGGATATATAGAATATTTCCAAATTGTGAAAGGCTCTTATTGAAGGATTACATCTCTTCAGCTCTAAGCATTAACCTAAAGCTTTAAAAGCTTGTGAAGGTGGATATATCAAACGAAAAAAAAAATATTATATGCACTTGTTTACTATTACCGTAACACTTTAATGTGCTATCTTGATTATGGTGGAATTGGCCACTTTGAAAGTGATGCTCCATCATGAAACCAAACATTTGGAAACTTAGACTGAATTTCAGAGAATGCATTTGGAACTCAAATTCTCTGAATTATTGCTTGGTTTTAAACTGACTCTGAGTCTTTCAAAACCTGAAAAGATTTTTCCATATCTGTCAAACGCTCCATCAGGTCTTTCTCTAGTGAGTAGGTGCCCTTAGGAAGAGATGGGAGAGAAATAAAGAAGAAGAGAGCAACTTTTTCCCCACTCACAGCTCACTGTGACGATCTGAGTGGACTCCATTACATCATTGTCAAGCAGGGAGCACTTGTACACGCCACTGTCGTCTCGGGTAACGCCAGTCAGAGTGTACATATTCTTGTCTGTCACTGTGACCTTCTTGCCCTGAAGATGGTGAGAGAGAGAGAGAGAGAGAGAGAGAGAGAGGGAAGGTGTAATTAGCCTGTAGGGAAGGATAGAGGGCAGACAGCTGGACCCTGGAGATGAAAGACAGATGTGGTTGCTGTGGACACAGCCAGCGATCTCTCACCTTAATGTTGAAGTTGAAGCTAGTGGGAGGAGGGTTTCCATCCGCCTGGCATTTCAGTGTCACATCATCACCTTCCCTAATGGGGCTCTGAGAAACAACCTGTAGACTCACCTTCTCAGTGGGGTCTGAAGGAGAAAGGAGAGAAAACAAACATTAGAGGAAAAAACAGACAGAGGAAGATGGCTGTCATTGCAGGTGTGAATTTTCAACATGTAGCAACAGCAAGCAACTAAAAAAAACATTCTCCAAGACGCCGCACCATTCTGGAGACCCCCAAGGGGCTTAAACGCCTTCATTTCCACAACCATTTGCAGTCTCTCATTCTGGCCCTCATTTTCTTGCCCAGCAGCCACAGAGCATTTCACATCACATCTTAACCCTGAGGCACTGAACAAACCTCTCAGCATTCAGATGAGAGAGAGAGAGACACTACAGCAGACTCAGTTATCAGCATTATATACCTGACAAGACCTAGATATAAAAATAAAAAAAACATCAAATTGAGCCTGGCTACCAGCTGAGACCTTCAATTCAATGTTCAGGACTCGAGAGATTGCTTCATATACTGGGAGATGTAAAGATACACAGATCCCATACATCCCTCTATGGCTGATAATAAGGCAGATCCGCCTCTAGGGGGTGCTGTTTTGTGTACAAGTAGCCATGTACAGTAAAAAGTAACCTGAATCTACTGGCACAATTAATAACAATTTACCTGAACTGAAGTTGATGATATAAAGACTGGTTACCATGAAATAAAACATAAGATGACTCAAAATGCACACACTGGTATGGTTCATAAATAAACAGATACTGTATATTTCTTATTACATTGTCTTTGCTGGCTGTGCGCAAAACCATACAACCCAATGACTGTTGTGCACCCCTTTTTTTATATATAAATAATGATAAATAACATCAGGGCGTGGCTGATAAACTGCCTCCTCATTAGTAAGTCGCTTTGGATAAAAAGTTCAGCTAATTTGCTAAATGTAATGTAATGGCTTTTAGTAATAATACAATAATACAATTATTTATTTCTTCATTTCCCCTTCAAGCAAATATTCATGCCCACGTCAAAAACATGGGGTTTCCCCGTGTTGACAAGAAACTGACAAGAAATAGATTTACAATGTTACAAAATATTCTACTTCAAATAAATGCTGTTCTTTTGATCTTTATATCAACTGTTTTTAACACTGACTGGTAATTATAAGAAATTATCTTGAGCCCCAAATCAATATATTAGAATGATTTCTGAAGGATCATGTGACTGAATAATGGAGCATTGATGAAAATATTAAGCTTTTTCATTAAGACATTTTTAAATATATTAAAAAAGAAAACCGCTTTTTTAAATTGTAATCATATTTCACAATATTATAGTTTTACTGTATTTTTCATTAAATAAAAGCAGCCTTGGTGAGTATAAGACTTTAATTTTTTTTTTTTTTTTTTGAGAAATATTTTTGAATGGTAGTGAGTGTTTAAAAAAAGATAACTTTGGAATATAATTTGCATCATTTAAGTTACTTACAGTGAATTGGGAAGGTCTCTGGTGCCGAAACCTGGTTAAGGCCTATCTTGTGCTTTGCTGTGCAGGTGAACTGTGATGTCACATCCTCTTTCCTGGCCATGTACTCCAGACTGGAAGAGGAGCTGGACAGACCAGTGATTGGGTCCTTGGTGACAGTAGATCTTATAATGACCGCTGCAGTCACACACAAACACACATTGACACATCAGTCATTAGAGGTGGAAAACACAGTGACTGTCACACTGGAAAAGCCTGACACCACAAGTCTATCAATACTGACAGAATGTGAGCTGTGAGCTCGAGAATTGAGCAACAGTTAAAGGGGCAAGTTCCCCCTTTTTTTTTTTTTTTTTTTGCAAGAGTTATTTTAGAAGAACAAAACTGGTCCGACTCAGACGACAAGCTGAGAATACTCAAATACGTAACATAAAATGTCATGGCAATCTGTTAATGCTTTTTTAAAAATGTTCTTCATTCCAGAGAGACGATAAAATTGGTGTCATGATATGAACTCACTCTTGCCGTCATCCACCAGAGACTGGTTGTTCTTCATCCAGGTGAGATCTGCCGCTGGGTTGGCACTCTCCACCACACATTCCCCCAACTAACACACACACACACACACACAAACACAAAGAAAAAATAGTGCATCTGTATTACAGAACTATATCGAAACTTCTGTGAAAAGTCTGTGATACTCAAACACTTTCGGTTTCACTCGTGTCTTGCACATCAATTTATAGACTCATAACAGATAGTATCACATAAGATGGTCACATGACGTGTCCTTTCCACACTTGACATAATTTGGAGGTTTTGTGACTCTGGGACACTTTTCTTTGGGACTTTCATGACCTTCAAGGTACTTTTATCACACTGGTGCTGTACTTCTGCTGGAAAAGTCCTATGAGCATATGTGAGCGAGAATTTAACTCTACAGTTGTGAGACATGGTCTCCTGTTTCACTTTCTTTTTCTCACCCTTTTCCTCCTCTCTGGTCGAGTAAAAACTCTGCCAGAGGCCGAAGAGGCTGTACATTAATAACACGCTGACAGGATCACATGCTGACAAGCTATCTGGCCCGGGATAGAGAGATCAGCAGAAAGAGAGAAGGGTAATAATGGCAGGAAAGCAGAACAGACAGCAGGATGATGCATGTGCTCAGGTGTTCATGGTGGTATGAGAAATCAAAGATTTAGAGGAACCACATCGAGGGGGAGATGGGGTGGGGGAAATCACCGTACTGCGATTCTGATGGCGATAACACACCGGACCCTCTTCGGGAGCCGGACCGTGATACATCACCTCTCAAGCACAGAGTGCTGCCTGAAGCCTTCAGCTTCCATTGAGCCGTGAAACAGAGCAGCAGCCCTGACTAAACACTTTCCATCCTGGACTCTCTGGGGGATTCACGAAGAATTAATTCTCCCCACTAATGGCAGTGAATATTTGCATATGCTTGCTGCATTGTTTTAGCAATCAATGTAAGAATTTCCATTTCATTACTAACTCTTTATATTTTTGAGGAGTTCTTTGAAATAAGACATGCAATTGCATGCATTCATTTTGCATCCATTGCAAAATTAATCTTTTTTTTTTAAACTAATCTCGTATAATTTAGTATTATAGCATGGTGCCACTTTAGTTTAGGGTCCAATTCTCACTATTAACTAGTTGCTGATTATGCATATATTACTAGGATATTGGCTGTTAATTATATAAATCACAGTGGTGAGGGTTCAGATTGCAACCATTTGGATATGGATATTGGATACAGGTTGAAGCATTTGGATAAAGGTGATATTGGTGGTTGTTAATGAGATGTATCTTCTGGTTTTCTCTATGTCTTGATATTTTGTTTTTAGGTTTGTAATTTTGTGTGGTTTGTATTATCGCTGTTTTTATGTGTTTTCTAAATTCCACTTATGTAAAGCGCTTTGAGAATTACCTTTCAAAAGCGCTATACAAAATAAAGTTATAATTATTATTATAAGGCATTTCACTAACTTATTCGTGTATCTTTCATGATCAACACTGTCAACATACTGTAGGTGAATGTATAATATGATAACGGAAACGGTCAGTGAACTAGACTGAACAATTTCATTGTAACAGTAAGAAAATCAGAAAATCCGACCCAAAAAATTCACATGTGCAATAAAACACACACAGGCAATAAAAAAGGAATCATTTTAGAAGAAAAGTTACATATAGCACCTTTAATATACTGTAGAGAATGGGACCCTTTTCTTTTCTTTTTATATTTTCAGTTTAATTTTGACTTCCTATTAATCCATAAGTTTTAATCAAGCAAAAATGTCCTAAAAAAGAGAAGCTAGTTTGAGAAATGGACGACACTGGTCATGAGGTTTGTGTTTGATACACATGCTTTCATGTGACAGCAGAATTTCTCCACCTCTGATCCAGACTTCACTTATCCCAAATGATTTTAAAGAAGCAAATTCTGATTAAGATTAGCAATATGACTCTCCTTAACCTTTTCATCATGAATAACTGTTGCCAAGATCACTGAAAAATATAGGCATACATCTTTTTAAAATCAACTTTTTTTTTTTTGCAAAAGTATTCACCCCTCTCTTTTCAATTTCTTCTTTCTAGAGACCTTCAGCCACCCTGCATGTTTTCAAGACAAGAAGCTATTTGAAATGTTATATATTCAGAGGAGGGTCTCCTTCTTCCGTGCCCTTCCCCTCTCTCCGTCTAAGCAAGTCTCAGCACTTTGAACACGACAGACCTTGGTGGGTGGCCACGGAAAAAAACAAACCATATTGCTGTATACACAACCCCAGCCTTCCCCACCCCACACCCCCACCTCAGCCAGACTCCAAGATCCTTGCGCCTCTGAACTACATTAAAAAAGAGAGAAAGAGATAGACAGAGGAAATGAAAAATAACGACCCCCAGCTCCATTTACAAACAAGGACTGCGTGGGAAGCCTTGTATCTGCTCCAAGTAGTAAAAATCAAAGCTCCTTCCTCTTCTCACACAACTGAATAATATTTCTATCGTTCTATGTTGGAGATGCAAACTCTCTAGAGTCTAGGCAATAAAAAAGTGTCTGTTTCCTGCATAACCGTGGGTGACGATCGCTCGAGCACTGCTTAAATCAGGTGTGTACGCCCCACATTCGCTGATGTCCCTATCATTAGCACCGTCTTTGAGCCGCCTCTGACTGTGATAACAGCAGGTGTGTGTCAATGTTGAGACTACTGGAGAGACGTGCTGGGTAATGAAAACAAAGGCAGGGGCTTTGGCCCTGCACATTGTTAGTACCGGTACACTGTTTGTGTACTGGAGCAAACACTGGCGTCTACAGGCAATAACAGCAGCAGGAGAAGTTCTGGGTCTTAACCCCTTAACTGTCACCGTCCCGGTACCGGGACGCCTAACTTTACTTCACTATATTTCTATTAAATCCTAATCTAATTATGACAAATTATATATTTTTGGAAAGGTCTAAGACTTCTAATTAAATATTCAACCCCTGTTTTGTGTTAAAAATTATGTAGGAAGAGTAATTAATGAATTTATGACAAGAGTGCACCTAAAAAAATCTGCATCATAACAGGAGGTCTGACCTTTGTCACAAAAAGTTGATGCACCCACTTTTAATCATTGAAACTTCTGTTTTTATGCTAAAAGTTCATAATAAAACATATAATCTAGTATTTTTCAATAAAAAATAAAAATTATAGTATAACATTATCCTCTAAAAATTATAATATATATGTATATATTATCCTCTAAAATATAATAATATTTTTTATCGCCTTTTTTATTATATCACATATTTTAGTAGTTATCATAAATTAGGTATCATTTGAAAGCTTATAAATTCAGAATTCATCCTGTGAAAACCATTTCATAATTGAACGTTGCGTTACCATAGAAACGGTACTCATTTTATGAGGCTCCTCCCCTTTTGGGCATCCTTATATTTCATAATTTATGATCAAAACCTTTTCTAATCTTGACAAAACACATATTGTCAGAAAGGTCTGAGTCTCAAGGTTCCGAATTTTGTGACAAAATTGATATTTGGACAGAAATTTATTAATTTATTAAGGCAGAATGTACACAACGAAATTCAATGGACTTCAATGGCACCCGGTGGCTATTTTTGGTACTACGCCTAAACAAAATCTCATGGGAACTTCAATTTTTGTGATATCAACTTCAAATTTGGAACATAACTTGGTTAGATTTATGGCTTTGATTTTATAGTAATTTTAGAGTAAAAATATTTTGTAAAATATATATTTTATATAAAATAAAAATTATATAGTACAGTATATTTGATTTACTGTGAATTAAAACTTCCATAACTTTTTCATACTTTCATTTTTTGAAGTGTTTTTCAATAATCTGCTGAGTGTTTTCTTTAAAACAAGACCAAACTTGGGTATATATTCCAAGGCATTCTTGAATTACAACCATTTAAGTGTGAATAGAGCATTTAACCCCCATTCTCAAAAAGGGGGGGTGACAGTTAAGGGGTTAAAGGGACAGTGTAAAGACAGTCACTCACCCGTGTCAGCTTTCCGTTTTCCAGCTCTTTCGCTTTGTTTTTGATTACAGGGGTTGATGGTTTTTCTGCAATAAGAGATACAGCATTGTATATTGGTAAAGCATCATACGGTGATATGAATACTGTCAACATAATGAATATTGTTCTGTTTGCATAGATTGTGGCTAGTTTTTCTCATCTAGATTCTACATTTAAATTAAGTATACATTTAATTTACATATATATATATATATATAATGTCCCTACAAGGACAAGGATTTCGGATATTGCGTTTAAGCAAGTAAAGATAATTCTTGAAACTACCCAGACCACCTACTTCATTCGTTAAAATATGCATTATAGTTACAACCGGAGCAGAGTGTGACCAATTTTGTATTCCAACATTCAATTCCCTCCACTTTGCCTTCCATTTACTGTGTGACGAATGCACAGCAAGCAATATCAACTGCAGGTTTTAACTCCTTTTGACGAAAGTTACATTTTTTATTTTTTACACAAAATTGAATTAAGTATTAACTTGAGTGATAACTGTATGCTATTCACTAAATTTAAATGTTTTATATCTAATATATAACTATATTTATATCTGTGTATGTATGTATGTATATATATAGTGTGCATTATCAATTTCTCTGATATCCATCTAAAAGCATGCAAGCATATCAAGGCTACGCACGTGTTACTCTCCCCCATATCTGACATTTCCACAGCTGCTTTCCAATACAATTTAAAGGGACTATGTGTAACTTTTTAAGTAATTTTTTACTTAAAATCAGTATTTTTATTCATAGATATGTCCTCACAGGCCAATTATCTGACTTATCTTCGTAAACGAATAATTTATTATCTTTATATACATGGGACGGGTAAGTCCACAGAGGCTTCCATGTAGATCCGCCATCTTGAAAAACTATAATAGCAGAGAGGGACAAAAAGTACAAGGCCAACGCATTTCCACAGCGCGTTTTCGTTCAGAGCCTGCATCACGTGACTGAAAGCAGCAGAAGCGGAGGCGCATGGCCCGACAAGTTTAAAAGCTGCATTACAAATCCTCGTCGCCAGAAAAGTCCAAAAATAGATCGTAAAAGGAAACGTGACCGGAGATTACAAAAAAAAAACATGAGTTAATGTCGGAGAAAGATTTCAAAAGAGTCCTGCTTTCTTTTCGACAGGTATGTCAATGTTAGTCTTTTTTACCAGATTTTTTCCATTGTTTGGTTGTGTACTATATCATATAGAGTCAGATGAACATTAATAGCTAGAAGTTGATGATGATAACTAATGCATGTAGGCTACTTCAGAAAATATAACGAATAAAGAAGGGATAACTACTTATTTCAACAGTTCATGTTATTCACAGTCAGTAATTCATACTGTAACATTCATTTATTCGTTGTGTCAAGTTGCTTTGTTTGAAATAACAAACCTGTTCACTCGAAGGAACACTCGACGAAGTGCTAATAGCTTTTTGATACATAATGGCTACCGTAGACGCAACGCGCATTTCAAAAAGCGTGGCGCTGGAGAGCACAATTCGTTTGAATGCAAAATACATTTTCCTACACATTGTCCCTTTAAGATCCGACGCTTACATTCGTTATCATCATAGACTAAAGCAGTGTTTGAATAATCTTATTCTCCTCTCTGATTTGTTTGTAAGTGTATACTCACTGTAAACTTTGACTTCCACAGGGTATTCGACCAGGTTGGTTAAAGACACCACTATGCATGTGAAGACTCTCTGGTCGGTCAGAGAGCCCTGAGAGATCAGCAGGCTGGAGTTAGCGGAGATGCTAACTCTACTTTTGTAGTCGTCCGTGGCGGACACGGTCTCCTGCTCTTTCCCAGCCTGTTTCACGAGTAGATCGCCGGAAGAGCCATCATCTTTCACCTGAACGAGACAACAGGCCCGTTAGCAAACCGACAAACACACATTTACCACACAGAGATTAAATTAGAAATCAATATGATGGTGAGAGTAGCTGTATATTGCTTGGCTACCCAAACAGGCCAGAGTAACAGCCCAGATGCAAAGAGCAACACTCACATATTTCCATTTGGTGAAAATAATGCCTTCTGGCTTGATATTTCCATTGTTGCAAGGCACTTCGATGGTCTCACCATACAGGCCTATAATTGTCTGCACACAGCTCCCTGGAAAATACAAGACAAGAACATCCTGTTTTAGATGCAGGGTTCGTATCAAACAGAGCGGCTGTGAAGCATCGACAGAAATTACTGTCAAATGCGACACGCGTGCATACACAAACATCAGGGTATTATCTCGTCTCTCAACAGAGCAACAAGAAATGGGAGGGAGGGTAGGTCTTGTTTGGATTATTCCCAAAACATGTGCACGGTATGCGTCTTAATTTTAAATTAGACGTGTTAGCAGAATCTGATAAATAAAACAAAAAGCACGTTCAATGCGAGGCCGTCGACGATGAGTTATGTGCATGAAACAAGAAAAAAAAAAACAGGTCTGAAATGTTGTCATTGGAGGTGAGTGCATGCATGCATAATTGTCGGCACATTAGCTTGTGCGTTTAGGCACGGATTGAAATAACAGACGTGTTAGCTGAACATTGTCATCTGGTTTGATAGATTGCACGGCATCATTCCTCTGCTGACACGACGACGTTGTTTGTCACTTGTGCCGGTAAGCTCTGAAAACATCATACTGTCTTACTCGGATAAGCGCCGACAATCACAAACAGTCGATCATAGTCTGAAGCGCAAAAAGAGTTGGCAATGTGACACAAAATAGCTGGTATTTTTTGCACATTAACAGTGTGAATTGTAGCGTGAATCTCCAGCTCCTCAGAGTGTTGAGTAAAACTTAGTACTTAAAGATTGCAGGGCTCTTTATTAATGGCCTAGGGAGGTTGTCATGGCAATGAGGCCCCATGTTTAGTGGCACGGTGGATTTAGGTAAAGCAGTAGAAGGGGTTGAAAGGTCACGGCTGAAGGGACTTCACGGTCCGCCCACTTCCATCAGCGCTCCGTCTCCAAGAGAGACTAATCAAAGAGCCTGAACAACGAAGGTTCAAATTGTGGTCAAACCGAAGACGCTAGCTGTAGGCAACCACTCTTCCGCACACATTCAGCCTTGCCTCCAGGGCAATCGTTTCCCATATTTTCAACTTTTCATTGTGATAGCAGTTTTAATATTGACTGAGTGGCTGCACTTCGGAGGATAAAAGTGCTGATAAACAATACCGATTTACAGTAGACACGCTTTAAAACACATACACACTCACACCAATTCAGCAGAACAAGTCATTTTGAATATATGACAGAAGTGAGAAACTTTTTACACACATTTTTTTTTTCTCTAAAAAGCTCCCTGCTGAAAAATCCAGCTAAAACCAGCCTAGGCTGGTTGGCTGGTCTTAGCTGGTTTAAGCTGGAAGTAGCTGGTTTTAGTTGGTCTCCCAGCCTGACTTAGCTGGTTAAGCTGGTCTCCCAGCCTGGCTACCAACTTGACCAGCTAAGACCAGCCTGACCAGCTGAAAAAGTGTTAAAAACCCCTCTAAAACCAGCCTGATAAACCAACTAACCAGGCTGGGAGACCAGCCAAAACCAGCCAACCAGCCTTGGCTGGTTTTAGCTGGATTTTTCACCAGGGCTCTGAGCTAATAATACATCCAGGGGAAGAACTGAGATGGTGACAGCCGAAAAGGACAGGTGTTGAAAGTGTTGTGTACACAGCAGGGTCTACATTATTCTAAAGACTATTCAACGTTTGGATAGCAGACTGCTAAAACACATCACAGTACACGGACACATGATACCGGCACAGGTGGGAAAGCGCCATGACAACAACAGATAATCTGCTGGCAGATTCTGACATTGAATAAAGATTGGGAAAGAGAGTTATACAGAGAAGACTGTTTAAGCACAAATGGATGAACCCTTCTGAAACATGTCAAAAACGTGATTGCACTGTTGAAAGAAACAGCTTAAGCTATAGCTGAAACTGGTTTGCTGGTGTAAATTGGTATTCCAACCTGGTCTGGATGGTCTGATTTGCTGGTTTAGGTTTTAAATTCTTGGCAAACTTAAACTGAGTTAAGTCATGATGGTCAACTAGTCATCCAATAATGACTAATCAATTTTTAAAGGTACAATATGCAAGATTGTTTCGCCACCAGGGGTCGCTAACCTCTTACAATAACAAAGGCGCATATTATTCTGCAGTAAGTGGAATTATGGATCTTGTCGTCAAGCTGATGGATCTTTTATGGATGAGAAAATACATTGATGTTTTTAAACTTGACTGTAGTATGAAGCAGGCGCGATTGCTAAACGTATACCAGCGCCACACGCAGCGCAAGTCCCGCGGATATAAAGGAATAAGGACATTTAATTCTACCGAACTACACGCTGAATTTCCCACACAGGTCAGTTTATTAGAGGAATTAAACTTGAGGTAACGCAACGCTGCTTCACTTGCTCTAACAGTTACACTATCACATTAAACGGCATTTGAGTGTGTTGAATGTTAGTTAGGTTGTTTCTTGGCTGTATGAGACTAAGCTAGATAACATTAGAGAATAACAAACAGATCGTATTCTAACTTTTCATCATGTCGAACTATATAACATTGATTAGTTTTATATACATTAATTTGCTCACCTGTTTGCTCAAATAACATGCAAACACTCACGTCTCTGTCAAGTCGAAGTTAGTCGCGGACGTGGAATTCTCGGCATCTCGAAAGATGTTGATCTTCGTTTTAGTCCTCTTTTTGTCTCAAAGTCTGCTTGCCATGTTCCATAATCTTTGAACAAAACCCTGCTAGAGACGCTCACGCTGTTGAGCACACATAATCAACCCAGTTGTCCACGTCTGTCACCATGGTTACTATTGCGTACAAGGTCAAACCTGGTGGAAACCGGTGGTAACGCGGATATGACGTCATAGCCTGGCGACTCCTCACCCCTGCTCACACGCCCCGTTTCCTCAGTTAAAAATCGCAATTTTCTCACGTATTACAAATAGTTGGAAACATTTGGGATATTGTGAGTAATCAACTAAGCAAAATATATAACATTGGCCTAGAGGTTTTTGGATAATTTACTGCAAAAATCCTGCATATTGTACCTTTAACATTGACTAGTTTATGTTGATTTTTATTCTTTTTTTTTTCAGTATAGTATTCAGTATTTCAGTATTTCATTTCTAAGTGAACTAATCCTTTAAGAAGAAACATTTGAGTTTGCCAAAGTCTCCAATGGAGACATTCAAATTGTCAAATAGTCTCTCATATTAAACAGGAAAAGTCTTAAAGTATGTGCGTTGAGAGAGAGTTCCAGAGACCAGACATGAAGTGAAGTCTGACAGCACAAGCCTGATTGTTGCGAAGTTGTTTCTGGTTTTCAGAAATGTCTCACAACCAGTCTCCACCTTATTTAAACAACCCGCAGCGACCACATCTATCACACTGCAGAGTCTAAGACCTCTATGACTGTTTGTACGCTGATAGAAAGAGCTCTTATCACCAGGGTTCCCACGGTCATAGAAAACCTGAAAATATAGGGAATTTAAAAACACTCATGCAAAAGTCATGGAAATAAAATTCAAGTTAAAAAAGTCATCTACATTTTAATTTTTTTCTATTTATGCTGAATGTTTATAAATTGCCTTTATAAATAAATGTATAAAATAAAACACAATAACAGAAATGTCACAGAAATTCATTGGGTAAAAGATGGAGAGCCATGTATCACACTGCTTTTGCTGGATGAACAGAACCAAACCAACAAGGACAATTTGTTTTCTGTCAGAACTATCAAAACCTCGTAAAAATAATAAAATTTTAATAAAAAAATCTCTACTGGAAAACAATTTCTCTATCTCATCAAAAGTGTTTCATTCTTTTGCAGAATGTGATGTTGCTTGGATAATATTGAAGATGTGGGGTGGGGTGGGGGTGGGGGGGATTTGAGATCACATTAATGCATATGCACTGGCAATCCCTATATCAACAACACCTATAGTTGTTTGTTTCTAGTATTTGGTGTGGTGTGGACAAAAAAAGCATCTCCAGCTAGTTTGTTTGCATTCAAAGAGAATAGGCTATGGTCAGAACAAATGCTTTGGGCTGCATCAGAAGAGATGATTCACTGTGTATGAAGTGCTTTTATTGTGCTCGCCAAACTAATAGTGTTAATATTTTGCTGAGCATTTGCACTGTCCTCAGGGTCAACTTGCTCCCACTGGGTAATTTCACAGCAGAATTCAGCCTCTTTCCTGGCACTGTTATTCAGATGTTTTGATGTTTTGTTCTCTTTGCCTTTGTTAAAACACATTCGCCCAAATAAATGTCGTTTTCATTCACATGGTGAACAACATACCTTCTGCTTCAGCCTGAAGAAATCTGACAAGAGAAAACCATTCACCGCTGCACTGCTTTGGTCTTTATTACTCGCTGTCCGCTTGAATTAAATCATTTATTTGATCAAATTTAGGGCCAATATGATAATTACTTATATTTATGTTAAGGCAGACAAAATCGATAAATGGCCATTACCAAAAATTCTATATTGTATATTATTTTGTCTAAATACATTTAAAATAAAATCCTAAAAACTAAAACCAATAGTTTACTTGTAAACTTTTCTTGTAGTTTAGCAGCTACAAGTAATTTAGATATTGTAATATTATAATGATCAGTATAAAAAAATATTCATTTTGATATTTGCTATAAAAAAAGACATTTAACAGTGTTAAGTTATTGTTGTAAACAACAACAACAACAACACCGTAATATTGACGATAACCAATATGGTACAGCTATACAATGCCATTCAAAACTTTGGGGTCGGTAAGACCCTCCTCTGTTCATCAAGGTTGTATTATTTTGATGAAAAATACAGTAAAACACAGTAAAATTGCAAAATATAACTTAATATATTTTCAAATGTAATGTATTTCTGTGATGGCAAAACTACATTTTCAGCAGCCATTTCTGCTTTTTGTTCAGAATTTTTTGATGAATAGAAAGATCAAAAGAAGGTTTATTTGAAATTGAAATCTTTTATAACATATTAAAGTTTTTACTGTGTATTTTGATTCATTTAAGGGGGTGATGAACTGAGAAATCAAATTTTTCTTGAGCTTTTGACATCTAAGAGGTCATCATATTATAAGAATATCCTGTACGTTTCAGAACTGAAAACGTCCTTGTTAGTCCAATAAAAGCTTTTATTGACACCAGGCTCAGCAAACGACTCGTTTTCAAAGTGGGGAAGGGGAACTATGACGTCAAAGAGGATAAAACACCACCCCTGTAGAAGAAAATCAACTCCTACTTCAACACGGCTGGTTTAGCCCCGCCCACCGATTCACGCATTACACGCTTAGCTAAATAACATAGCTACCTACCTCGTAATGACAAACCGGATCGAGCTACCGCGCAAAACAAAACATTGTGCAGCGCCTGGTTGTGGAAGAAGACAGTCGCTGTATAAGCTTCCTCTGGATTCTAATAGGACTGCATGGATAAACTTTATTTTTAATGACGTTCCAGCTGATGAGGTAAAACATTGTCCATTGTCTGTTCGTTTCATTTCAGTGAGGATTGTTTTGTAAACAAGACTGGATTTGCAGACCGATTAAGAGTAAAGGACGGTGCTGTGCCGTCTATATCGGATCCGACAGGAATGGTGCAACACGGACTCTTGGTCAAACATGTATGGGAGAATCATTCCGGTTGCCATTTTACAACATTGGACGTTTTCAAAACAATTTCCCCCAAGTGCATCGATGGGTGAGTTGAAACTCATTATAATATGCAAAACTGTTATCCACTCACATCAGTGGGCGTTTACTTCAAAGTCTTCCGTGCGAGACGCCCATTAAAACTGAGCGTTTTCCGGCTATGGTAATTAGCATATAAGTTTGTTGCTGTTGTTTTGAAAGTGAAATTTTACTGACATTAAGTATTGAAATCCTGGTATTGTGACAACGCTAATTATCTGGGATAACCAATCTCAGCACTAGAGCTTGACAGCTGGAATACTCGGCACTCTCCGGTTCCTCTAAATCAGCTCCATGGATTCTAAAGCCCCTCACAGAGAGCAGCATTGCTAGGAGAGAGGGAGGTAAAGGAACTGGCACTAGGGAAATCAATGCCTTCTCCGCTTCGCTCTACAGCCTGCGATTCATCAAACGGCGCCTGCCGTGCCCATGATCAAACCCAAACATATTAGTGGCTAAACACGAGAGCAGATTGAAGGAGCTTCTCACAAGCGCACAGTGTTTATCTTACTCTGCTTTCGCTCAAACAGACCGTCGAAAGAGCTTTTGGCACCGTCTCGTAACTTCAACATTCTCCTTAATTTAAAACCTGCTGGGCACAAAGCCACCTTGAACACGACTCGACAGTTCCACCATTCTCTACCAACCGTCAGAATGTGTTGATGTCAGATATGCTTTGTGATTCTAAAACTACCTATAAATCTAGAAATGCATGCCAGGAGTTCTTCGGCCCGTCTAGGGAGACCTGGGTTGACTTCAGGCTGGCGGAAGATCACAGCATGGTTAACTAGTAATGCTCACATGCACCTGAGTTTGGCAGCCTCCGCTTTTCCAACACACACTTTAAAACAACACGCACACTCACCAAAGTGCTCATTTTTCAAGTATAACCCCTGTTGTAGCCGTTTTTCTGTAAGTATTGTATTGGAGTTTATTTATTATAATTTCTGTATTTGTTTATTATTATTATTATTTAGTATATTCATATTTATATTTGTATTTATGTACTTATTTTCCTAGTTAATTATCAGGCACCTGTCGGGTTGGGAATGTAGGCCAATGTCATCGTGTGTGGGCGGAGGGGAAGTGACAGGAAAGATCAGATGTTTGGATTTGGAAATGGCGGTTTTTCACAGTTTTTTTTTTTTTGGACCACTTCGTTAACTTGGTTTAGATTTTTCGTTGGTTGGAATTATAAACTTAATTTAGAAATGTGTTAGAAATAAAACTTCCGAAATGAAGACTGCGTTTGGAGTGGAGTGTGTGCAAAATAATTAATCACTGTTTCCTGAATCCACGGACAACATCGAAAGGCCGACACATTAAAGTCAAAAGACTTGAAGGAATTTGGAGTTTGCACCACGAGCGAACGGAGAACGTGGATTGTGGCTTTTCGTGAGTACATGGGGAACTCTTTAATTCGTTAAGCCGCCGCGCTTATGTAGCTATCTTGGAAACTGAACGCTGAGTGAAAATGCGGATGCGACGAATATTGTTGAGTCATTACACAAGAGTGATTTTATGAAAAATTATGTTTATGCTTGATGGATAATGGATGATGTTGCTGAAAGAGCGATTATGGCAGAAAATGAAATGTTTAAGTTGCTCGCATCCCGCTGAGGAAAGCTTGGAGTTTTGACGAGAAAACGAAACGAAATAAATGCCGCGATTGAAGCTGACGAGTATAACGAATCTGTTGCTAAACATGTGGAAACCTTTAACACCGTGTTGGCGGATTTTATGGAATTGCAAGTGTCTGTGCAAACAAAGTTTGTTGAATGATGATGAAAAGGAGGTTCATTAATCTCTCTCAACTGGTTGCCACTTGCCAGTGCATTTTAGAGTGGAATATAAAATTTTAATATTTGTTTTTAAGGCACTCATTGGTCAGGCTATGTCTTATCTGTCAGACCTTGTTAACGTGAAACACTCAACAAGATGCTTGCGCTCTTCAGACAGCATCACACTTGTACACCAAAAATCTAGACTGAAGTTGCGAGGTGATCGTGCCTTCTCAGTGGCTGGTCCTAGGCTATGGAACAGTCTTCCTTTATCTGTGAGATCTGCCACATCTATGTGAATTTAAATCCAAACTGCAGTCATATCTTTATAAACTGCGCATTTCACTCTTAACCCTGGTATAAAGAATGCAAACGTAGTGTTTTATTGCTTGTTAGTTTTGTGATATTGTTGTGTCTTTATATTTTTATTCTTCTTCTATGTACAGCACAGTGGTCAACTTCTGTTGTGTTTATTTGTGCTATATAAATAAACTAAATGAAATTAAATGAAATGAGGTTGACCACACAGACTGGTATGAGGCGAAATTAATTATCTTTAGGGAATTTCTGAATGGGATTGAAACATGGATGGATGAAGATCCAAAATGTGCTATTGAGAATGTCTTGGAAGGTGCTGTTGGGCCTAATGATAGTGTTTCTCAGGCCACTGATAAGTCTTGTTGTCATTTTTAAAAGTCACTTTGTTACACCTTTCTTATCCATTCAGTTTGCTAATTAGAACCGCAGAATTTTATTAAAAAACATTTAAAATTTCTTGTAAATGAGCCCTTTTCTTGTGTTATAGAATGAGCTTAATCTTAATATTTGTATAATGCACAGCATGTGCACACTCAGTGTTGAGCACTGTTGCGGAAAATTACAGTGTACACTTTCCTCATCCACTTAACAGAGTTTTTTTGTTAGACACCATTTTCTTTTTAACTTAATGTTTCTCATTTGCGAATGTGAAGGCTACTGTTTAAAGCTCTATAGAACTAAATTGAATTTAGAACTGAGGAATGCAAGTTGCCACCCCTCTAACCAGATGAACTTAAGGTACCTCCTAATATGCCACCATAATATTAAACATAAGGGCCTGTCTTGGTATGCTTGCATAGCTGATGGACTTTGATCAGTATAAAATGCTTTTAAAAAAAAATGAAGAGTAAATCAAGTAGTACTCAAGTAGTCTGGTGGTACTCCCGGTCTGCTGTATGAGCACTAAAACACCAAATCAAAATTCATCTGGCAGAACCCTGAAATGCTGTGCCTCCATCTGTGGAAAGAAGTAAATCTGTGCCGAGTTAACACTTTTGTGATGAACGATTCTGACTTTTGATCCTTTGACCAGAAAGACCCACTCCATTGCAATAGATTTTGTGCGCTACAACATTTTTTTGTTGTTGTTGTTGATCAGCCACAGGTTTTACTAACAGCAGAATTTATTCCAGGACTTAAAGGAGTAGTTCACTTTTAAAAAAACTTTTGCTGATAATTTACTCACCCCCATGTCATCCAAGATATCCATGTCATTCTTTCTTCAGTCGAAAAGAAATTAAGGTTTTTGATGAAATCATTCCAGGATTTTGCTCCATATAATCGACTTCAATGGGAACCAAATGGTTCAAGAGAGTTTCAGTGCAAACTGCAAACTGTTCAAAGGGCTTTAAACGAAAACATGGACATCTTGGATGACATGGGAGTGAGTAAATTATCAGCAATTTTTTTTTAAAGTGAACCCCTTTATGTTAAAATATTTACCAATTTAATCCAGCTTTTGTTCAATAATGATATGAATTTAATGTAAAAGTATTAGTGTTTACTGTGCACATCTCTAGGGAAGAGTTTTCAGCAGTTCCTAATCTATAAAAACCTACAGAAAGGGTGCTATTTGCTGGCAGCCCCTGGTTCTAATTAATTTAAAGCCTGTCTAATTAAAGTAAAGTGAATGAAATGCATCCAGACCGATGATTCGATGGAATTAATGAAGCTCTGACTAAAGCCAGTAATTGGTTGGAATTCCATTAGGCGTGGATTTCCTCAGATGCGGCAGCTGCGAACAAGCAGGGCATGTGCTTTTGTACAGAATCAACCAGTGTGGCTGAAGACTATTGACTCCTTAGCTTGAAAGATACCTGTAGCCACAAAGCCTATAGACTCATTGCGTACACAGACAAAGTTTTCACGTTTTATGGGGACTTTCCATAGACAGGATTTTTATACTGTTCAAACTGTATATTCTATCCCGTTACAATAACTCTACCCCCTAAACCTACCAATCATAGAAAAAAACATCCCTTTGTATGATTTATAGGCTGTTTTTCTCATGGGGACCATAAAAAAAAGTCCCAATTTTGTCCTCATAATGTAGGGTTTACCTCACACACACAACAATATAAAGAACTACTCATGTAGCTTTTTGTTTAAGGCAACTTAAAGCAATAAAGAAGACATAATGGACACTGTATAATCCAATATAATGCAATCCATCTGCTGCATATAAATAATAACCTTAGACATGCACTCTCTCAATTAAAAAAGTTTATTTTTTTAAAGTGAGAAGTATACTAAAGATGTATTTTTTATTTTTAGAGTAATTAACATTTTTGTTATATTGTATATTCCTACAGTCTCATTACTTGAGAGCGGAGTACATTATGCATGGAGAGACACAGCTACAGTAGGTACTGAGAGGTAGTCCGCAGGTTTGACCTGCAGCTCGATTAAATATATAATATTACTGATCCATCATTATAAACTGCCTCTACAATCCAAACATAACAAGCCTACAGTGAACCAGACTCCACTGATAGGATTTTTGCAAAAAAATATGTGATTGAGAATTCTGTGCCTATAGTGTTGAGCCTGATCTAGCAGCTAAGGGCCTCTGAGCACCAGAGCTAATAAACACATAGTGTTTGCATTGGCTATGTGCTTTCATCTCTTCTAATGCAAGTCTGTTCATCTTCTAGATCAAATATTATTGCCTGCCCAGAGCCATGGATCCACACGAAAATTATGGTGGTATTAACCGACAGAAAAATCCATATTTTTTTTCCCAACAGGTAAACATCCACAGATAACTCACACAGAAATATCAAGTCTTTGTGATTTGATCGACACATCCCGCTACTGTATTTTCGTCCCAGAATATCAAGACTTTTCCAGCGTTAAGCTTAAGTTTAGGTTAAATGATATGGCCGACAGCTGGTATGGCAGATATATCAACGCATTCTCATCCCAAGGCGTCATATATGACGCTTTTGCCAATCCGTAGACATCCAACACACATGGCACCCTTTAGCGTCAATATAACACGCACAGAGTATGGGTAGGTTTAGGTCTTAGGGTTAGACCACTAGAAGGCGCCTTCTGGCCCATATATATCTGCGTCTCATATTGACGCTAAAGGGTGCCATGTGCGTTGGATGTCTACGCATTGGCAAAAGTGTCGTATATGACGCCTTGGGATGAGAACGGGCTGGATATATACAATGTGTTATATATTGTATGAAATATAGAATCATTTTATAATATTATTATGATAATAATGCTTAAAATACCTCAATATATTCTAATTAATTGGCCTGATGGCTTATTTTTTAGTCTATCACTAATCAGGGTTTTGCCAAGAAAAAAAGTCATGCCACTCAGTGCTCTGCATCCTTATTCATACCCTAATTATGAAGATAAATCATATGCACATCAATGGAACACATCAGTTCAGGTTTGCGCCACCATCTGTCTCATCAGTAAGTGCTAGTTTGTTCAGCGTAATGAGGGATTTGTCCAGTACATCTGCATATCCTCTGAAAAGAACAGTCATGGCCAAATCACCCACATTTCTGCTCCCTAGTTGCCCATGCAACAAGTTAAAAAAAGGCAGATAATAATCACTTTACTTTGACTGGATGCTTTTGTCTGTTTTCCCCCCTTTTTGACCTTTTTTAACGTTCCTCACCATTTTGTTAAGCTAGCCATTATTCCATCTCTAAAATGGCATTAAGCGGCAGTGCTCTTTGCTGTCAACGGCCCATCAACAGCAATGGCCATGCATAAAGCAGCTGGTTTAGTGAGCTGTGTCAAGAGAGTCTTAGCATTAGATAGGCGTGGATGTAATCATCTTTGTGATGGGTGACAGCAATTACAGTGCAGGAAAGAGCATTATCAGAGGGGCTATTTGTTCAGCTCTTTTTGCTTTTCCATCAGTCCAGACTTTAACTGAGATCCATTGCTTCTGAGGACTGCAGTGCAGCTACTGAAATGTTTGTGAACTGGGAGTCTCTCTCAACAAATTAGCAAGTTGCTATTTGCTACTGAGATGATTTCCCTGTTGAAAAATCCATCCATGGTATAGATGGAAGTTAAATACATAATAACTATGTTTTGAAACATAGTAGCTTGTTTCTAGCTGTTCCAGCCCGGTTGTTAGTTGGTACAACTACAAACTCAATAATGTGTCAGGCTGTGACCCGCTCTCATAGTCGGTTATGAGGTTTTAGCAAGGGCATTGCTAAGTAGTTGTTAGGGTGTTCTGGATGGTAGCCAGTGCATCGCTAATGTTTTCTGTCTTAATGAAAACAGACATGTGATTTTTGTAGACTAAAGGCCAGATTTTCGATTAGCTTGCGACAGTGCAAACCCCCTTTTGACGTAAAAAAATAAAAAAAATACTGTCAAGATTTACTAAAGACACGCCATGAAAAATTAGCACCGAAAAGGCGTGAACAGCTATTTTTGTGGCTGACCTTATTGGATATGCATTTGTAGGAGTTTTCCTTTCAGATGGTTGTCAATCTACTGTTAGTTGCGCCATTATTTACCACCCCAAAAAAAGCATGTCTTAAACCAGTTAATTGGTAGATTGCATTGGTCATTATGGAAATGATCCAGCTGCATTTGTATTCTATAATTTGCACATTGTCAGTAGATCACGTGCATAAATGTCCACTCCTATCGGCACTTTTTCAGAATTAAGCGTATTTTAGTCAATCTGGCCCTAAATTGTTTATCTGTTATGAAGAAAATTTGTCTTTAAAACTTTCTAGAATTGTTTCAGGATGGTTAGGCCATGTGTCCACCAAAGCGTTTTAGCCAGCTGAAAAACGGTAGATGCTTTTCTGAAGACAAAAAGAGAGCGTTTTGGCAGCGCAGCGTTTTTTTTCTGTTGAGATGATTTGTTGCTATGATACATAATATCTGCAGCACAGTTTACTTGGAACTGATTTCGCACATAATTTTTTCATACTAAAAATGTATTTTTCATCCATTTTGTTCGGTTAGCTCTGTTGGTTGATGTCGTTGTACAGAAAGAATTTTGTGACAGTTGGTCAGTGTGGTTTAGTCCCGCCCCTCCTCCACACTGATTGGACGGGGTGGGTAAAAAGTGACAGTGATGAGCGCTGCGTTTTATCCAAAGTTGAAAATTTTTCAACTCTCGCCGACCTGTAAAAAAACGCTGGGCGCTCGGCACTTCAGCGTGAAAAAAAACGCTCAATGCCTTGTTACGCTCATGGCGTTTAAAAAACGCGGTGAAAACATACACCAGGCGTGTGGAAAAACGCTTTGGTGGACACACGGCCTTAGCGCTGGTTAAGCTTTATTTCTGGTGAAGCTGGTTGATCGTACTACTTAAGCAAGTTAAGAAGTCTGCTGGCAAGAGCAGCAAACCAGCAATGTCTTTTCAGCAGGGCAGAGCTCTGTGATTTCACTCAAATAAATTTGCTAAATTGGATCTGAGGATCCAAGCAAATCTGAGGATCCTTTTTTTTGTTCAGGATGAGAGCCAATACTCTAGAGGCAGTAGATTGATTGTTTGATTATGTTCCAATAAATTTGCAACCCCATAAGAGTTGAATCGACCACTGCAGGTGCCTCTGTGTACTGTTTTCATTAAGACATATGGAAAAACACACATTCAAGGATCACAGCACACAGTGATAATTGGCCTTCCTCTACGACTAGCGCAAGACGGACATTAATGACATTTGCTGAGGAGGAACATTGGCAACAGCAGTCTAATAAACACCATCTGAAAAAAAAAAATTCCACCCGCACTGACAAGAGGAAATCTGCTTTTGGCAGAGCAGCGTCCATACTATTAACTTGACTGCTTTTTCAACAAGCCAATCCATTAGCCTAAAACCACCATGCTGTCAACATAATACCTTTCGTTTCTGACTTACCACATGAAATAATAATGAGGGAAGTGGAAAGAGAGATTAAGACTCTTATGAGCTTCCTGTGGATGGAGACACTCTAATGGCAATGTACAACTATGCACTAAAAGAGTTCCTGTCCATCACGGCATGTCTGAGCATGGAGCGAGAAAGTAAGCGATCGGTTAATGACTTGATCCAGAGAAGTTTGCGAGCGTAGTCTGGCTAAGAACGAGAACAACCTGCTCACAATGCAAATGCAAACTGGGGATCAATGCCCCTTACCCACTGAATCTAATACCCAGTGCTGTTAACAAGCAAGAAGTAATTGATTAAGACAGCCGGCACACGCAGAGTAATGAAGCACACAAACACACGCCGACGTGAATACGTGCTCAGAAGCGAACAGTAGGTAAACTGAAAGTGTGCGGCTCAGTCAAGGGCACTGCCTTTATTAGGGAAGTCTTCATTACTCCGCGGGCAGAGCGAAGAAATCAGAGCATCTTTTTTTTCCTTGTCCGGCTCCTTGTAGAGGGCCTCTGGTGGTGCAAGCAGGCTAATTGACCCATCCATGGCCCAGGCTTTCAGAAGCGGACGGGCACAGAGCCTGGAGTGCTGAAATAATTGACTTGATGAAATGAAGAGCAGAAACTCTCAGAGGATTGCTGCCTCATCCACTCCTGTCTCTCTCTCCAACCTTTATAGTCTGTTGCACTAAGGGAGAATTCACTAAACGGTTACTTCACTTATTTGCCACGTCAACCTGTATATTATTCACTAAACAACCACAATCCAGTTTAAGCAACCGCTAAATTTTCGGATATAGTGTTGTATTTAAATTAAGCCATTGTTATTCTTTTCAGCTAATTGCCTGGCGAAAAGTAAGCAGAAAGCTTAATTAAATTCCAAATTCCGATCATGGCAACAATTATTTATCAAACGTTCATCAAATGAGAGGTAAAATTAGACATACCAGACGTACACAGTTTTGAAAAGACGATTCGGGCACTCATGAATAGTGGTCGACCGATATATATCGCCACGGCCGATATATCGCCATATTTGGGGACTTTTATTTTGACAGCGCTGCAGACTTTCATTTTGACGGGCAGCGCTGAGAACACACACACACACATATATATATATATATATATATATGTGTTTATATGTATGTATATATATATATATATATATATATATATGTTTATATAAATATCGGCTTTATATCGGCCATCGGCCACCCTGCTCTCTCAGATATCGGCATCGGCCATCAAAAAACCCATATCGGTCAACCACTACTCTTGAATCTTTGGCTACATGACAAAATAAATCAGATTTTACCTGTGAGTCTGCAGTCTGATTTTAAAATGAGTGAGTCATGGCTCCATGCAAAAACAATCAGACAGTAAAACCAGTGTTGCCCGATTCACAAACAACTGACTCTTTTTAGGTCAAGGTGTCTTTATTAGTACCCAAGGGTAAATCTATTGTGCAGACTGGAGATTCAGCGATCCATACTTAAGACAATCCAAATAACATCAAAACAATCAATAAAACATTACAAATAATTAACTTCTAAGACAAAGATCATGACAATGTGCCTCTACATTGGGTTGTGGTTCACCTATAATCTTACTAGCCCACCTAACAATTTGGTTCAAAGATTTTGTTCTTTTTAGGGAATTAAATACATACAACGTGATTTAGAGTAGTCTGTACACAAACAATTGACTCTTGAGCCAGTTCTTTGTAGTAAATCAAAAACATAACGTGAACAGTGTAGGCTGACTCAAACAAATTACTTTTTAATTAACTGAAAGAGTGTAATTCGGTGTCACAAGCAAATTACTCTCAGTCTGCTATTTTTAGCGTGTTTCGGCCCACAAACAAATAAACCTTATCAGCCGGTTTGAATTAGTCTGAAACACTACCCCAGTCGGAAATCAAATGAAAAGCTAGGGAAATTGAATCAAATCAAATCAACACTCAGGAGATTGGGAATTGAACCTTGATAATTGCATACTCCAATATTTTTTTTTTGTCAATATTTAAGTTCTTTAGTGAATCAGGCACCAAAACAACGCATGCATAATAATAAATGGAAGTAAGAGGAAGCGTAGTTCGTTCTAAATGCGATCCCCTTTGACTGATTAGTGAAGTGAGTCAGAGCTGTCTTCAATGCAGTGTTCTCTTCTCACCTTGAACGCAGTACTGTGCAGACAGACTGACGACTCAACCCACTTAAACAAATGCAAGCCCTGCAGTGGACCATGGAGACCTACTTGTGTCTGACTAGACCTCTTATAATAGACATCAGTATGCACTGAAGTGAAGGTTGAGAGTTTGAGACTGGAACAGGATTTCGTGTTGCTATTATTAAAGGCACAAAATGAACCTTTGGTCTAAGAACACATTGGTACCTAGTCGACCGTTCTCTGAGATTTGTTTTCATGATAATCGAATGTAAACATTTTTATCTCTAAAAATTGTTTAGCGTATAACACTTGTATATAGGGCTTAAAGTAATGCAAAATAAAAATTGCTAGTTTAGACTACTAACAAGGCTCAAATTAGCCGCACACTAACACAGTAGCATAATGAGGGTCCCTCAATGCAAACCAAAGCATTGAGAACATTGTACGTGTACAGACAGTTTAATAAGAAGATATCGCGAATGCAGGCAGGAGCCATCTTTGGAAAACACTCTCGACCAGTTAAACCACGAACGCCAAGTGAGCTGATGTTTTCAAATGGTCCGATGTTTTCGGAAGAAAGCACAGAGCGCATAAGAGAAGCACTGAATGCAACAGAGAAAATAATAAATAAATAAAAATAATTAAAAAAGGATTATGATTATCATTAAGAGAGATGGCTGATACGATGGCTCCTGCGTGTATACGTGAAGTAGACTGTCTACATACTGGCATTATATGCTAATCAGTTTTTAGAGATAAAATTCTTCACATTCGATTATCATGAAAACAAATCTCAAAGAACGGTTGACTAGGTGCCGATGTGTTATTATACCAAAGGTTCATTTTGCACCGGAGTTGTCCTTTAAGAGGTGCTTCTTTTGAGAGTACGCTGCTTATTTTCTAAGCACACAAACGTAGCCCAAGGCGTTAAGGTGAGGTGGGGATTTGGCCCTTTTTCTGTGCATTGCAAGGGCAAATTTCATAACCGTGTGAATTTTTAACAGCTGGGAAACGTACCTGTTGCCTCCAAACATTCCAGGATGGTCACATAGTTAAACGTGGTATGCTACATGATGGGGCTTGTAACAGTAACACCAAGGGCGTCTATTGGGCTGAATCTTTTGAAGGTATTTATTCTAATTAGATACTATTTCCAATATCAAAATAGGTAAAATTACACATTTTTATTGAATAATTGTATATGCCAATAAATAAAACTAATAACAAGAAGCCCCTAAGTAAAAACAATAGCAAGACATGTAGCAGGTGAAAGCACTGAATAGGTTTTAAAAGTAGTGGCGGTCAGGGGAGGCATAAATGTCACAGCCAAATTTTGAGAAAAGAGCAATTTACTAATAATAAAATTCCTAGGGGTATTTTTTGTTTGTAATTTCACTATTGTAAACCATAAAATATTACTGAAATCTGAACCCAAGTGGTTTACCAGATTTCTTCAAGTGCTAAAGGGGTGACATTTTATTTATATTGTCTTATAATTTACATTTTTTTGTGTAATTTAATTATTTTTTTGTGAAATTGACAGCTTTAGAAATATGAAATTTAAAATATAACCTTTTTTAGCAATTTTTTATATTTGTAATTTATGCATGCATGTGTAATTTAAGAAATATGAAATTTAAAATGTAACCACATTTTTACTCCCATTTCCCATTTGTAATTTATGCATGCAAGAATTTATACACCAAAAATAATTTATTCCAGTTTTTTTTATTGTATTACAGTTATGCGAATCAGCATTGAGAATGCATGCAATGTAAAACATTATAAAATGTTATACAGTAATGAAATGTTTGGTAGAAATTGTGGTCCTACGTTTTATTAATGCCATTTTTTTTTCTTTGTTTCTTTATGAACAACGTGACCTGATTGTGAGATTTACATGATCACATTTGTAACACCTGATGTGTATAGGCAATGAGATAAAGAGAAAGAAAAAGACACGCAGAAAGAGACAGTTCATCCCAATGCACAGCTTGTGCTTCACTGAGCAGGTGGCAGGAAGTCTGAGGTACAGCGACATGGACATGAAAGGGCGAGAAACACACAGTATAATTGCCCTAACTACGTTAGAGTCCGTTTCTCAATAGCACTGCCAGCAACACATGCCCGAAAGGGCTTATCTGGCAGGAAAGATGCAATTTCTACCACGCTGAGCTAACCAAACAAAGTTACTCTATTCAAGTAGATTACAGAATTTCTATAGGAAAACCTTGAGGGCTGAATAACAGAACAAATTGAGCAGCACGGACCAAATAACCATTGTGTGAGTCGATACGATTTCCAAGACTTATGAGTACTGCGACACCATAGGTTTTGTGCAACCTTGGGCAGCAGACTCTAGAGAGCCACTCCCATGAAAAAAAACAAATCAATGCAAACATGCTTCCAGTTGCGCTGCCTTGGAAATCAACGTTGGGTTGGAGATGACATCGATGTGTCGGGGGGAAAAAAGGGAGAAGAAATTGCCGAGCTAGAATTAAGGATTGTTTTTGTTCAGTGGGCACACAGAGAAAAGAGGAGAGGAACAGCAATGTGCGAGAGAAAGAAACCACGGGGCTTCTGGACCCTCATGGGGATAAGCATCATCATGCAACCAGCTTTCTTTTTCCTTTACTCCTCCTCTTCTCTCTCTTTCTCCACTCAGCCCGTCTCTATGTCTCTGTAGGGTGTTTCAGATCAATGCTGGCACTCCCAGTGCTCACTGTCACTGCTACAGTGCTGTCTGTACTGAGAGATTTCAATCCCATTGATAGTAGAGGTTGGTCTCTGCACTGAGGCATGGGCCAGCATTTAAATCTAGAGGCCGCTATACTATGCCAAAACACTCTCAAGGAAGGCATTCATTCTGCTTCTGTGTACACATAACGCAACTTTCCGCCCGGCCTAAGGAGGTTCTGCACCTTTGCACTCCTTACCATTTGCCATGTTTGGCATTCAAATGTATTCCAGTCAAATAGCCCTGACATCAGGATTATGCCAATAGGTGTCAAGGGTAATGGGGAAGGTATCTACAATGAATCCAGATGATGAGAAAAGTGGCATAGGATCTTTAAGTCAATACGAAACTGACCCTATTTACTTTACTAATAGACATTTCTGGTCTTTCTCCATTAGTCATTGTAAACTTGCACCTCGAAATGAATCTCCTTTTTAGCTGATGTCATCAAGGCCGCTGAAGTTTCAGCCAACCAGCTGATGGTAATCATCAGTGTTTTGTTCTACAGTGTTGCAAAATAATGTTAAGAAATCATGTATTTCTATTAAGTTCAATCAGACAACACATACAGTGTGAGCAGTGTAGTCCAAAAAAAAAACCTAAATAAATTACCCTTATGAATGGTTCTTTTTAATTAACCCAGCCATACAATCGCAAGCAATGTTTGATTTAAGACCAAATTACTCTTACGAATGCTTCTTTTTATTGAATCAAAGCATAAAGCACAACCAATGAAGTCTGATTCAAGAGTAAATTATTCTAATGAAGAGTTATTTTAAATGACAAATGAGCAGTTCATTTAGAGCTGCAGTGCATAACTTTGAGTTCAAAATTGACAATTTATATAATAAGCGAGTACATCATGAATCCATTTTCCAAACCGTGTTTTTGTCTTATCCTGAATCACGTACACATATAATAAGTGTTTATATTCAGACTATTTTAGAATGGTTAGGGGCGTACCACTGGGGAGCAGCCCACCCAGAGAGAGAGATCCTGCTATGTTCTTCCGCAAAGATGATTGCAGTTTTGTTTCACAAGTTGCTGGTTTGAAACAAATTCTTAACGGAATAAACTCACTGAATCAGTGAGCGTTTACCTAATCAATACTGAATTCACTTACTAAACTGCCAGTTATCATTACTTTCGAAATGTGAAAGACAATGTGTTATTCCCTTCCTAAATGTTTGAATTAAATATCCTTTTTCAGTCATGTTGCATAAATAAAATAGATTCCGTATGACATTTCATATTGGCAATCTTTACTTTAAGCATGCTGTGATTTTAACCCAAAAAGAAGGTATTTTTGGAGACTGACTCTCTGTTTACAACCCAAAAGCAAAAGGAAGCAGCTGTGGTAATTATGAACAGCATTTTAAATCAGACCAGTGTAGAAAGAGTCGTTTACCAGAAGAAGAATTAGCATAGTTTGTAGCCTGGCTAGGGCTATTCTTTTGTACACAAAAAGGATTTTTAGGTGTCTAATGGGTTATATATATATATAAAATAATAATAATTCAACTATTAAAAGGTAAAAAAATAAAAAGGAAGTAACATTCCAACTGTAAAGCAAGTATATATATGAAAAAATAAAAATCATTGAACATTACTTTTTTGCAATTACCCATCTGCCAGGTACAATTATAGGAGTGGCCATACAGGTGACACATGGAAAATATCAATGAAAATGAAGGTTTTTGAAAGGCAAAAAGATAATCTTGAATGCTGAAATGTCAAGGATTGCTGAGCTTCTCTCCACTTTTCAGTAACGTAACACGTATGCGTACGCACACACTTCCTGTGAAAGTCACCAAGTTTCTCTGCTGAATTTATAAAATTTCTCATTCAGAGAAAACAATTTGACAGAACTCCTTTTGCCACAACAAAACAAAAATCCAATTATCATAGCATTCAAACACCACAGTGCCAAAAGCAGAGACTGAAACAGTCACACGGAGGAACAAAAAAGAAAGAAGCAAATTAACTGAGAATTGTGCGTCAGCCTGAAACCGCTCCCATGTCCCATCTCATCCCTTTGCTTTTCTCATTTTGATCTCTGCTTTGCAAGGGAGCTTGTTAAAGAGAATCCCATTCACCTTATCCAAACGTGGATGTCTTTTTACTAAAACTAAACTAAGAAATGTAATGGTAATGATGCAAATTATTCATAGTATGCAATTGGCAGCAAGCTTTGCTTGCAAACTAGCTTACACAACATGCTGAGGCGATTGTGTACTTTAAATATTAATGAAATAAAATAACCTTTCATTGGATATGAAAATAAATCACCTCTGATTGGCCAGATTAAAAAGAGCACAAGCTTGAAGGAGTAGTTCACTTTTAAAAAAAACACTTTTGCTGATAATTTACTCACCCCCATGTCATCCAAGATATCCATGTCATTCTTTCTTCAGTCGAAAAGAAATTAAGGTTTTTGATGAAAACATTCCAGCATTTTTCTCCATATAATGGACTTTACTGGTAACCAAACGGTTCAAGGTCCAAAAGACACTTTCAGTACAAACTGCAAACTATTCAAAGGGCTTTTAACGATTTCAGACGATGAATAAGGGTCTTATCAAGCGAAACGATCGCTCATTTAAAAAAGTTTTATAAGCTCAAAGTTTTATAAGCTCAAATAGTCGCCTTGCTCTGTTCTGCGTTACGCGTTCATAACTCTCCAGTTCGAACTCGTTCATCAAAATGAACGAATCTTTTCCCTAGTCAATTTGTTCATTTTGTACTGAAAGTCTTTTGGACCTTGAACCGTTTCGTTACCAGTAAAGTGCATTATATGGAGAAAAATCCTGGAATGTTTTCATCAAAAACCTTAATTTCTTTTCGACTGAAGAAAGAAAGACATGGACATCTTGGATGACATGGGGGCGAGTAAATTATCAGCACAGGTTTTTTTAAAAGTGAACTACTCCTTTAAGCGCCACCTTCATTTTGTCTCATTCCCATTGAAAACAAACTAAAAACTCATGGTTACCATGTAAAACATACTTAATATTGCAGTTACATGCACCATAAAACAGAACAAAAAGCAGCAAGTGTCCTGTTTCTATGGTGTGGGTGAGGTTCATCTATTGAAAGCACACAGTGTATGGAATGGCTCAGGCTCTACACTACATGTAAAAAAAGACCCAAGTCCATAACAATTTGAGGATCTTTCAAGAGTCAGAGTACAGCTTTTGGAAAAAGTCAAAATGGCTCTCGTGATTCTTCCCTCTCCTTTTATCTGCTCTCTTCACTGCGAAGCAAACCACTCTCAAGGCCCAGGAGGAAAAGAAAATGAACGCATGTGTACGCATGCTGAGGAAAACAAGAGCAAAGCAAAAAACGTGGTCATAAAAAACCTGTGCAACAGTCATGGATGGCAGGTAAGTGCACTTTGTAATAATTTCCGTAATGCTCTACATTATGGAAATAGTATGCAGTGTATCCTGTGGGAGCAGCGAAGCATATGCTTCCAGGAAGTCCCATGAAGTCAGTCATGGTGGAAAACCCTGCATTGCCATCCGCGTTTGTCTGCCGCCCTTAATGAAATGCTATTAAACCCACTGCAGGGCCATTTGGAAAAAACAACAACAAAACCTCCCCGTAAGTAAAGACTTGCTGCAGGGCATCATTACACCTCAATCTCATTTAGTACCGCAGGTAACGTAGCGCATTCATTACCCTGTGTCTGTTACTCGTACAAAGGACACTACGGCCCATCTGGAACCTGACACCAAACATCTGAACAGCACAGTGGCCAGATAACAGGCGGGAACAGGCATCCTCCCATTACCGGATCCCTACAGAGCCTGTGTGAGCAGATGTTGCCGTTTATATATTCAGGTGTAGGCTCTGATTGACTGCAGTTCAGGCTAAGTTCCCCACTGGGCAGTTAGTGCTGGTATGAAAGGGTAAAAGTGGAAAGAAAGAGGGCTCAGGATCGGTTCCTGTGGTACACCCTTTCAATTGAGTTGTCATCTGAGAATGCCACGATCATGAGTTATTGGTTGATGATTCATTGTCATGCAAATAACCGCCATTAACAATTTAAATGCCGTATTTTATGTCACTTACAGTATAAAGACTGTACAGGGCATTTTACTTTAAATATACAAATATTTACAACTGAAGCTCAGCCTTATTCATTTACTGTTGAATATCACACAATAGTACTTCCGTCCTGGTTTTTTATGCATTATTTTAAGGTGATACAAATTATAACCAGAAATATTTGCATTATAACAAGCAGAAAAAAGTCAGCTGTCATATATAAAGACATATTTTTGACATGACAATAGCAAAGTAGCATATTAGCCCCTTTCACACAGTACCGTTAAATAACGACTTTTATGGTAAATACACAAATGTGCTGTTCACACATGATCTCTTAATAGTAATTTTCCAGTAAAGACTGTGTGTCTATTATTGACACATAGGGGGTTTTTGATTCAACAGAAAAAATGACCGTCTTTATACTGTAAGTGAAACATTTTTCAATCAAACTAAACGATTTGTTGATTCATTCAGTCAACTAAATCAGCATTACAAATGATTCACTCTGGAAAGTTAGTAATGTGTGTTGATCTTTAAATTTGTTCAGAATTATTTCGAAAACGAGAAAACGCTTTATCTAAAACACAACATTAACTTTTTGATATTATGCAACAGTTCTAAAAACAAGGTCGCACTCACATTTTGAATTTCCAAAAGAAGACTTTTAAAACAAAAACTGGTAAACTATGCATTTACAAAGACATAAGATGACACACCATAGTACACACAGAACCAGTTTGCAAGTATTTTTCTATGTAAATTTGAAGTTGACCATTGTACTCACGATTTTTGCACTCACATCTCACGCAAAAACAAGTCATTTTTTTTGTGTTTATAAGTGTATTTGTGTTTATAATTGCAGATTCTGGGTCAATGGCGCCTAATGTAACACAGATGCTTCTTAATTTGCATACTTATGCACTATTCAGTGGCACTTAAGTATAAATAGTGTGCGTAGTGTGTTCACACTGAAAATTCCACGATGAAAAAAGGCACTTACACAAATGATACGAAGTGTGGAATGGAATATTTAACACTTCATGCACTCAACTGTTTATAGAGGGGGGAAGGGTCTGTAAGACTACGATGTTAGATGACAAAACCATCGTATAAAATTCACACACTATACGGCCAAGTACATACTGTAGCGTACAGTATACTGTAAGTGCATATTTGAGATACAACTATTAACTCAGCTCACCAAAGCTGAAAAATGAAATAGGAAAACCCATGTTTCAACTTAATAGGTCTTTGCGCTATACACCATGTGCAGGGATACAGTACTGTGCCAAGTGCACGCATGCCTCTATTATAGTCAATGTTCTGTGTACTGCCAGGTCTTGACGCAGCAGAAATCCTTCTCAGTTTTGGCAGTTTATAGATTTCCATAGCTTTATGGAGAGTAGCAGGGTGAAAAATCATATCCAAGCAAAATCCTATTATTAACTATAAGAGTCTTATGCCAAAGACCTCTTTTTCGTCCAGCTCCCAACCATAACCAGCAGCGGGTGAGGTGAAGGATGACTCCATTCTCACTCATCTGTGTGTTTGTTTTACTGAAGTTTCAAGGTCCTCTCAGCGGAGACTGTTTTTCTCTCTGTTTTCCCGTCTCATGCTGGTGAAACGCCAGCAGTGTGCCTGGAATGGACAACACCCCACCAACCCCCTGCATGATACCCACAAAAGAAAACGTTCCCATGAGAAAAACATGCAAACGCTCTGAGGTTTCCATTCTGCTGCTCTGTTGCCCATTAATTGAACTGGGAGGAAGATCTGTTTGAAAGCAGAAAGGAAGTGAGGATGGGCATGAGTGACGGTGTGAAGATGTTTTCATGGCTAGGGACCATTTAGCAACACCGATTTGGATAACCGACTGGCATGCCTCGTTCTCCTACACACTCGAACAGTTTCACACCTGTGGGAGTGTAAACCTTTTAGTGAGAGCTTGTGTAAGAAAAGTGTGAGACATGCACCATTAGCACTAAGTGTCAGTCAGGCTAGCCTAATATATTGCTAGGAGACACACATTCCTCCGTTCGGCTTCGGATCACAAGCGATGTGTGCAATTTATACTCAGTTAAAGGATTAGTTAATGTAAAATCACATCTGCCATCATTCAATCGCCCTTATGTTGTTCCCAACCCATATGCCTGGGTTTCATCCGAGGAACACACAAGATGTTAATATACATTACAGTATGACTGTACCATTAACTCTTTTTTTACGCAGTTATAATAGTGACTGAAGATTTAAAAAAAGATGCAAAAGCATTGATAATGTGTTCACATTGTTCACATTTTTCCTTCAGTCTTCTGGAGCTTTGTATGATAAACTGAGTTAATTTTAAGTTATTTATTGGTAATCTTGCCCTTATATGGGCTAATATCCGAGGTCAATCCAGCTTGATAATAAATAAAAATTAAATCAACAAATCAGACATTTTCTTAAGAACTCAACAATTAGATTTTAGTAGTGAAAAAAGCTTCCGTAAAGCTAAAATCGAAATATCAAAAGACACCAAAAACTAATAAAAATGGCAAAAAAAAAAAAAAAATGACACTGTAAAAAAATATTGTTGGTTTAACTTAAAAAATGAAGTAAACTGATTGCCTTAAAAAGGAAGGAGATTGATTTAATAATCAGAAACTCAATATTATGTTATCTGAACTACATAAATTATTTAAGTTGATTTGACAAAAGAAAAAATGTTGTGATTACAAATAATGAAAATATTTTTTACAGTGTACTAACACTTAAAATTAAATTAAAAATGAAAGATAAATAATAAAAGCTTATTCAAAATATTAATAAGTACTATCATCATAAAATAACACTAAATAATACTGAAATAACACTGTTTTTGAGTGAATAACGAACATTTTGTAGCTTAACTTTATATTGTTTACAGTGAATATTGTTTTGTCATTTTGTAGATGGACTTCATATTGTTTATATTGAAAGGAGGAATCATGATATATCATGATAGCAATCATGCCAATTTAAAACGACATGAGGTTGTGTAAGAGAAGACTTTCAACTTTCTTTTTTAGATGAATCTTTGTGAGATCTTTTCCATTTTACACATGGGAACTTCAGTCAAGATCCCTGCTGACAGAACCCCCCTGGGGTGAGGGTGGTGATAAAACTCTCACGAGACCGTGCAGAACACTCATCTAAAGTTATGGTGAATGTGCAACTTCTGCAGCGCAAGCCACCTGCCAACTGCTCCAAATCCACCCACGACGCTAAGACATGCAAATGCTGCAATGTTCGCCTAATGTCATTTGGAGAAAAAAGGGTCTCTCTGAGGCCTAGGGGCAATTACGCACAACACAGAAGAAATGACAGCAGATGGTCTTGGGTTTACACCAGAGCCTAAGTTACCTGGCTGCCTTTCCCTCTTTTACACACTTCACAACAGTAACTATGAGCTAACTGCCATGTTGATGCCCAAAACACTCCCAAATTCAACTTTCCAAAAGTTGAGGGCAAAGTCCTGTCTTCTAATAAGAACCAATGCAATAAGTGTCTTCTTAAAAAATGGTTCAGGACAGTAAGACAGAGTTAATTGAAGCTTGTGGACATCTACTTTCTAGCTTGAGCACGGTAACAGGCGGAGTTAATGAGGATGACCCCCTCCAGAGTAAGTCTGCTGTGGGCTTAGTCGGCTCCAGAATCTGCTGTGCCGATTAAGCGCTTGGTCTTTTTTGCTATCAGACCTTCTTTTGTGTTGTTCATGCTCAGCACAGCCCTAATCCTGACTAACAGCCCCGATTCTGCAGTAATCCAAGCCAGTGACAGAGGAAGCCATTGATCTTTGAGTTTACCCAAGTAGTGGCTTGTATTGAACCTTCACTCACTGGTGGTTGGAATTGTTGGTAGACAACACAGCGCTGCATTTATGACTATTAATGTTAAGTATTTGGTGACCTCATCATGTTTGGATGTGTGCGAGTGTGTTGACTTGCAGAGAGACTGAGGAAAAAGACAACAAGCGAGCAGGTTGAGTCATACACAGAGACAAGGGTGTAATCGGTATGTGCTGCAAAGCACAAACATTTGCTCTTCTAGCATGACAAATGGGGATCTTCTCCATTATAGACCTCTCAGAAATTTAGAATATGTCTAGCACTGACTTTGACCCATGAGAGTCTATAGTTAGAGATTTCAACAAAACAATAAGGACAATAGGAATGAAGGGTATGAAAGCTAGCACCATCCTCCTCCATTGTGGTTAGGTTTAGAAATGAATTTATGAAAACATGAAAATATATACCATATATGATTTATGCCAAACAGGTGAGAGAGAAAAGAACATCCCAGCCCCCTACTAAAGTTCTTCAGGCCCCAGCTTGGCGCACCTTGAGTACCCACAGATCAAGGGTCGAGGGGTCGGATAAACACCCCTAGCAGCAGGAGTCACGGGTGAGGCCAGCAGGTGATAGCTGATACTTTTTTGCCTCACTGCTCAGAGCCACAGCAGGGTCACCTGGAGCCCCTCAACACGGCAGCTGCTTTAGTCATCATTATCGTTTGCTAGCTCAGATTCTCTTCCAGTTGAGAAATCTTCTGGATTGATTTACTGTGTTGTACTGCACATGCCCACAAGCTCTGGAGTGCCGTCGTTACCCCGACAACCTGAGGGCTCGGCTATTTTTATTTTCCTTTCGGACAAGACAAAAAGCCAGAGACTTGATCGCTTCATCCAGAGTGATTACTTTTCAATGGAGTAATACAAGTGAACTCAGGTGAAGGACATACTCATTTTACATACTAAAAAAAAGTATGTTGCAAAGACATTTTTTTATGAAAGTACAAAAGAAAATGCATCACATCACGCATTGAGACAGTTCTGCTGAACACTGTTGCTAAGATATCATGATATTGCACTGTTGCCATACACAGCCAGATAATGAAACCTTGGCGACAGGATAAAAGCAGATAATGTTTCTAGATGGTATCCGGAACCCAACAGCAGCTGGTCCGATAAAATTGCAGGTTCCCTCAATCACGCTAATACTGTTACAGTCTAAGTGGAGTAGTGTGTGCGAGTGCGTGTTAGCTTAAAATCTTAAAGGAAAGGACGAGCACAACCGCATATTCCCCCATTTACACATTCCATTAGCCTACCCATCACTCACAGTACTACACCTGAGTCCTGAAAAATGGCCCATTTCATGCCCTCAAAAGAGTTCATGATCCTTTGTTCCAGCATGGATCCCACCTCTCTGCCGCTGAGATTACTTCTTGACTAAAGAGAGGTATTTTGAGGGGCACACACACATGTACATTGTCTGATTATCATGAAATCTCTAGCAAGGCAGTGTTTCAGCCCTCGAGACAGACCTCTGTGTAGGTAAGGTATGGCACCATCTTGTCTGGATTTAGGCTGGGGAGGACGGAAGCATCAAATACGTGTCTTATAATTACAGCATGCGTGAAATGCTCTCTAATTAAGATCTAAGAGAGATTACTGCATTAATTCCAAAGGGAAAGCCCTGTTGAGGGAGAATTAAGGCACACCCCTCCTAATTTGGGGTCCTGGAGGAAACTTCTAAAATGTGTAACATGAGGCAGATGAGTCAAGTAGTCATTAGTGAGTGAGACTTGCTAAAAGTTACTGTGCGTTCACAGCGGACGCGAATAGCGCGTCAAATTTGCACCTACCGTGTCTAGTTATACGGTTGAACACTTTGAATCCGTTCAAGTTTGAAGCGAAATTTACGCACAATTTTTAAGTAAAGGATTGACAAGTGAAAATGTATTTTTCTGGTAGTAAACATTATGCCACAAGTGCTGTTGATTGATCTTAGCTTGAAATAAACCTGGGTTCCTTTAATCTAAATTGACTGTATAAAGGGCGAAAGTGATTCCTACTTCTGAAATATAACCGAACGGACACAAATGCCCTCCCAAGGGAGGCTAAAGTCTATGCTTTTGCCTGCTTGCAAGCAAGAACAAGCGAACGAGTGTGGTGGTGTGTTTGACCTCCCTATGGGTCAGGCTTCTGTAACAGAACCCGTGCTGATCTCAAAACTCTCTTAAAAGGGCAAGTGTTTGTCATTAGGAGGAACTCGTTTCCTGTTAGTCCGCAGAGATCACATAAAACCCCCATTCACCTCGAAACACCCCTATCCCTCAGCATGAGGACCAAACGCTGATTACCCTGACAGGATTAAAACCAGGCTGACAGAAACAATCCTCAGTCTTCTCAGACTTACCAACCCAGGGAAGGTCATCGTAAAAAATCAACGACAAGAGATGAAACACAGAGGCCGGTTGAGAACTTGTTGAGAAGTTGTGCTAGAAGATCACCATATATCTTTTTAGTACAGGATTATAATTCATAATAACAACAGGAACTTGAGTACTGACAGATTATATTTGCAATAGTTTAATAGCATTCATATCCATAGAATTCATTTGGAAAAAAACTGTTCAGATTCTATATGGTTCTATACTCAAATCACATTTCCTGCGTTAATTTTCTACATTTAGAATAATAAAATATATTACTTGGCGAAGCATGCGGTTTTATTCTGATTATTAATAAAAAAAAATGGTTGAGAAATCAATCACTTTATTAATTAAAAATAATAAAAATTTAATGAATTACTTTTCAAATTTAAATATTTACATAGAGACATTTTTTTTTTAATGCTTAAAATGTAGCAAATAGAAAATCGACACATTTCACTGGCAGCCTTGCTGTATGCTAGGAAGGCGTGTTTTAAAATATAGTCAACGTTTTATGTTAATTGTATTTAAGTAACCCTTTTAAGATTAAATACAGTTTTTTTTTTTTTTTTACTTATAAATTAATAACAGACTCCAATTTTGAATGGCACTCTTTCATGGTTTGTTGTTTTCCATATGAAAAGCCAATGTGCGCCACTCTGTGAAATTCGTTCAGGTCTTGCTTTTTCAGCGACCAATGAATTAAGTTAATAAGGAGACTCAAAGCTAAATGTGAGTCACCAACATAGAATCAAAACAAAGTTGTACCATTAGCAATAATTGAACAGCCAGGAAATGAAAATGACTAAATAAGGTCACATTGTGAGATTACTCACTGTATCTGAAAAGGCCATGCAAGATCGAAAAACTGAGCAGGCAACAGACTGTACGACACTTGAAGTGTGCCTGAGGGTGCAAGATTGAAATGCTGGAGAACTCTGACCCGCAGAGGGCATCACAGAATGTCAACTCTAGACTTGGACTGACAGAAGAACCTTTGAGATACAAGAAAGGTCCATTGAGGGAGTTGAGTTTAAATGGGAATGATAGCAACAAGAGAGAGGGCTGGTGTTGTGGCTCATATCAGCATGCTCTCGTTCTTCCATTTCACCCGTTTCGCCAAACAGGGGCTGCCAGCCTTGGCAGCAGGCCGCGAGGGGCCGAAAGGAGGGAGGGCAGGTGTATTTGACGGTGGCCACAGAGGGCCCTGTGTTAGGCTCACTAGCAACAAGGGAGTGCACGGAGAGATAGGGGAGTCAAGAGCCGAGGTCACCCTGTCTCTGGGACTCTCAGATAAAGCCCTGTGGGAGTTGTTATAGGGGGCTCTGGAAGAAGTTAGCAGGCTCTTTCCAGGCAGTTTGCAGCCCACACAGGCCTGTCGATGCCTTATCAGGCCCGCCGTTCCGAATCGTCCATCCACTCACACCAGCTTAGATAAAGCCGAGACGGATCTGGGATACCGCAGGCCTGTGACAACAAACTAACCGGGCGACGGCAGCAATGATGACAGAGGAGCCAGGAATGGAGGACAGAAAATAGCCCCTGTACTTAAGCCAGATGAGATCATCCTGTTCTATCAGTAGGCAAAAGCTCCTTAATCAAGCCTTCATGAGTCGTAAACTTCAAATCAAACCTTCTTAGTAATCGCAGTTGGTTAGCTAATCGCTTGAGTAGCTTGAGTGTAGCCAGACTTTCTATTAGCATTCATTCGGGCCTAGAACCAGTTAACCGGGTTTTCCCGGGCTTATCTGAAAGAGATGCATTTGTACAAAGCGGCTTACATTTTTTCCTGGATTCTTTTTATTCCCTTTAAGGAATGGGTGATACAGCCAGAGACTTCTAGACAAATGTTTTTAGCCACACAAGTTGTTTTTACTTAAACAAGTTGTGTTTTCAAGATGGCCTGTTAAAATAGTCAAAATTATTTATTCAATGTATTCATTTAGGAAACCTGCCAACTCCAGAAAAGTCCATTGTTTCAAACATGACGTTGGTTCTAAGCAAACTGGTCTCTCCCTAAACTAGATTAAAATTGGCAAAATCAGTTAGTTTTGTGCACAATGTGAATTTGATTGTGAACCGAAAAACATTACATATTATATTCTCTCAAAATGAGACTGTTAATCACCAACAAAATCAAGCAGACAATGTTAACATCTTTTCCAGGACAGCACAGAGCAAAAGTACAGTGTGGAAGAACTTTGATGCTAAGATAAATTAACTACTTTGTTCTGAGGAGGATTTTGCATGTGTATGTGTGTGTGTATAATAGGATGTGAGTTAATGAAAAGTTAGTTTATCTACTTCCCACTCTGAAATTACTCTTGGGCTGCGCAGAGGAGGATCTTCATATAATTAAAATATGCTAATGCTGTCCATACATTTATGTCTAACAAGTTTCAGTCAATTAAAGGAGCGAACAGCAGACCACGGTGATAACCAATCATGAAGAGGTGATGTAAACAAATGAGGGCCATTTAGTTTCATGAAAGTTCTATGAGGTTCTAGTTCACTAGTTTGACTCAGGTCCTGAAGCTGTATGAGAAAATGGAGGAAGTAATTTCCAAAGCTACACGAGCATTTGATTGTGTTTGTCCAAACACTCATTATTTTCACACTTCATTTTCCCCCCCTTATCTATAAGACATTCACTCAAACTCCAGATTAACACTCATCATTGCATTAGTCACACAATCTTTTGCCTGGAGACCCGATTCACTGTCTAGGCCCAAGCCATTTGTGTGTCGTATCAATCATTTGACTGCGAGAGGACACTTCTAATGGAAAAGACACAAGCAAACAAACAAACAAACAGAGTAAGAATTAAGTATGAATCTCAGGATCCTATTACGCACTGAACCGCTGTCTAAGAGAATCTCACAAAAGCTTAATGTTTGTTAGTGATTAACATTTGACATTTGAGACTACCGTTTCCACGAGAAAACACAAAGCCGATCTCGTCAGTCTTGAACCCGTTAAGCTTGTGTGGTTTAGGAACTAATCCAGCTGTTACAAAACCCAGAGATGCATGAAACTCTGATCAGGGTGGCGGATCAGAGAAGATATATTTGGACCGTTGTGGGTACCCAGAGGAATACAGAGTACAGAATACTTCCATTTGTCGTAGATCTAATTGGCAGAAACACTCGCTAGTTTTGACTGAGTGAGAACTGAGAAGGTGTAAATTACCAATGAGCATAGCGTGACTTCTAAATCAAAGGCTGCGGTTTCACCAGCTTCAAGACCGAGGGCTACCGAGACGGTATGTCTAAGATGGATATCAGAAACTCTCAGCAGACAGGGGTCAGAGGTCAGAAAGAGAAACTTCAGAGGCTGCCCATAAAATTTACTTGGTCTATAACATCAGAGGGTAGATATGGATATTGCTTGTCTATATAAATTCTTAAAGCGCAGCACCACCCCTCCTTTTACTCCTCCTCCAGGAAAAATTCTCTATCTAACTCACAGTACATGTCTGAGTTTTGGACCATTGTGAATTAAAAAAAGATTCTTAAAGGAAGATTCAGGGTTCAAAATCCTACAAGTCAAGTTAATTTAACAGTTTGTGGGTCATAATGTTGATTATCAAAATAACGGGGGGGTAGTATTGTTAAACGATATTGTTAAACCAACAATGTTGTTTTAACTTAAAAAAAAACACCAACATTGTTGTTTCAACTCAAAAAAAAATTAAGTAACCTGGCTGCCTTAAAATTTTAAGTTCATTGATATGGAAAAATTAAGTTAATACAATGAAGGAGATTGATTTAATCATCAGAAACTCAAAATATTATGTTATCTGAACTATATAAATTAAGTTGATTTGACAAAAGAAAAAATGTTGTGATTACAAATCATGAAAATATTTTTTTACAGTGAAGAAATGTGAAGCTTGTAATTTTATAAGGAACATTAATTCTTGTTAAACTTTTTGTAAAGTTTTTAAAATAATTTTAAGGTTTTAGTGTTTATGGCTTTGTTGTCATGGCAGCAAAGTTGTAAAAGTGAATATACTGTAACTTTATACAAATAAAGGTTAGTAAGCGTTTATTCCACACTTAAATCATGTTTGCATTCATATTGTTAAGTCCTATGGCTGTAACTGCATTAACATTTGCATTTTGGCCCCATTGACTTTTACTGCAACACAAATGTTTGCTTGTTTTAAAAGAAAAAGGATGGAAATTCATTTTTGTGGTAATCAACTTTATGCCACAAGCGTTGTTGATTATATAATCCAGTATATTCCTTTAAGTGAAAGATGTGCCAACTGCTTTCTGTGTCTATCTTTTCGACTCAGCGTGTAGAAGCTCAAATTCATTTCACCAAGCAGAAAAAAGGAAATGCGCTTTGAGGAAATGCGTTTTGTTTGCCCGGGTAACAGGTTTCATTTAAGGAGGCGCACACAATCACTAAGACAGACAGAGAAAGCATTAGTACACCAAGCGCATCCTCCGTTTGAGCGATAAAGTTGCTGCCATGGAAGGCTGTGCTTCCCTCCTATGCTTAGAAAAGACATCCGTGAGTGTTTGGCTTTTTGTTTTGGGGACACATATGAGGAAGCCCTATATAGAATGATGCATCACTGCTGCCATTTGCGATTACCGTGAAAGCAATGTGGCACGGCCGCAGCCCCTCGATGAAAGAGCGGAGAACAAAGAAAACATATCACATATTGTATACAGCCATTCAGCCGAGAGTGGCAAACAGGGAGCTGCGGTTGTTATGAACATGTTTTTGTGAGAGTCTCCATATTGAAGAACATCCATATTTAATCACAGTATCTGGAGTACAACATCTCGCCGTCTGTGAATCATACACTTGCTTTATTACCATATTTGCTAGAAACGTCTCGTATCCGCCACTGGCGACGGAGGATGGAAAACGGAATGATTTTGTAATGGCTTCTGGCACATCCATTATTCAATATGAAATACCTTGAAAGTTTATTTTACTGTGCTCCGTCTCACACTTCGAGCTGCCATTTCATATGCGGCTAAATTGATTCAGCGGTGTTGTGCGGGGTGAACCGTTCCGACCAATTTGTCATGCAAAAGGTAAGCCTGAGTAACAGAGGACGTTGAAAGAGAGAAACAAAGGCGATTGCGTGGGCACACGCTGATTGGTTTTTAAACAGGTTCTCCAGTCAGTTCTCGCTCCATTAATGGCCACAGAGTCAACCTCTTCAGAATTGACTTAATGCTTCTTTGAAATCAACAGCTTGACACTTTGAATCGATACCAGCTTGGTCTTTAACGATACTGTCGGATTGACTAATCATCACACAACAACGCGATTCAGGAAGTTGTTCAATCAAACAACAACAATGCAAAAACAAAGATTAAAATATGTTGAACTTCCAGGTCTGATAATTATTGTTGCACGTTCTTTATTTGTATGCAGAATGATGGAATGTCAAGCATCAGGTGAGGCAGCTTTTGTGGCATGCAAAGGCAGTTTCTAACCGTGGGAGAGAGAGAGAGACAGCGCGTGAAAGCGATGGGGAGGAAGAAAAAACACAATAGCTCAAAATTGAGGCAGTGCCGGGGAGTGTTGGTGGCAGAAAGAGAGGTTGAGAGTCGATGCCACCAATCTAGTTATGATCCATGTAGTGATTGCTCTGCAAAACTTCGCAATTACACCAGTTCTTTCTTCCGCCGTAGGCTACTATGCAATCAGACTGGCTACCTGCAGACTAGTGGCAATCGCTGGCCAAAACTGCCCACTGTGTTACTGCCATGAGAAGAAAAAAATCAATTCAAGCTCATTAACATCTTAATAAGGAAATTTGAGATTCGTGACATTTTCGGCACAGGCTTGCTACATTATATATCGTGTTGCTTTTAATCACGAACCATACAATGGGATCCAAAAGACTCAGACCACTAATTTAATAATAATAAAAAAAATCTTCATTTGAATTCACATAATCAGCATAACAATATGAGTTTCAAAACTGAAAAGTGAACATGCATTTCACAATGCCTTAGATTTTGTTTGTAAGAGATAAAATCATCCAAAAAAAAAAAAAGTTATTTTCTCACCCTTATATTCTAAACCAGTAGTTCTAAATATTTTCCTTCAAAAGCCCCATATTGTCCAACGCAATATACCAGTAACCCAGCAAATAAATGTAGGTTCTGGGAACGTTAGTTTTTGGTTCCCAGAACGTTCCTAGAACTTTCCCTTAAGGTTAAGGGAACGTTCCCGGAACATTCTCCTCACGTTATAAAAATGGAACCTAAAAATAACATGGAACGTTCCTATAACGTTCTTGTTTGGTTCCCAAAAAAATAACCTCATGGGACCATTTGGGAACGTTCTGTGTTTGCTGGGAAGACATTCTTTAGTAGAACACTAAAGTGTGATATTTCGAAGAATGTGTGTAAGAAAGTGTTTTCAACATATGATCTTTTGTTTTCTGCAAAATATAGCATGAGGGTGAGTAAATGACAGGATTTTCATTTCATTGTTATCTATTCCTTTAATAGCATTAGCATGAACCTATATAAATAGTGCAGAATCACAATTATTTTAGACTTTTGGACCCCGTCGTGCGTATACTTGAACGGCATAGTGAAGTGTATTCAAGTCATTAAGATCCTGGTCACATCGGTTAACTGCAGGCAGAAGCTAATGATCATGTGAGAGCTGGAGAGTGTTTGTGAGCCGGTTTGGGTCTAGGGAATGTGTTGAATCATTTACACTGTTTACTCTGTGCATCAGAAGGTGTTAGGCAAGCTATATGTGCAAGCTATTTTAATAATCGGAGAAAAGGTAGAAATATCATTCCCACACCACTCTGCTGCTGTATATCAGCTTCGGGCTAAGAAAAACGTAATGTGCATCTCTTTTTTTATTCAGAGTCAATGTAAATGTATTCACCTTCAAGAGAAAAGCCGATCAGTATGGTCTGAAGCATTAATCGTGACAGGGTTTGTAATGCTATTTAAAAAGGGCCCATCTTTTGTAAGACACATCTTTTGTTCGATTTCATATTTATATAATACGAGTTTCCAATAAACTCTTTGAACGTTTGATGTCTTTGAAATGCAGCAAACACAGAGATTAAATAGGGTTTATTTTTGTAAAGCCAATAAAAATGATACCGAACGCATAGGAAATATGAGAGCGAGCCTGTTCAGCATTTCTATAGTTGGCACCTATTAGGGGTGCAACGGTACAGATAGCCCACGGTACGGTCCGTACCTCGGTATTTGGGCCACGGTCTCGGTTCGGTTTCGGTACGTTTTGTGCAGAAAGAGACTGCTATTTCATCCCAAAAATATGTTTTATTTTTCTTATGAGCATAAACAGAATGTCACAGTAGTAAGAACATCCATGTGTATGGAATAAATTAACACTCTAGTCTGTACTGAACCTCTTCAACTACCACTTATGAAATACAAAATGTAAACAAGCAAACTTTAAAATATTCAAGTGGATCCCAAATCCAAACCTTGATAACTGGTAAATGAAGTGATCAATGTGAAAGAAAAAGTGCACTTTTACCTTTAACATAAATTAGCTTGTGGTTTGAATAAAAAGAGCAGAGCAAAATAATATAATTAAAAAAAAATACTGCATTCAGGATACAAAGTGCAATGTTATTTACTCATCCACTTTTGAGAGATTCTTGTGCAAAAATATACTGCAGTCAAAGTTTGACTGGGTTTGCGTTATGCATCTGTGCTGGGAATGTAGAGAGTAGGCTACGTGGAGCCGAGGTGAGGCGTTTATTTAGTAAGCGTGAGCGCGCTGGGGCGGGCACGTAACTTACATTCGCAGCCTGACTCATATGAGTATTCAATGTGCGGCGGCACGATAACAACAGTGGGTTGTTTTGAATGAGATGACCCGTGTGAACGGGGAGCGCTTTATGAACGTCTATGACGCGCGAGCAGCGCCGGTCTGTTCGTGTGTCTGTTAAGGCCAATTTATACTTCTGCGTAGGGTGCGCGCAGTAGGTACGGCGTAGCATACGCACAGACGCGTCCCATACCGCGTACCCTTCGCCGTCGCCTGACGCGCACCTCCTCAAAAATGTAACTACACGTCGCGACGACGCGGACCGCAAGATCGGTGATTGGTCGGCTTGGTAGCATCGCATTTCCTCCTACGCATTTCCGCACGTACCTTCTCACGCATTTCCACCACTGTCTATGATTTCCACAAGTTTCATCTCCTCCGAAGTCTTCTCTCATTTCTGCCTTTCAGTTTTAGTAATTTCACTAAAGTGAACTGTTTTTCCACCTTAATAAGCTCCAATTCCAACATGATCAGCTCTCTTTCACTCGTAGTAACCTAGCCGCGAGGAATCTAAACACAGTGGAACATTAAAACTCTCCGCCGCCAACTAGCGTTTCGGAGCAGTACTGCAGAGCAACCAAGACCTGAACGCAGAAGTATAAATGCTCACAACGGCGTCGCCTACGTGCGTAGCCAACGCCGTACATTACGGCGTACCCTCGACGCAGAAGTATAAATTGGCCTTTAGAGTGAGCGCTCGTGAGCGACACACACATTACCTGATTTATACGTGGTTGAACTGGCCGTGTGACAAACAAAGCGGGAATACGCTGGACACGAGCGCAAGTTCGCGGGCGAATTTAATAATGCGGAGCGTTGTTAACTAATTGATCCATAGCTATATAGTAAGGCGCTCCCGAATATAAGGCACACACTGTCGTTTTTTGAGAAGATTAAAGGCTTTTAAGTGCGCCTTTTATAGTGCGGAAAATACGGTAAAAGGATCAGCACGAACTCTATGGCAGAACCGAAGTCCCGCGGGACACGAGGTTAGATTGTCCCGTGCAGGGCTGACCGAACGGTCCGGGATTTTACCGTGTACCGTTGCATCCCTAGCACCTATCCTCCCTGATCTGTCCATATCGTCAGGTCCTCTAGACCCCAAGTTCAAGCATTTCATCCGAAAGCTATGGAAAACTGAGATGTCAGTTTCTGAAAGTTCTTTTTAGAGCATGTTAATGGTGAACATGTCAAGCAGCTTCAAAAACGCATGCTGAGAACTGAAGCTGCCTTAGAGGAAAAAAAAAAAAAAATCGCCTTTGGCCTTTCTTTAAAATACAATTTGATTCAAGGCCTGTTCATTCAAAAAAATATGAAACCTAGTCATTATGACCTGATCTCGGCTGGGGATCTGATGAAGAAATGAAATCTGCTTTGTAACTTCAAAGGCCTTCACTTCAGTTCAGGGACCTTGCTGTCCGGCACACTCCTGGCAAAAAGGGTGAAAAGGGAACAGAAAAAGCCTAGGAAGACAGAATAACCTTCAATGCGGCGTGATATTCCAGCACTAATTTTGAAAAGTGGATTATTTTGAAATCCGCTCCACTCAAATTTTTAAGTGTCATTGTGACACCGCATGGCTGAAAAATAGATGCAGGCCTTGAAATGGCTGTATACCTGAATAGGACTGCTGGCACAAACAAGCAGGGATGGAGCTGGATTTTTTTCATTACTTTTCTCTTTGTGTGTAGTTCAGGAGCAAAAGCACATCTGTTCATGGGGTTTGTGTGTGATTTGGAGAGGGGGTTTTGCGGTTTTGTGTGTGTGTGTGTGTGTGTGTGTGTGTGTGTCTGTGTGCATTTTAGAGGGGAAATGGAATTTTACCCTGAAGCCATCTGCATTACACTTTGAAGACAGAGCAATTTTTGTTGGTCCTGACCACACCCAATAACGGCCCCTTGCCAACGGACTGCACAAAACCAGACTTGACATCCAGTTTGATGAACCATGAAAAACCATCCCTTGGCACCAGTTTGCGAATGCCTTTTCTTTTAGAGAGTATTAGACATGCATGTTATATTTGTACCATATTGCTAATCAGTAAATAAAAATGATTTTGTGGTGAAGTAAATACTACAGAAAAAAACAATGTAATTTCCATGAAAAAAGTTAGTTCAGGCAAGAATAAAAAAAGTTCATTCTAGTAGTACTCAATTCAATTGTGTAGAAATGAAAGCGTAAATATCAACATTATAAATTAAAGTAAAATTACTCAACTTTTCTGATACTGGTGTTCCCATCATGCACTGGGCCATGAATAATTAATGAGGTTTATTTTTCACCGTTTTCCATAGACTATTTTATCATTGCTTTTGTTGTTAGGATTTAATAATTTGCCATTTTGTGACATTTGAAGTTCATTTTACTTAAAATGACACATTCAAACAGAAAAACCATCTATCAAATGTTACCATCATTGTGTATTGTATACCAAGTATTGAGGTCTGCGTTCACACATCCAATCTAAAATGAAGATAATATATGATGACACACACCATTAGTATTAATTACTTAAAAGTTTCTGAGTAAATCATGCATTTAAAAAGTGTGGTCTAATTCAATGTTATATTCACTGATAAAAAACAACTTATTGTTTAAAATCATTGTAACAATTTGCACTCAATTTTTACTGCTGTGATATCAAGTACAACTTACTTGTCAGTATCAAGTAACATTGACTTAACTCTAAATGTAACATTTGTGAAGACATTAAAGCGTCACACCACCTCTGGAAAGATGAATGTGTATTTAAAATGGGTCATTGATAGCGATTTATAATTAACTGGTTACAGTGTTATTTGACTATTATTTAGATAGTGTCTTTCATTAATATTTTAAAACACACTAACAATTAAATAACATTATTAAATACATTTAATATTTAGTATATCTCAGAATGAATAAATTGTTCATACTGCATTTACGATTGTTTTTAGTTTGCCGTTTTATATATTTATTTGGACAAAATTAGTATTGAATTTTAGTTTGTCGTTTCCCAATTACCAACTTACACAATTCTTCCAAGTCAGATATTCTCTGATATGCTATGCAAATTCGTTTTCTACATAGCTACCTTTGTCTCATTTGAGATTTGTCTCAAATGAGACCTGTTGTCTCATTTGCATGATTCAAAGTTCAAGTGTTATTTCTGCATGACTAGCAGCATTTAACAGAATTACAAAAATAGCTGTTTTCAAACAGGTTTCTGAAAAACACATTACTCATTTGTTAAACTCACACACCTTTGGTTGAGCCAGTGCTGCTGTTGTCGGGCAGCTTTTTGTTTAAAGATGTTTAAACAAACAGAGCAATGTTCGCACTGAGCTAGTGTTTACACATTTTGGCATAAATCAACCTATGAATTTGCTTATTTCTATTTTTTTTAACACTGAAAGAAAAATAACAAGCATCACCACTTTTAGGAGAAACATCTGATAAAATTCTTAAATAAAACATATCTGAGCTTCTGGGAAAAGCAAATGCTACTCCAACTCTCTGCACAACCGCCCACTTTAACAGAGCAAAAAAAAATATATAATAATAATAAATAAATAAACAAACATTACTATTGCAAAAGACTGACAGAGAAATCAGAAGCAGTTGAGAGGAAGGGGTGTTTATGTTGTAATTTTCCTTGAAATATTGTGTGAAAACATTGAAAGGACTGAAAGAGGAAGGTGGATGCAGGACACAAACATCATCTGTATAGAAACATCAGAGCTTTTAACTATCAGGCTCCTGCAGCCAAACCTTCTGTTCCTTCAAAGCAGGAGCCTCAGAAAGACCTGCAGACAACTGATGTTTTGTTCAAATACTTTGTCAGGCCTGGGCATACCGTCATGGCATCACTATATTGTAGATTTAATTTTATTTGAAAAGGGGGGAAACAAAGCCGAGGCATGTTCTGAACTGGATGAGAAGATAAAGTCAGCTTTGCTTTGTAGTTTCAATCATAAGGAGAGATGCGGCATAGCCACTATCAAATAGAGCAAGGATGAGGCCAGGCAGTTTCCTCCCTGCCTTTTTACCGCACAGCTCCGGGGGGCAATGAGGATTCAGTTACCACAACAGCACAAGCTAAGATACGATTTAAAAACACTTTCCACGGCCAAGAACAAGAAATGAGCCCCGGATCCCAATAAAACGCAAACACCTGAGGAATACCCGAGTGAAATCAAAACAATATTGAATATGAAGGAACGCTTTGTTTTTTAGAGCTAGTTATTGTTCGAGTCGGTGTTTGTTTTGAGCAGACATGATTGTTAAATAATGCAAAGTACGTAACGGAGAACTTTAGAAAGTGAAAATATTTTAGGCAGAGATGCAAAGCTACATGCCTAGTGTTAGTCTCTGCATATATGGTACAATAAAGAAGTTAATATGTAAAAGCAATAGAACATTCAAATTCGTAAGTTGGTCTAAATATCAATTTCGGTAATAAGATAACATACTCAGAAATATAATTCAAATAAACACATCTGACTTTAAGCTGGGAAAAAACAGAGGTGGGATGTTTAGCAGATGAGAGGAGAAAGTAGCTGATGCCCTGGATGTTGCAGTGACTGATTCTGCAGATAAAACGGATCAGTCGTAGCACTGAGCCGTTGGCTACCTCGGCCAATCTGAGATGTGAGAGCCATGGGGTGAGTTCATGAAAAGGATCAAACATGCTTCAAAGCTTTAAAGAGATATGATACGTTGCCCTTCCCCACGCCTGAGTTAGCAATACACAAGAAAATAAGAGAAATGATATTGAAAGTTTTAGTTCTACTGCCTGAACTGAATAATACAGACTTTGAACCAACTGAAAAAAGGCTGATGACCACCATTGAGTCAAGTTTTGGCTATATAGTAAGGAAAAAGATACTCTCAACTGGTAGATTGCTATAACTACAGCATTCTGACCAAAAAACATCTTTCTCCATTGACATCCATTCAGAAGTAGCCGTGTGTTCTGATAAGATAGATTTTCCAGCAAGAACTTAATACTGCAAAAACAAATAGTATGTCTACTTGAAAGTCACAGCTCAGGATTGTTGCTAGTGGAGGTTTTGAGACTAACAGCGTTCTTGTGGTGACCTTAGCCAGAGACAATTTATATAGAGACATGCCACTTCCTAAATCCTCAATACAACTCTATAGGCATGCTATCAACACGCATAATCGCTTTTCAGCGTGTTTATGAACGCCGTTGACTTAACGTTACATTTATTGTCTCAAAATGCGTAGATAACACACCACTTGACTTGAAACTGGCGTGTATGTTTAACCAAAAATTATGATGCGATGTTGATATAGGGACAACCTGTAACGCCAAAGATGGCGGTTGTATGCACATGTCCCGCCCCTCTCGCTGGAAAGCCAATCGTCTGCTTTTAACAGTCAAGCCGGGAAACATTTAAGCCTATCGTCTGGTTCCACTGATGCACGTGCACATTTGATGTTTGCGACCCTTGTGCATGAGTAGTAAAAGTATAGCCTGTGGGGAAAAGGGCGTTTCAAACCTTATTTTGGGGCCAAGTCATCAAATTTTTTTGAGCGATTTTTGTACTGCTGTCTATACATGCAGTTTTTCTGTCCCGGTGACCAGTGAAACTGCAGTTCTGGCTCTCTGCCCATTCATTTAGATGGGAGCCTGGTCTTGTTAGTCCGAATTAGCTGCCCGAAGGCGTTGCCAAGATGGCGGGCAAGTGGCATGACTTGCCTAAAAGGACTTTGCCTTAGCCAATCAATTGTGTAACTGAGGTGAATGGGGGTGCTAAAGTGACTAAAACCTGACGTCAACATAATGTAGCTTTTTTGGTTTCTAAGCTTCTGCTTCGGAAAAAGACAAACTTCTTGTGAACCTACTGAGTATCAGACAGAGATATAAAAAGGTGAAATTCAGCCCTTGTATTCCTAGTTTTATGTTAGTGTGAGGAACCTTGTGTTTCGTAGGTCAGTTTCATTAAATGAATCTGAAATGTGGTCATGAGACCACTACATGGGCCTGAATCAAACAAATACTTCAGCTTGTGTCTTCTATATATAGAACAGAAGATTAGCACACTGCCCAGAGAAAAATACATTGCCTCTTATCTCCAAGGAACACACTTGAAGAAATCAAAAGTGTGTGTGCAGCCCCAACGAGAGGGTTAGAGCGAGATGAGGAGCAAGAAAAGGAATGAAATCTCTTCACCTGCAAATAGTCCACCTAAGAAGCTGGGAACACCAAAGGCATGGGCTTTTAGCTTAAATACCTTGAGTAAAAGATCTACGATAGCTACTCGAAAACCTCCCAAGAATGGCGTTATCTCCGACTGCAATGAATGCGTTCACAGGTACTTCCAAATAAGGAAAAAAGAAGTGGAAGTTGGTGAGCTTGTGGTTAAATTTAGTGTGCTATCACCCCAAGCTTTCAGCGTGGAGTTCCTCTCAGACATATTACAGCCTCATGTCACTGAAATGGCACTTCAGAAGATGGAGTGGACTCCTTAAAGTGCATTTGGATGTGCTAGTAACTTGTTATAAGCAGCAGAGTTATTTATCTTTGTACATTTATGAATAAATCCCAAATATATCACTGTAGTGGTGAGAGCAGCTGTTGGATATTAAAAATTTGAAATTAGGACCAGTATTTGTATATTTTCATCTGGTCCTAATTTCAGATTTTTAATATGCAACAGTACAGCAATATATTTGGGATTTATACATAACTGTACAAAGATAAATAACTCTGCTGCTTATAGCATATTAAAAAAAACGGACAAAATCTTTTCGTTTCTTTCTCTTGCACAGTGGCTTTTAGTCCACATAATGGCTTATATGAGCACTTTGAACAATAGTTAGTCCTGCTATTAAAAAGCAACCATTTTTAAGGCTTTTCATGGCTTTTAGCTGCTACATTTCTTTATAGCTGCTCCCCATTACTTTGAAGGTTAATGTTGGATGTGCAATTCGCCTAATTTGCTGTGAGGAAAATTACAAGTTCGGTCAATAGCTTTTTAGCGTAGCAAAGTGGAGGCCATGTGGTGACAAAATGGCAGACTATCAGTACATCGAAGCCAACTGGGGTCTTTGAGGTATACAACTCAAGTAGTTTTCTTTTCCGATGGCTTTCAAAACACTTGAAGTAGCTTTTTATACATTTTCATCTGTGAAACTTTTAACATTTATAAAAGTGGTGTAATACCTATGGTATTAGCGTTGCAAAGTGGGGACCATGGGGTGACAAAATGGCAGACTACCGGAGTAGCGAATCTTACAGGGGTCTTGCAGATTTAACTCAAGCTATTTTCTTTTCTGATGCTTCTATAAAGAGCACAGTCTCCTTAGACTTGATATTCAGCATAGCACGCTCACGGCTTTCCTCAGAGCACATCTACAAGACTTTTAACATAGGGCCCATTGTACTTGACCCTTCTGGATGGTAAATAAATCAATTTGTGCTGAATGCAGAAAGTGCTGTCACACGAGATGAATAAAGAAACAAGGGGTTTTGAGGAGAGGGAGGGAGCGAGCGAGCAAGCGAAAAGGGCAAACACCCAGAGGTGGGATTTATTGAATAAATAAAGAGACGGATCCGTCCTAAACTTTCCCTCAAAAGACAACTGAGAGTGGAAAGATGAAGGAAAGACAAAAGAGAAAGATCTGCTAGAGAACACTGTTGCTTGATCCTGCTCTCTGCAGTATTCCCATCAAAAAAGCAACAACAAAATCAGTGAAGATAGTGTAAAAAAAAAAATCCCCTAAACCGTTAAATTAACATGTGAAGAGAGAGATAAAGACCCGCTCATGAAGACAGGAATTTTGGGAGGAGTTGCGACAGCCCCTCAGGCCACCGATCTTAATGTGTTGAAACAGGTTCATGAAGAGGGGTAAAAAAAAAAAAAAAAACCTTTTCCCCCCGATGTGAACCTCAGCAGCTGTGCGCCGGTTGTGTACATAATCAACCATTTACCTCTACTCCAACTTTCAACCTTTTAAAATCGCATTAGAACGGTGCATGCTGAAACAACACGGCGCTCAGAGGAAGCTCCTCCAGCCTGCGAGAGCTGGAACTAATTTATCGCATGAGAGGATGCTTCTCCCCTGCCTCTCGGGAGTGCAGCATGGGTTGGTTGCCTGCCCTAATCATTTTCACCATGAGGTTTACTGAATGTTTAACCTGTCAAGAATCCGGTGCTATCCGACTATGGCATGTAAAGTCATGCGGCAAAGCCGTTTAAGAAATTCAAAAAGGAAATAAAGAAATTGAGTTCGAAATTGATTCTATACGCCATGCATCTTTGGGAACCCTTAATGATACTCATGATTTTACTGGGCAACATGACCTTGCATTTGAACTTTCTTCTCTGACATTTGGGTTCAAGGTTTTCATTCAGCCGCAGCTTCATTCATTCTTGCTCCCTTTCATTCCACCAGCTCCCTTTTGAATCACATAACCAGAATGATTTGTTACTTCGGTGAATAAAGACAACAATTTAGAGGGAGGTGCTAAAAAGGGATGTGAACATGAGGGGGAGGGCACTAAATTGTTAGCGGGAATAACATTCAACCTTTTTCTTTACTCAGACAGATGGCATAAATATGAAAGGGACCTAATGACTTCAAAAAGGCACCACTTCCTCTTTCAGTGGCAAACTCTGCTGCATTCAAAACTCTGTGTAGCTCCTTTCTGTGGGAGTTCCCCA